>CM042143.1:1269888-1379888 GCA_023376005.1 Doryteuthis pealeii | reverse complement strand
ATCTAATATCAATATTTTATACACAATCATATGGTTTAAAGTAAAGATTCTATTTGATAACATTCATTTGTTTGAAAAAGTTCGATGATTTCAAGTATTCCAATCTAAAGGGTTAATAGGGCCGGTTTAGCTCAGTCGGTAGAGCGTTCGGCTAGAAAGCTTCCTAGTTCGATACCGGCCCTGCCAACTTAGTGTGAGTAGCACTGGATCTGTACGGTAAAGTAAACATCTGATGGTAGGTGTGGCGCTCCACCTCAGATGCAAAAACCATCTCCTTGGTTAGCGCTAGTGAAAAGGGGATAGACTCCCTCGCTGATTGGCTGATACCGACTTTAGGCCACCCAGACGACTTTACTTTTTACTTATCTAACGTTAGTAAGTTGCAAGCAATTATATGGTTTCAAGTAACGACTATACTAATAATCATTAGTAAACAATTGTAGCAGCAAGTAATTATTCTTAATACAAATACCGTGTTTCCCCGAAAATAAAACAGAGTTTATATTAATTTTCACTCGGAAACATAACACTAGGACTTATTTTCATAAATCGAAAAACGACATTACAAAATAGAAAATTACGAAATTACTAAATAAACAGAAATTACGAAAAACGATCTCCGTTTATTTACCATTAACATGTTATTTTATTCATTACTTTATGAGTACTTTATGAAGTGGCCTTATTTGCTTCGACCAGAAAACTGTAGTCTGGAATTTGTGTGTGTGTGGGCGTAGCTACAGCCTTTTCTGAACAAAAGCAAACGCACGTCGCGTTGATCATTGACGAAGACGAGTGTTTGCATCACATAATGTGATTGTGAGGAATGTCTATATGCCGCTCTTAACTAGGGCTTATTTTAAGGGAAGGGCTTATATAAAAAAACATCCTGAAAAATCATGCTAGGTCTTATTTTGCAGGTTGGTCTTATTTTCGAGGAAACACAGTAGTTTGCAGACAGTTATATGGAATCAAGTATTCCTGTTTAATATAGATAATTTGAAAACATATATATTTTACCAATAAATGGGACCCTAACAGGTACTACCATTTCGGGTATGAGTGGATCTGTGAGTAATGATAAAGAAGGGGTAACTCCATACTACTGGAACTGGAACCTCACCACCGGATGCAGCTTTGTGTCATACCCAGGACTACTTTGGGGGAGGGTTATACCTATCTACAGAAGATGCAGTTGGCGTATTCTAAGCCACACCAACATGGTGATCTCACATCTGTCGTATGCAGGGATCGACATTAATGCCGTCCCGTCGTCCCGGGGACGTTAAAAATTACATCCGGGACGATCAATACGTCATCCGGAACAGTTTGCCGGGGACGGTAACATTTTTTCCTAAAAGTTAGTACTACATTCCAATATTGGCCGTCCAGTGATTGCCCGAATACTGACCTCAAAAAACGGTCAAGTTCTAGACTTAAAATTCCTAATGGCAACAACACTGAAGAAATAGACACAGTCACACGGTATATATTTTTATGATTGGAAAATGTCCGCATAAAGATGGAAATAGAATAAATTTTAGTTTATAAAATTTTTATTTTATTATTCTTGATTATAAATAAATGTTTCTGTCAACTGCTTCAGCTTTTGTTAATGTTTTATTACATGTTATTATGCTACTGATGACTGACAAGTATAAATGATGCTAATGAATTAAACAAAAATATTTTGATTTCGGGACAGTCCAAACCCCATTTGGGACGGTTGATAATTTTTGTTCGGGACGGTCATGAAAAAAGTTAGTATTGGGGCCTGGTAGTATGTCTTCCCGTGGCCGACGTAGGTACATCTGAAGTAGCTACACAAACGTCTGACAACTAAAGGCGCCACATTTTCTCTCTTGCTTTTGTTTCAGATTGACAATTTGTACTTCACTTGGAACTAATACACTTGGCTAATTACACTGGTTTACAAAGAAATTGAGCACAAAAAATAGCTGTTTTAACCTAATTTGGGGGGGGGGGGGGGGGGCTGAATTCAGATTTGAAATCCGTTTTTGCTCATCACCTTTATTTTTTTTATATATGCATACTGTACATTTTGTACACACACTGTACATAAAGGCGTATATGCATTCAGGGTTAATTTCTAATATTGTGTGACTATGTCTTCTTTTTTAGTTATTATGCAATAAATGTAAGTGATAGCATTACATTATATATATATATATAGCCATATATCAAGACGGATTTTGGCAGTTAAGCATAGCCAACACGTCTCAATCAACAGCCAGTAGTGCTCTGGCCAATAGTACACTGGCAGTCAGCAGATCATCTAAGAAAACACATTTCTAACTGTCTGCGGCACTATGAATTGTGTACATTGTGTCACCCAAGTATATTTATTCCGTCAATGTTCTTTATTTATCCTTTTTTATCTGTAATAAGCTGCTGCAACTGTTGAAATAAGCACCTATATACTCTGTATATACTAAAATGAGACAGAAAACTAGAGGTGATAGAGCAAAACTGTTTATAAATTTGAATTTAGCACACCCAAAGCACATCTAAGAGACAGAAAACTAGAGGTGAAAAAAAACAGTGTTATAGGATCACGGCAACATTTTGACTCTAGGTAAAGCGCACATAGATTAGACTGATTCTAAAAAGAAATACAAATTCATTTGAATGATATTTAACATGATAAGAATTTCAAGTTGAAAAACAGTTTAATCAAAAGGTGTGAATTTAGCTGGTGCGGTTACACCTTGCGAGAATTCTCCTTTTATCTTATCTGAGATCATATTCCCATATAATCGATAGCTTCTCAATAGCAATCCATGTGTATATTGACATTGCTTTCTGTAGATGAGATATTACTACCAAGGTATGTGAACAGAGATTTACCATTTAATGTGGACATGGCTCGATCTTATTTAAAACACACATGAACTCTTTCATTAACGTAGAGGCTGCTACCGGTTTCTGGTTATGCAGTGTAGATTTGACTTGGGCAAATGTATTTGCGAGAAGTGCTAAGTGGTTGTAAGTAATTTGGGAAGTAAAGAAACTTTAAAAGATTGACAATCACATAAAAAGAGAAGGAATTTCTGATATTAAAATAGAATGAAAATATCATTTTTATTTTTAACATAAACTGATGAAATTGATATGGCTTCAGATTTCTTAAACTTATCCCTAGTTGTAGTGTGTATTTATATGTATAAAGTTAAACTAATATTAAGCCTAAAGTAGTGCGTCAGTCAGTGACTCGTTATACTGCATTATATTGCAGAACAAACCTGCTAATTATCACGCTACGGTAGGCTCTTTAGGATCTCTGGGTGGTAGAAATGAAATATCATCCACTTCTTGTAAAAACAAATATCTCGTCATAGTATAATGGTTATTAGCAGAGGCACATTGTGTGATGGTTATCGTCGTAGGAAATGGACTCGACGAACCGCGTTCAAATCCTGGACGAGATTGTTTGCATTTCACATAGCGCTAATACACTTGGGAAAGGTATGCATCCACCTATTCTCCCTTCAGACATGAGTAAAAAGTAGAGTAGCCTGGGCTCTTTAACCTTGGTTAGGCAACTAGACTAGGAGAAGGAAAATTGTGACCCGTTAAACCCAGCTTCGAAATTGACCATGTGTCAGCTAGTAGATTGTAGATCAATAATGGATGATCAGTCACTCGCCCTTAAGCATCACTGGTTGCCACCCACGTTCAACAGGTGGCCCCATTGGGCGGACTTTACCCCTCTGCATAGGCGCAGTCGGTATTCTTCTGTCCCAACGACAGGGTGGATTATTTATAGAAAAAATATTTCGATGATGTATTATGCAACAGATGATAGCTGTGTGGTGATGACATATTGATGACCTCAATGTCCCTTGGTGCAGAATAAAATAAAGTGCACATATAACCAGAAGACACCTGAGTAGTTGTAAAGTAGGAAGTTGGGCGTGATTAGTAGTGGGAAAGGGGCATCACGTGATAGGTGAAGTGTCACATGATCGAGACTACCGAAACAGATGAGAGACAGCCGGACGTTATCACCACCTCAGACATCTGTATTGAGAACAAATGAAAGATTTGAGAAGTGAATTTCTCTAAGTGGAATGTTTGTAGAAACGGCTGCACGAAAAACGCGCAATCTAAAAGCCGACCATTGACAATAAAGTTTATGGCTTGTCAAAAGACGTTCTTTGTGTCCTTTTTTATCATTGTATAAAATCGACAATTCACGACTTTTGACTCATGCTCGGTGACCAGCAACTACAAGCAAGAGTTGCCTGTCCACACGACTACGCAACATAGGCACTGAATTTGCACACTCACCCCTGGCTTTATTCTCTCTCTATATATATTTACCAATCCCTCCGCACGAGCAAGATGTGACACAAGTTCAATTTCTTAAGTGGAGTTTAACAGGTTTGAATTCAGAGTTTACCTTCTCCTAGACTAGTTACCTAGCCATGGTTAAAGAGCCCAGTATGCCCTGCTATTTACCCATAGCTGGAGGGAGAATTGGATTTATAGCTTTCCCAAGGGTATTACCGCCATGTGAAATGCAAACAGCTTCGTCTAGGAATTGAACTCGGGTCGACGTGTCCATTTCCTACGACTCTAACCATTAGACCACGCGCCTCCATTTATTCTATATAGTCACGTTGATGAAGCGTAGAATACGGTGGCTGTATCACTTGCAGAGATGCAGAATCCCTTTCAAAAAGAGGTTCTCTTGGGTAAGACAATAAACTGCACCTGATGGCGAGGCTCCAGTTTTGAAGATCTGGGGAGTGTGGAGTACCCCTTCATTGCCATTAAGCCCAGGTTTACTTTGGCCTTAAGTAGTAGTACCTGTTAGGGTTCGATCCATGGGTCAAATAAATCTGAAAATTATTCGCATTCGAGACAAAAATCTGTATAGAAACACTTAACAAATATGTAAATATTAACATACAAAGGATGTGATTCCCTAACCTTTCGACATAAGATAACCCTAGACATATTGACATGCCGCTAAAATCAATCAATCGAGCACCAATCATCTTATCCTATATTTGATAATTTATAGCTTCGTATGAATCACAAATTTTGTCTGTTAAACTGTTTCAAGAACTGGTTGCATGGTTTTGATGAAATTTGGCAACCACTGAGAGGACGTTATTGCGCATGTCTGAAACATCGCTGAGTGAGTTCATGTAATTTTTGACATAAAAAATTCACAACGATAATTCTTCACGTCTCTTGTAGGCTTAATTGATTAATTGATCAATTAATTCATCTAGTAATTAATATCGCATGACCCGGGTCTTTTATTCCCTTACGGTCCAGATTTAGCTTTTGTCTCTCTGAAAAGTGGAAAGGACGCTGGAATAAGTGTGGAGCCCTAAGGAGGAGTACTTAGAAGTGGATTAAGATGATAATGCCCTAGGTAGGCTACTTATTTTGCTAAAGGGTTGAATATTTCCGCACACATGTATAATTGCTGACCAATTTTTGAAGATCTGGGGAGTGTGGAGTACCCCTTCATTGCCATTAAGCCCAGGTTTACTTTGGCCTCGAGTAGTAGTACTTGTTAGGGTCCGATCTATGGGTCAAATAAATCTGAAAATTATTCGCATTCGAGGACATGTTAATAGTATCTGTGAATCTACCATTTTTCCTTTTCCCGGAAAAAGAGTTTACAAATTGGAATTCAGAAAAGAAGAAGTTTAGGAATGTATATAAGTGATTGAATGAATGGTTGGTTTTAAATGTATTTCCCTTCATCTCGAGGTTAGAAAATCGCATTCATTGTACATTTAGATTTACATTTTTGTGTGCTTGATTATTAAGAATATTTTGCATACACACATACACATGGTATCAAATATTTCTATCTAATACAAATAATTTTCTCACAGTTGTATGGTTTCAAGTATCTCTATGTAACATTAATCATTTATGCATAATTATATGGTTTCAAAAGATTCTTTTTATTTAATAATAATCATTTGTTTGCAAACAGTTATATGGTTTCAAGTAACTAATTATAATTCTTAGTAGACAATCATAGCTTCAATTAACCATTCTTAATACAAATTATTTATATATATGATACAATTTAAATACATATAATTTATATGGTATCATATATAATACTAATAATTTGTACAAGTTGTATGGTATTAACTATCCCTATCTAATACAATGATTTCAAGTAAATATTTCTATTTGATAAAAATCATTTATTTGAACATATTTATATAGTTTAAAGTAACTAATAATAATAATCCTTAGTAAACAATAATAGCTTCAAGTAACTAATTCTTAATATAAATGATTTACAGTTTTATGGTATCAAGTATTCTTTTTTAATAATAATAATAATAATAATAATAATAATAATAATAATAATAATTTTCAAACAGATTTATTTGACACATAGTTGGGACCCTAACAGGTACTACCCTCCGGATCAGAGAGGACGTGCTACTTCACAGATCTCTCCAGATCTCCAGAATCGGAGCCTCACCATCAGGTGAAATTTAGTGTCATGCTCCGGACGCCCTTTTTGATGGGGTCTTCTTACCTCGTTGCAGGGGGATACAGTTATTATCACCAGAGAGAGGAAAGAAATTATCGAAAATACATAAAGTGATTTGTATGTATGTGAGAAGTATTTGGATTTCGTTTGCACATATCTTTTGAACTATTAGACACGTGCTGTTAAGAGTATGAAACCAATTTAATTGAAGAGACGATAAGATATGACATCAATTGAATTTCTTGAATCTATTCGATATAAGAGAATTTGCCATATGAGAAGTGAGTTGAAATGTGTGAAATAATTTTACTTTGATGTAACAGGATGTCTTTAAAACTTTACGTCAAGTCAATTTCCTCGGCTCAAAGTATTTATAAAGACTTTTATTGATATTTGCGCGGTTTTCTTTGATACGACACAAAACCAATGTAAAGGGATGAATAGAAAGATCGAATATAACTCATGTAAGGAAGGCAAAAAATAGGGACACACAACTTTTAAAAAACATTTCTTCCGTTATTTTTAATCCATAAGAAAAAAACTAAGCCCAAATCTGAGACAAAATCTGTTTTATTTGATAGCCAAACATTCTAGCTTTATGAAACAACTCAAATTAATAAAGATGGTGAGGCTCGAGTTGTGGAGAAAAGGAAAATATGAAATACCCATTCATTATTATTGCACTTAGGTTCACTATAAAACTTCTTTTAAAATTTAACTAAAAAAATTAAACAGGTCTTTTCTTTTCTAAAATATCAATAAAAGTTGTTTTTTTAATTTTGCCATATCAAATGCAGAGAAAATATTTTCTTTTTGAAAAAAAAAGAAATATCTTAAAGTGGCGATGAGTCAATAGGATGCATGGTTCCTTATCATTTACTCGGCTTTGACACATCGACCTTCGATTACTTATATTAATTGCTGTTATCTACTTAATTAAGAATTAATCTTATCGCTGTCTTTTTTCACTAAGCATTAAAAAGGGAGGTAATTATACCTTTTAAATCTGTCACTTAAACAAACTTAAAAGAAAAAATGTTTAGTATTATCTGCATTATTCGACTATTGTCCCCATCTTCATTGTTATTTGTACAACTTTTCGGCCGATATGCCTTCCGGCCTTCTTCAGGTATTTCTTGTCGGACTCGGGAACCTACTCGGACTCGGGAACCTTCTTTTCGAACTCGGGAACCTTCTTTTCGAACTCGGGAACTTTCTTGTCGTAATCGGGAGCCATCACGGAACTTTAAACCTAACCCTTTATTTATACCACGGGGGTATCCTGTTCTCATTCCGCTAACCATAGCTGGGGTAGGAGTTGTGTTAATTATTTTTCTATGTTACTGCCTCTACTCAGGATTGAACCCGGATTCCAGAGATAATTGTCACTTAGAACTGTCTTAACCTAACTACCTTATCCACTAGGCCACGTGTCCAATTGGACAATTTACTTAACAATGCTTCAAGCAAATTATCAAATATTATTATACTTCAAAGTTCCGTGATGGCTCCCGATTACGACAGGAAGGTTCCCGACTACGACAAGAAAGTTCCCGAGTTCGAAAAGAAGGTTCCCGAGTCCGAGAAGGTTCCCGAGTCCGAGAAGGTTCCCGAGTCTGACAAGAAAAACCTGAAGAAGGCCGGAGGGCTTATCGGTCGAAACGTTGTACAGATAACAATGAAGATGAGGACAATAGTCCGAATAACGCAGATAATACTAATCATCAAGCCTCATCTCAAACATTCAGAGAAATACTTATTTTTGTTTTACATTTAAGTAAACTTTTGCTTCAGAACAGAAATTTTGTTAACAAAGGATCTAGTTGGTTTATGACTCTGTAAAGTCTATTAATGTTACTAATACAATACTGGATTGGTGAAAATTAACAGTCTGTATTAAAAAGGGTAAACAAAGAAAAGTTCAGATGATATGTCTTTGATTCTTTTTTTAAAATGGAGATTTTTCTTGCATGAGAATGTTTCGTTATCAAATTTCCAATATATATTTAATTATGAGACTAAAAAAAGAAAAGAACGAAAAAATCATTTCATAAAGACGTTAAATAGAAAAAGTATTTGAACTTTGCGTGAAGGGACTGGAATATATTTGATTATCAGAGTTAATTTGTGATCAAAAGAAATTGTAGGAATTTATTCGACCCGTGTGCCACAAGTAGGATGGCAAAAATGGTTGCAAGTATGGGGTAACCAGAAAAGATTGAACTCGCTTATTCAGTAGTAATGGGTCTGCGTAACTAACTTGTTAACAATTACACTACGATGTGACACTTAATTAAAAGAAATTGTAATCGAAAGAAAAAGGCATCGGTTTTAGTAGTTTAGTTAAGGTTATGCTAAGTTTTTACGTACAAAATTGATTCTACTGAATGAAAAGACTCGTATGTTTAAATAACGATAGTTTTGTTTTTAACAGGAAAGGGTGAATTGCTACTCTCAAAACCGACACTTAAAGCTCAAACTTGTGGAGTAACAAATAAAGTGCAAGTCAAGCTGCGAGGGCTGCCCCCTTTTCCCCACTTCCTGTCTCCTACTCATAATGCACCGTAACAGGAAGTAACCCTAGTGCATATTGGGTATTGGGTTGTTTGGTGCTAGAGAATATATTTAGTCGAATCTCCGCTCACCATCGACCAATATTAGCATTAATATATCCGTGATATACTAACACAATAATCGGAAGAAAGACAAACTCATTTATACATTCAGAAATACTTAATATTTACATAGTATTGTTAAAAGGAAAAATAAATAAAGGAAAGACAATGTTGAATGGATAAAACAGATTTACTAACACGTGTTTCGGACAGGAATTTGTTCTTGTACACATGTATTCTATTTATTATCATTTTAAATATAAAATAAAACAATAATAATAATAGAAAATAATTATTTTATTTTATATTTAAAATGATAATAAATAGAATACATGTGTACATGAACAAATTCCTAGCCGAAACACGTGTTAGTAAATCTGTTTTATCCATTCAACATTTTCTTTCCTTTATTTATTTTTCCTTTCAACATAGCGTCAGATTCATTTCCATTTTCAACTTACATACATAGTATTCATAAAAGTAGTATTGAAAAGGATGTACAAAAATGTCGAAAAAGACAAAGATATTCACATATTGTTCTATGAATAAGGAAGTATATGGAAGGGTACAAAAAATGGAAGATTTACTTGATAATAAAAAGTAAAATATATTATAAAAGTGAAAGCGGCAAATTCAAGAAATTCTCTTTATTACTTAGTTGTGAATTGTTCTTACATTTATTCCGTTCGAGAAAACTTATATTCAAGTAAAAATCGTTTTTCTACAGACCCATCACTATTTATTCCCTTGATAAAGATGAAACTGTAAACTACTTCATATTGTCAACTCCTTATCTATTGAATATATATTTACGTCTGAATCTATTTTATTTTAATCTGAGAAGAAACCGCCTTCTTATCATATATCCATTGGTATTATTGTTATTTTTTTTATCTACAAAAGCGTTTTTTAGATCTAACATACTGACCTCAGTTTGGTTACTGTGGCGGCTGTAACTAAGTTTTCTCCTACTGAAACTTTTAATAAGATCATCGCTGTTTAGCTTCAGTGATTTGACCGGAAACTGTTTTCAGCGTAAGCAAAAATTTGGTAGAGTTTGAAAAGCTAAGAAATGTTCCCTTATGATTTTTACAGCAGTAAAAGTTTTATTGATTTTTATGACCAATTTGGTAATTATTGCAACAAAGATCGATTAAAACAGAATTTATGTACATTTATAATGTGCCTTATAACAGCCATAAAATAACGACTTTCTTTCTATTGATTAGTCACAAATTCGTTATTGTTTAGTTATACAATAAATAACAATCTTAATAATGGTTTAATTTTGAACTAGTGGGTCGACAATAACTGCGATTTAAAAAGGCCACACCAATGATCTGCATTGGATATTCCAGTCATAAACACGTTTTTTTAAAAAAATATTTATTCATGAAACAACCTATTTGAACCTGAAAGAAAATTTCTTCTCTTTCTTTTATGATTCCATAGAACAAGAGAAATACTTTTACAGCATTACAAGTATTTAGTTTTATGTCAATAGACAGAGTTTTATTATGAAAAAAAAAGTTGATTTATACTAGGATGAGTTAAATCTTTTGCAATATTTTAGTACGTTCTAGTTTGCGGCGCGTATATATTCTGACCGAATCCGTTCAAGTCATGGTTGGTAGTATCATGGTAGTTGGTGCAGACACGTTGTGCATTGCTTCACTCCAAATGTGAGTTGAAAGGACACAAATGAACGTGCAATCTAATTCGGAAACTTATGTTTTACGAATTCGAATTGGGCCATAACGCTTAGGAAGCAACAACAAAAAACAAAAAAATGTGCAAAAGATGAAGGTGAAGTTGATTAAAGTAACCAGATAGTCGAAGAAATTTCGATCGGGTTGAAAAAACCTTCACGGCCAGGCTAGGATTCCGAGGCCGTGTTCCAAGGTGATTCCGGAAAGTATCAGCTGAGCTCTCGTCAGTGCGGTTTGTTACCTTCACGACATTGGCAAAAGCATCAGGAGCAGCTGAATTGTGTCCAAAGTTACCAAAATATTGCAAAACTTTTGACTCACTGTTGTATAAATATAGATTGAACGCAAAATCAATGTCATTATATACTTCATCATGATTATTATTTTTATGAGATGAGATATTGTCACTATTTCTGATTTCTGACGAGCGCACATCCTGTCGACTGACTGCATCTTTTACAGAAGGGTAAGACCCCTCTAAAGTTGGTATGCTGGGTTGGACGCTAAACTACATCTAGGAATATTCACTTGAAACCATATAACTGAATGCAAATTATTTGTATGAGATAAAAATTCTTGATACAATTGTATGCAAATAAATGATTATAGATAAATGGTAAAAATGCAATGGAACAAAAAATGCAATGGAACATTAAAAATATAGAATATTAAATAACCCATAAGGAGTTGATGTACCGTTAAAGCCAATAAATCAAAGCAAGCCAAACCTGACGAGCGCTTTTCATCTTAATTTCAGTTATTTCTTATCGAAATGTTTGTACTGAGACGTGCAGATTCGCCAATGCCCAGTCTCAGAGAGAAATCTCTTCAAGAAACACTTTCTTCCATTATCCAAAAGGATTCAATTTACTCGACTTATAAGGGGGAATGCCAACGGGGCTGTGACAATGTTTGTACGTGCCGTCCTGTATCCATATCTTCTTCCCACCCCAGGAATGTTTAGAATGGTAGGATAGACAGGGTTCTCTACCCTTGGAAGGGTAACCGGTTCGAGAGAAGGAAAACTATATTCAAACCACCAGCCAGCCTGGCTCAGTAGCTTGCCGTGGTGGAGGGACAGATCAGGAACTGGGGTTCCATGGGTTGTCCGACGTTGTGTTCAACCTCGTTCTAGTAAGATCTGCGGTGACACTTATGCCTCTTGCACTTCTATCAGACAATATCGGTGTCAGAATGAAGAGAGACCTGCTGCATGGGTAAATGCCGAACTTCCATCCAATCTTATCCAGACTTGTGCTGAGATTCTGGCGTAGATCCAGGGGTCACGCAAAGCTGACAGGTGCCAGAAACAATTTAGATAATTACTTGTTTTCCATTGGTATTCATTCGAACACAGATAAATTGCAAGGATTTCGAATCCTGATCTTCTAGGCAGGCAAACAGATACTCCGCAGCTGAAAGATTTGAGAAACAAATGTATATTTTATTCCGTTTGTCATTAATATTTGCGCAGGAAAGAGGACCTAAATAGTCTACTTGAAAAGGGCCCCACCCACCGTCATTTAAAGGAACAGTTACCCAGGCGAGAAGCTTCTAAAATAGCATCCCCTACTTCACTTATCACAGAGCAGTTACCCAGGAGAGACGCGCAAATAAGCGCCTCCAGACACCTCGCCCATAACCAGCAAACTTTCTAAGGCATTGTATCAGCATACTACAGAAGGCTGTCACAATAGCATACTACAGAAGGCTGAAGAAGGAGAAACGACCTGGCGAAGCGTCTTAACAACATTCCAACCAGCGACCAGAATACCCCTGTTATCACCACTTCTCCAACGAACAGTATTTAACCTCACAGATAAGTTTTTGTAGCAAATGCCATTAAAATTTGCAACAACATTTCTGTACTTTTTGATAATACAAGTGTCTGCATTTTATATTCGTATTTGTTTCCTTCTTTCGTCCGAAATAACCAACTACGGAGAATAAGGGCTCCAACGAATCCCCGTAAATACTCTTAATCTTGTGCCATACCACTGGTTCCCGAACTTTTTCGGACTGTCCCACTGTCTCTTAGATCACATCTCTATTACATCTCCACACATTCCTATAAAAAAGCCATATATCGGCTAAGCTTAGAAACATTGATAAATAATCCATTTGCTGTAAAGGAAGCACATAAAATATATGAGTTATAAAATTGATTTACAGTGTTATTGGTTTTAGATGTGGTGAGTAAATTTTGTCTCTTGTAACTGAAGTAAATCTCTGAAGCAGTTATCACTTGAAAATCACTTTTAAAAATCACGATCGTGTTTATGGCTTTTGGAGTTATGACTGTAAACCACGCATTTATAGAGGAAATCAATAACATCGTCGACTATTAAAAAGTAAGTAAGTAATAAACTAATAATAAAGCTTTTTTTTTATTACAAAGTACAAATATATTTTTTTGCTCTGTCGGTAAAATTGATAAAAATGGCGTTGAATGCCAACTCTTACACCTCCCCAAATCTCAAAGTAAAAACAAAACAAAAAACAAAAACAAAACAAAAACAAAACAACCCCTAAATAACAGCACTCCTTTTTCTCCCTTAAAAACATCCCGAAACCAAAACAAAAACAAAAAAAACCAAAAAAACCAAAATAATCAAAAAAAAAACAAACAAAACAAACAAAAGCTCCAAATAAACTCCAGATTGTTCATAAAAATATATTCGTTTTTCATAACCAGAACCAGACGTATTAGTTACTAGAAAGGTTACCTGGCATTCCTCGGGCGGAGAGAATAACATCACATATAACATTATAGTCAGAAATGTGTTCCATAATATATTTCTTTTGAATTAATTAATAATTGCTTTAATTCATTTATTTTTCCTTAGAAATAAATATTAGTAAAATCTATTTTGAAATGTAATACAGAAATACAAATATTTTCACATGCAGATTTATAAAAATAAATGGAACGATGAGTAACAGACAGAAAAATGTATTTCTGAAAGTTTTTTCTCCTGAAATAAAACCATAAAGCTTTCCAAAATAAATAAAAGGATTTAGTTTTAATAGATTTTTCATGTAATGATTCAGAGGAGATTTTCTACTGAGATGGGGTTTGTGAATATGGAGGATGATGCACTTGCACAAATTGTTTTTTATAAAAACATCTGCTGATTAAAAAGTATCGAGAATTGGCACTGAGTGTATTTCGTCGAGATAGCAGTCTAGAAGTTCAGACATGATCACTTTATTATATTATATCAATGATGTCATCCTTTATGGTAGATTTCTGGCCAATAAATAAGTCAGATATTTTTGGACAGGTTCACTGTAATTCTGTAACCGAGTGGTCACAGGGTGCAAATAGATAAATTATATTTAAAAAAGTCAGCAGCCGGTTGAAAGACGAGTTGAAAAGTTCAAAATTTTCTCCGGTATGCTAGCTGTAACAAGATATGTTTTTTATTTTTATTTCGCACTCAGACTGAAAACAATGATTAACAAAAAATTGATGGAATCACCAGATTCGATCGGCCATTTAAGTGATGGCGGGGGCTGGTCAGGCAATGTCACCATACACAAAACAGAAATGGGGGTAAGGTGTTCTGTGAACCCCAATAAAAAAAACCGGGTTTTAGATCTTCTCTTTTTGGTGACTGGGGCACGAGGAGACCAGTGGTAGCGTGAGCGGAGAGTGATTAAATCATTCAAAGATACGAGAAGAGCTTGTTCCTACTAAAACGAAGAATTTACCCATCACATCAAGTCTGTTATCTGTTTTCACATACCTCCACGTCCTCAGAAACGAAGAAGGAGGGAATGAAACAACAGGTCTTACATTAGAGGTGAATTGCGTCTTTATATTTCTCATCAACCACCAGGCAATCAGCCGTCACTAACATAGCAGTCATTGGTGACTTTGTCTCATAATATTCATTTGTAAACTTCTTGTGGTTGTTGAACGCTGTAGTAAAACGTGAGACTCTCATCACTAGCCTAA
Source organism: Doryteuthis pealeii (assembly GCA_023376005.1). Taxonomy (NCBI): domain Eukaryota; kingdom Metazoa; phylum Mollusca; class Cephalopoda; order Myopsida; family Loliginidae; genus Doryteuthis; species Doryteuthis pealeii. The sequence continues at coordinate 1,365,098 of CM042143.1, read as the reverse complement.
CTCTGAAAAGCCGGAACACCAGTTCAAAGGAAACAAATTTTCGTCCAACACCTAAAAATAACTTTCAAACACATCGTTTCTCTTATTCGTGCACGCTCAAGAAAAACTTCCTGTTAAGTGTGGAAAAAACCGCATGTCCAAACCCCCGTCTTTTATTATGGCAAGCTACGGCCGATTATCCAATCAATTTAAATAAACGGAAAGCCGAATTATCTTAATTTTATTTGACAAAAGGAAAACAATTTGCTGCTGCACGTGTGAAAGCTGTTATTTTCCTTTTACTATATTTCATACCAGACACAAACCATTCTAATTTGCTTTCTCCGCCCTGATAAAATGCTTCACTACAAATGGTTAAAATAATTGTTATTTCCAATTGTCATTTTTTATTATTTACTTAAAAAAAAAATTTAATATTAGAATTTGGTGTTGTAAGGATTAACTTGTGAAAACTATTTGAAACCATGTAATAGACGGAGAAAATGACATCGGAGCATTTTTTATTTCAACTTTGTTTGCTATAAAACACGCACGCAAGTAGAGAGAGAGAGAGAGAGAGAGAGAGAGAGAGAGAGAGAGAGAGAGAGATATTTTGGTAGAGGGTGCTTAGAATTTAGGACAATACGACCAGACCCAATAGGTGGGGTCGAGAACATGACACTTTACCTTTCGGGTCAACAATCTAATTTGCCACATTTCGTGATCCAGACACGAAGTTTTTAATCCTGATTTCTTTTTTATTCTTTTTTTAAATTTTTTTTATCTTGATTTGATTACTGATAAAAGATTTCTAAAGTTCCTCTTCATCAGTTTCCATTGACAGTCCTCTATTTTGTTTCCTTCGATGGCTGTGTCAAAATCGCCATATTTCATTGTTTAATTAACACAGTACTTTCCAGTCTATTCTGGAATACATCAGTAATTGTACGCTGTGCCGATAGATGGTATGGTTTGATTTTATCAACACGTTATGGGTTATTTTATGCCAAAATTTGATTATAAATTTGTGTTTGTAATATAAGTACATTTTCAATGTTTCATTGTATTTTTATTTTATACTTTTTAAGATCTGTTTTCAATCATTTGTTTGGCCACATTTATATGATATTAAGTATTCCTGTAGAATACAGATAATTAGCATAAAGTTGTTGGGTTTTAAGTATTTCTATTTAATGTGTGTTTCTCTTACTCTTTCTTTCTTTCAATCTCTGAATTTTTCTTTCTTCCTTTTTTGCTCTTACTCCTCCTTCCTTTCATTCTTTCTTTCTTTCTTTCTTCCTTCCGTTCTCTTACTCTTACTCCTTCTTTCTTTCTTTCTTTCTTTCTTTCTTTCTTTCTTTCAATCTTTTATTCTTCTTCCTTCCTTTCTCTTACCATTCTTTCTTTCTTTCCTTTCTCTTACTCTTTCTTTATTTCTTCTTTTCTTTCATATTTATTCTTTCTTTCTTCCTTTCTCTTACTCCTTTTTTTCTTCCTTCCTTTCTCTTACTCTTTCTTTCTTTCTTTCTTTTAATCTTTTATTCTTTCTTTCTTTTTCTTACTCTTTCTTTTTTTCCTTCCTTCTTTCTTTTCTTTCTTTCTTTCTTTCTTTCATTCATTCATTCCATCTTTTATTCTTTATTCCTTTCTTAAAAAGCTGAAAACTCAGCTAATAAGTACGTGTCAAGCAATAAACCTATTGATCTATTCTAATACATATGATGCATAATTCTGATCTTACATTAATCATTTGGTTGAACATTGTTATTTGGTTTCAACAAAAGTTAGAACTTCCAACCAAAATGATAGAAGTTGCGGGTTGCATATTTTTGAATTCTCCCACTAGTCCTCGTGGCCTTGTGTCTAACGTGATTGACTGCGATATTGTAGTAAGTGAGTTCGAACTCCAGTCGTGCTATTATATTCACTTTTGAACTAATACTGTTGGGAAACCCATAATGGCTGATATTCCATTAAACAAAGAAATCAAACCACCCACTAAGCAAAGAAAATCATCGACCAACAAAAATAAAGAATTACCAATCGTAACTTTATAAATAACAAGTTCAAGGACACCTCACATGGTATAATGGTTAGCAAGCTAGATTTGCAGACTATTGTTAGTGAGTTCGATTCTCGCACTGGGTGCTCCATACTTCTGGCCTTGTGCCACATTTAAGTTAAGCTTAGTTAATAACTATAAATAATAAGCTCATCTATTTTTACCTAACTTTAATTATGCGAAAATTATAGCTGAAGTATAATGTATATTTTATTACTTTTTATGGAAATATTTGCTTTTATGGTAAATCTATGATAATATTCATGGTTTGGCTTCTTTGTTTAATGGCATATCAACCTTCGTGGTTTATTTAATTCCAACGTCTCTTTGTATCATTGTAGAAGAAAAGCAGTGGTAGTATTTAATCTATAGCTGGGGATGAGGGAGTTCATACGTTTCCAAAGGGGATTACTCCGCTATGGGGGTGGGGTGTTTTAACTGACCTCGTAAGATGCCAGATAGTGGTAATGAAAGGAATTTATGATAAACAAGATTAACTTGCTCTTCCTCTCTTTCACTAAAAAGACCTCACTGAGTGAGCGAGAAATAAACAACCCCTTATGCCTATCTGCAACCCACAGCACAAAAGTGAACTGAAGTTCGAGTTCGCTTACTGTGATGTCGTAGTCCACTACGTTAGCCACTACACAAACAGGAACTTCTCTATCAACAGTAATAATTTGCAAGCAATTATATATTAAAAAAAACTAGTAATAACACTGGTTTACAAAAAAAAAATTTTTTGTCTGAGGCAAGAATGTGAATAGGTGTTTTTTACTAATTTGGGTGTGCTGAATTCAAATTTATAAACAGTTTTGCTCTATCACCTCTAGTTTTCTGTCTTTTAAATAGTCTCAGACACACACACACACACACACACACACACACACACATATATATATATATATATATAATATATATATATATATATATATATATATATATATATATATATATATATATATATATATATATATATATATATATATATATATATATATATATATATATATATATATATATGTAGGAAGCGCGTGGTGTAATGGTTAAAGTCATGGGAAAGGGACTCGTCGCCCCGAGTTCAAATCCTGGACGTGGTAATTGCATTTCACTTAGCGCTAATACCCTTGGGAAAGGTATGAATCCTACTTTCCCTCCAGCTATGGGTAAATAGCAGGGCAGACGGGGTTCTTTAACCATGGCTAGGTAACCAGTCTAGGAGAAGGAAAACTCTGAATTCAAACCTGTTGAACTCCGCTTAAGAAATTGACTTTGTGTCATATCCTGCTCGTGCGGAGGAGTTGGTAAATATATATATATATATATATATATATATATATATATATATATCTCCACTGCTTCAGAAACAGTGCTATATCTTTATCGTAGACTCCATTCAATATTTGGACCGTTGTGAAGAATTGTAATTTCAATGCTTTTAGTCTATCTGAGTATGATAAATTGATTCAGTCCCATGTGTTATTTAGTTGTTCTTAGCTGAAACTTTTCACTCATGTCTATATAATTTTTATTTGGTAAAGATTCCACACACAACTATCGAATTCCAAGTGAGTTCTTTCCAATGTCTTGAACAAAAGAACAATATATTCAAATGACCATCGGCAAAGTCCAAAAACATAATTTGCTTTATTCACGTTTTTGCTTATGTGTCAATCAAAAGTCCTAATCGATTACTATTCCATTATTTGTTTCCTTCACCAACTTTAATGGAATTTTCTTTCAATAAGCATTTTTTTTGTTTATGGAGGCGCGTGGTGTAATGGTTATCATCGTAGGAAATGGACGCAGCTGTTTGCATTTCCTATAGCGCTAATACTCTTGGGAAAGGTATGAATCCAACAATTCTTCTTCCAGCTATGAGTAAATATTTGTTCAGGCTGGGCTCTTCAATCTTTGTTAGGCAACCAGTCAAGAAAAATGAAAACTCTGAATTTAAGCCTGTTAAGCTGTACTTAAGAAATGTCACATCCTAAAATGCATTTCAAATTATTAACGAGGTGACACTTTTCCACTCTATACAAAAATCACCCGTTGGAACTTCATGAAATTATCAGAGAATGATGACAACCCCCCCCATATATATATATATATATATATATATATATATATATATATATATATATATGAGGTGAGGTAAAAGGAAAAGTGAACAAAAATAATGACTCAAACAAGTCCAAGTAGGAGAGAAATATTTCGTCCTTCTGACGTGAAGAACATCCCCAGTCTGACTTTATTCAAGCCAAAATGCGTACATTTACACTACCCATGGAATTGAGGGAAGGGAGGTTAGGGAGGATTTGATTGAAATGAGAATCAATGCACTCCAACCCTCCTATCTTCATAATATATATATATATATATATATATATATATATATATATTCCGTACTATTCCGTACAAAATGTAAGGTTCTAAAAAAGGGAACAGAAGTTACGGTCATTTACCTAATTTACTTAAATCATTAGTGAGTCAAATTATTAGCGAGGTGAAATAAAAACCAATATAAAAAAGAAAATAACATTTTACCTGCTTCATTTACTGATTTTAGAGTTAAATACAGTAACTAAGATGAAATTAAATTGAAATAAAAAAAAAACAGAATTCAAAAATGATAGTTGAGTTGTTTTTTAAGACCTGGAAAAGACATTGGTCCATCGAACATGTCAATTTCTGTATTTCCTCTGATATAATTTCAAGTGATATGTTTACTATTTCCTGTCACAAGTAATCCTTGCTTTTAAATTTGCGTCAATTCTCATAAACACGTCGTGTCAGAACACCCCATACGTTTTCAATTGGGTTTAAATCAGAAAAATTGGTTGGCCAGTTAATCTTTAAAGGTCGACGGGAGCCTAACATTTGCAGGTATTTCGTAGTTTTATGTGCTGAATGCGAAGGAGCATTATCTTGCATAAATATGATGGTTCTCCTGAATGTGATTCCTTGCCTTTTCAGTCAAGATTCCAAGTGCTCTTTAAGGAAGGCTATATAAGCATCTGCGGTTATTTTCATACCTCCAGACACTCTCCACGGACCAACCATGATACCTCCAATAATACCAGCTCAAATCATAATAACTCCTCCTCCTTATTGGCGCCTCAAGGTTTGATGACGATCTCATCCATTCACGAACCAACCTTTGCTCAAACCATCAGGGCCATCAAATGTTGCAAGAGTTTCATCTGTGAACAGAACTTTTGAGAAATCGACCTTCTTGTTCTCGTTTAACCATTTCAAACGCATTTGTATGTGTACTTTTGTCAATCGAGGTTTTGTCACTGGTTTCACTGATGCCTCTAGCTTTGTTAGAAGACAATAGCGTATAATTATGGACACTGTTACTTCTTCAATGCTCCAGAAAAAGTGCTCCACTGGTCAGGTCTAGGTTATTTACAGTTTCAACTTTCATTCTTGACAAATAACATCGGGAAACAAACCTCAAACGACCCTCATAGGCTCTCTTACAAACCTTCGTAGAAGCTGTAACAAATATTTTTGGTGATATCTTTCAATTATTTTGGAGATCTCTAATGTAGATTTGTCTTTGGAAAGTTCAGATGTTATAATATCTTTCTCAGAAGAGATCAAGTCGCATCTGCGAACCATAATTGAACGATTATAATGACACTCTTTCATAGCCTGAAACATTTCTTTGTCATATTAATATTGAAAATGGATACCGTTTCCTGTTGCACAGAACAATACAGTTTTCATACAACCTACGCATATATCTATTTCCTTTATACTGTGCAAGTTTCGTTAAATTCCAAGTGGGGCCACCCATGAACCGAAGCTCATGGGATGGCATGCACCAAAATTGCATGGATCCCTTTGGCATTCTCACTCAAGGTGGTACCTCAGGCACTGGGCAATAAACCCAGCCCTCCCCTTTAAATAAAGGGGGCAGGTGTTGCCTCCTGGAATCACGGTAAATAGATGATGTTGTTCGTCTTACTCGGATGATTTGTGTAATAGGAGGTAAGTGGCCGTACAGTTGCTTTCTTGTGGGATACTGCTTCCGAGATTTGTCCAAGATAGCACACAGAATCCTTGTGTAGTTAGCATCTAGTTTTTTTCAACGCATTTTGTAGTGTCCAAGTGGTGCAGACATACAGAAGCACTGATGCGGCTACAGCTGGGAAGAACCAGACTCGCCCTTCAGCCGGCCAAACGCTTTCAAAGCAAAAAGTAAGGGCCCTATATATTATTGGAAGATGTAACTTGCATAGTTCAGTGCTTCCTATAGGATCTCCCATTATTTAATGAGCCAGCCCATTTATACTCTACGTATCAAACAAAAATAAATTGAATATAATCTCACAAAAGCAAATAAATAAAAGAAAAGAAAAACTTGAAGTAAAAATTGAGGATCCAGTTTTGTGAAGACTGCATTTACCCAACCCCCCTACACGAACAGGATGTGACACAAGGTCAATTTAGAAGCAGAGTTCAACAGGCTTGAATTCAGAGTTTTCCTTCTCCTAGCCCGGTTGCCTAACCAAGGTAAAAGAGCCCAGTCTGCCCTACTATTTTACTCATAGCTGGAGGGAGAATAATTGGATATATTTCCCAACCCCTCCACACGAGCAGGATGCGACACAAGGTCAATTTCTTTTTTTTCCTTCTCCTTATCAGTGAAATGAGATTTTATTATTCCTCGGACATTTTCTAATGAGATTTTTCATGTGGAGTATGTATTTACCCAACCCCTCTTCCACGAGCAGGATGTAACACAGGGTCAATGTTTATGCACAGTATTACCGGTTTAAATTCAGAGAAACAAAACATCAAAAACAACCAAACAAATAATGAAAAATAGTAACCGTCACATGATGTCGTCCCGAGGGGCCAATAGAATAATTTCTTTCCGTCAAGTATCTTTCATGAGAACGTTAAGAGAGTACCACTGGCAAGGGCGGTAATGGTGTTTTAAATGGTCTTGTGTTTTTTTTCTATGCTGCCATATTATTGGTTTAGGTTTACGGGGTGTTCGAGAGAAATTTGACAGTTTCATAAGGAAAAAGAAAAAGTGCTTTTGGACTATAAAATTTAATGGATTGTAAAGATATTCAACAGGCACAGACATTAAACTACTGTCAACCAGTTTCACTTAAAATAACCGCCATTACCGTCGATCACAACCTCAATCCTAGTTCAGAACCTGGAGCAAGTTGATGTTACAGTTTCCCTGGGAAGCCTCTCAAAATCTACCTTAATTCTGTCGATTAAGTGGGCTTTTGTAGTAATGGCACGGCGATTGGTGTCTTTCTCAACAGCGCCCCATACATGATAATCAATTTGGTTAAGATCTGGGGAGTTCGGAGGTCAAACATTGGGACTGGTGTAGTCGTAAAATTTCGCCGACAACCGTTTTTGACTTTTCCCAGAGGTGTGGAAAGGGGCCGAATCCTGCTGCCATACATATGGCCTACCATTGGCTGCGCTTGTTATCCAGGGCTTGACTATAGTGTTTAGCAACTCCACGTAGGCATCTGAGAGTCCCTCCAACACCTTTGCTTTCGCTTTCTTCTAGCCACAGCCTCGTAATCTCCATTGCAATTTCCCAGTTCATGCCTGATTGTTTTTACAGTGTTCAGGGAGCATTGGACAGAAACCATAATCACCTTGATAGCCAGCGCAAATCCTCGTGATACAAGTTATTGTATTCCATGATTTAGGTGGGTTTCAGTCATCCATTCTATCTGTCACGTAAATGAATGAAGAAGGGTCCAAGCTTTTAAATGATGCGTAGTGTGTCAATATCTCCAACTTACGGAGAAAAATAACCAAATGTAAATATGTCAAATTTATCCCGAACACTCTGTATTTAATTGCATTTCAGAATTTGATTCAAATCATTTAATCCATTCATAAGACTCTAACAGTTAGATAGCATACAGATAATTGTATATCAACTGTGCGTATTGGTTTATAAACGACACTAAGTTCTTATAATGCATTAATGTTGTGAGACTATCTGTTCTGCGCTCTGCACCTTCAATGCACGATGTCCAGAACCCCAAACGTTGTAACACTCTGCGCTGGGCGACCTGAGGCACGAGTCAGAAACAGGCTCACAAGGATAAAAAACAAACAAACAACAAGTATTTGTAAACAAGACGCGGATGGAAGAAGGGGGTCTGTGATACTTTAGAAATATATCTCAACTGGCAGGCAACTGACTTCACTTGTGGATTCGGGGCTAACTACTACTACCGACGTTAACACCTCTAGGGCCCTGGGTTGACTGCCTTAGTGTTCGAGTTTAGCTGTATTTATGTCAAATTCTCCTTCCCCATCCATCTTCTCCGGACCACACAGATGGCCAGTACTTAAATTGAATCGCCGACTTCTAGTCGTCATTAACCCTTAAAATTAAAGTAATTAAATATTTTTCCAGACACTACGTCTTCAATACGTCGACCATTAATTTTTTCAAAAGAGATTTTCTCATAAAAATCCCTTTTGCTTTTAATACCTGGGTGCATAAGATATTATCACTAAGTGGCCTAAGTTCATGGTGGTCGTACAAGTCTCTTAAACTTTACGGCCTAATCTTTGGATTCGTAAAAAGGTCAACCACCCATCCCTGGCTTTAACCTATTCTCTTTCTTATTCATTTATTTATTTATTTATTCTGACCATGTTCGTCTTCAATCATAATATCACAATGTATCCATGGGTACACTAACATTAAACATTCGGTAAGGAAAAAGAAACTAACTCACATAAACAATGCACATATGAATGTTTAACACATACAACATGTAATAACATAAATGGCATAATATATATGTGGCAAACAAGTAAATTGTACACAATGTGGCTGAACTTGCACAGAGGTGTCAAAATTAGGGTGACCCAGAAAAAACAGAACCCACAATTTTTTAAAAAGAAAACTGTTAATTTTAACTAGGGGGGTCTAGGGTTAGGGTTTAGGGTTAGGGTTAGGATATGGGGTTAGAATTAGGATTAGGGTTGGAGTTTAGGGTTAGTTTAATGGGAAAATGAATAAATAATTTGGGTTCTGTTTTTTCTGGGTCACCTGTATACCGGTGACCCAGAAAAACAGAACCCACAAATTTTGTAATAAAACTGTTAATTTTAACTAGTGGGGGTTAGGGTTAGGGTTAGGCTTAGGCTTAGGGGTTAGGGTTAGGGTTAGGATTAGGCTTAGAGATTAGGGTAAGGTTTGGGGTTGGAGTTTAAGGTTAGTTTGATGGAAAAATAAATAAATAATTTGGGTTCTGTTTTTTCTGGGTCACCGGTATACAGGTGACCCAGAAAAAACAGAACCCAAATTATTTATTTGTGCAAGTTCAGCCCACAATGTTCCAAAGAGCAACCAAACAATTTTTGGTAATACAAAGGGTTAATGTAAATGTTGGTCCCATTATTTTTGAAGAGTCTTCATAACCACCAGGTGACAGTAGAATTTCTCTCGTTGGAGAGAAATAAGAATAAATGTTCACTTCACCAAAGTCACGTGTGAAACGCAGATGAGAAAAGGGTCTCGTTTCTCATGTGACTAACGCTCACGAGATGAGAGGATTGTCCCAAGGGTAAAAAAAGAAACACCTCCAAACCAAGATAAGAAAACTCCTTGATACCCAACAATAGATAATCTTTATGAAAAATCGTTCGTTAGTTGGTTGGTTTTACAACATGTCAACTCTTGTTGGGTTATTTTATGCCAAAGTAACATCTTTTTTCCAAGGAACTATATGATTTCAAGTAAATAATCATAATAATCATTTGTAAACAATTATAGCTTCAAATAATTATTCTTACCGCCAATAATTTATAAAGTTGTATGGTCTCAAGTAACTATTCTTATGCAATAATAATCATTTGTTTGCACGCATATCGTTTTAAAAATTAATATTTGATACTCATTATTTGTACACTATTATATGGCTTCAAGTAATTATATGGCTTCAAATAATTATATGGCTTCAAGTAATTATATGGCTTCAAGTAATTATATGGCTTCAAAATATATGGCTTCAAATAATTATATGGCTTCAAGTAATTATATGGCTTCAAATAATTATATGGCTTCAAGTAATTATATGGTTCAATAATTATATGGCTTCAAATAATTATATGGCTTCAAATAATTATATGGCTTCAAGTTTATATGGCTTCAAATAATTATATGGCTTCAAGTAATTATATGGCTTCAAATAATTATATGGCTTCAAGTAATTATATGGCTTCAAGTAATTATATGGTTTTCAGTAACTAAGGATAATAATCATTTGCAAATAACTAACTTCAAGTAACTATAAAAATAATTTACATACGGTTATATGGTTTCAAAGATTTATATCTATTACTAATAATTTAAAAAAAGATCTATTTGATTCATAAAGTCCTCACAAGTAACATAACTCCGAATCAGAGTGGACCTGGGAGTAATGACAACAAAAGGGTGACTCCACAGTTCCAAGATCTCCAGAACTGGAGCTTCACCACTTGATCCATTTTAGTGTCATGCTCAGGAAATCCCTTTTTATGGGGTCTTACTCCTCTTTAGAGGTTCAGTTGGCGTATTCTAAGTCCTAACGACAGAGCTGTTATATACTTTTTATATTCCGACATTCCACAATTGATTAAACAACATGTACTGTGATATCGTGTCAAATAATCCCTTCACTATTCAATGCATTTTATCACGAGATTTGCCGTTTGTTCCCCTTACCCGCGTTAAACCTTTCAATATTTTGTCAATATCTTTGCTTGTCATACCTAAAAATTCCCATCTCACTGAAACGTTTATTGATAACAGACACTAAAGAAAATAATTTCTTTCTCCTTTTTTATTTTCTACCTTTTTCTTCTTTTTTATTTATTCGTCACTTTTTCCTTTCACTTCTTTCCTTCTTCTCTATTGGTTTCTCCAGTTGGTGCTGATTCCAAACTGGACATGATCTATTCATTCGGCAAAATTCAGCCTCAATGTGTTGCAAACTGACCAACTCAGGTTAGAATTCAGCAGAGCCCAGCTGCCCCGAAGAAACAGAAATGACCGACCAATTTAGGTTCGAATTCAGCCGTTTCTAGAAGGTTCGGAATAATAGGAATAACAGACTGAATGTTTTGGACAAAACTCCTGACTAACCGTTCTGCGCGTTTTATTTATGGAAATCCAACGTAAAGTCATCAATTATTGTCAATTAATAAACAAACATTTCTTCAACCTTAATTTCAAAATATTGGTCATATCTTTATTTGGACTTAAACTTCTAATGGACATATTTCTTTTCGTCCTGAAAGATATTGTTCAATCTTCTTATTTGAGTATAACTCTTTCATCGTTTTTTGACCGACATATTTTCTCTTCGACCCAATTTTTCTTGTTTAAAATATCTGGATTGCAATCTACTTTAGCCGTCTCTGATGGGAATTAAGGAATCGACTAGTCTGCATTTCTGTTACAACCGTTAGCTTATAAGATATATTCTAGTAGATCAATTGATTGATTGATTTTAACGGCATTTCATGCCTAGAATTCACAGTGTTGGATTTACATTTTTTATATAGTTGTTTCTTAAGAGTTTTTGGGCACACATTTGTATAATATCAAATATTTCTATCTAATATCTTAAGCAGCAATGAGTTTGTTCAAGACTTAATTGGGTGACCACTTAAGCAACAACAGGTACTGAACGGAAATTTGAGGCCTCAAAATGACTTGATTCGGCATTAAATGACCCAAAAAGGTTGATATGCCGTAGAACAAAACTACCAACCATCCTATCTAATAATAATAAATATGTGTCTTCAAGTTATCATTTCTATTTAATAATATTCATTTGTCTGCGAACAATTAAATGGTTTCAAGTAACTAAAGATAATTCTTAGTAATCAATTATAGCTTCGAGTAATTATTCTTAATCTTCTATTAATAATGGAGATTCGCTTCCGGTTTTTGTCTGTAACAAAAATTACGTCACTGCCTACGTCACATTACCCCAAATCGTCATAACATAGAATAAATACACTCAAAATTTGAACATGCAACATTAGACAGTCCTCATTGTTTTTTAAAACAAGTTTTAATAAATACATGACTGGTATTATATATCTATATATAGTTTGTTTTATTTCAATACATATTTAAAGTTTACATTTCAAATTGTTTTATTTTTTAATCCTTTAATGAATTTGATGATTTTACTTACTTAGGGTACAAACTCGCTGACATTGAATTTTTTACTCACACCCCTCAGGCAATATGTTTAAAAAATCTATTTTTACATCGCCCGGAGGGTGTTTTTTTATTTAGTGCTAGTACAAATAAATTACTGTTATATGGCATCAAGTTGTCCTATCGAATACGAATGATCATTAAACAGTTCTATTTGACTCATATATTAAAGGATCCTAACAGGTTCTACCATTCCGAGGAGTCAGAGTTGACATAGGAGTAATCTTCTGAACAGCAGCCACACCATCTGATTCAGTTTAGTGTCATACATCCCTTTTTAGCAGAGGATACAATCAGCATATTCTAAGTCAGGCTTACAGAGTTGAGTATTAAAATTATTATTTTCCTAATACTTTTTGTAGTAAGTGCCTGATTATAATAACTAATCGTCCCTCGTCGTTTTTACTTAAAATACACGCCGTATTGTTTGTTTAAAGGTCGGAATAGTATCAACAATCTTAAGTGGCCACCCTGTCGTAGAAGCTAAGAATATGCTGACTTAAAAAATGTTATCCTTGGTGAAACTAAACTGTATATTGTGCTGTTCTAGAGATCTGGGGAGTATGAAGTACCTATTCATTGCCATTACTCCCAGGTCCACTCTGACCCGGAATTCTTTGGTCAATTATATCTGTTTGCAAATTATTTGTATTAGATAGAAATACTTGATATCATATAACCTTTTTCTCTGAATGTTTGAGATGAGGCCTGAAGATTAGTATTATCTGTGTTATTCGGACTATTGTCCCCATCTTCATTGTTATTTGTACAACGTTTCGGCCGATATTCTTCTTCAGGTATTTCTTGTCGGACTCGGGAACCTGCTCGGACTCGGGAACCTTCTTTTCGAACTCGGGAACTTTCTTTTTGTAATCGGGAGCATCACGGAACTTTGAACCTAACCCTTTATTTATTCCACGGGGGTATCCTGTTCTCATTCCGCTAACCATAGCTGGGGCAGGAGTTGTGTTAATTATTTTTCTGTCTCTACTCAGGATTGAACTCGGGATTCATAGATAGCTGTCATTTAGAACTGTCTTAACCTAACTACCTTATCCACTAGGCCATGTGTCCAATTGGACAATTGAGTGTGAATTTTGGGAACTTATAAACCTAATGTCTTGATTTGGCTAGAATATCTACCTATTTACTTATGTATGATTTTTTACCTAGACTCATATTGTTTTTTTTTTCCTCAATCTGATCTAGCCTTCTTAATTATGGGTTCCCATATTGTATTCATTTCTATGCTAGGTCTACTTAACAGCCCAGTACAGCCTATCATATGAGCTGATTCTTTGAGGCGTCTTCTCTTCCAATGTTCTTCTCTATCTATTATTCTCACTTCATCCCATAAGGGCAGATGGTTTCCCTTTTCATTCCATATTTGGTCAGCCATACCCGACTTTTCTATTTCTTCTCGGACCACTGCTTTACGATGTTCTTCTAGTCTTACTTTCAGTGGGCGGCATGTTTCACCTTTGTATTCTTTGCCACAGCTGCATGGGATGGAATACACACAATTTTTGGTCATGTTGTATTCTGTTGTGGGCTTGACTCGGACGAGATGTTTACGAAGAGTTGAGTCACTCCTGAATGTTGTCCTGATGTCATAGGGATTACATATCTTTTGAATCTTTTCAGCCAAGCCTTTCACATAGGGCAGACAGACTGTGGTGAGTTTTCGGGTACCATCCTCTGTCCTGCGATCCAGATCTCATAGACGATGTTATGCTCTCAGGATAATTGTTACGACGGAGGGTCTCTCTTAAGCTGTCCATTTCCTTCTGGTATACTTCATCACTGCTGATGGCTTTTGGTTCCCGAGTCCGACAAGAAATACCTGAAGAAGACCGGAGGGCATATCGGCCAAAACGTTGTACAAATAACAATGAAGATGGGGACAATAGTCTAAATAACACAGATAATACCATATAACCTTGTAGAAAAAATCTCTTAAGAAACAAGACAAAGAGTGTTAATATAATCTTTTTTATCAGTTTTCCTTAAAGCTTATTTTTGTATTTTGATCCCGTAAGATCAAAAACTAGTACAAAATAATAATTTAAAATATAGCAAATAAGAAAAAGGGAGAAAAGAAAAGAAAAGAAAAGATAATGGACACTAAATTGTCAGACCCATAAATAGATTTTGCTGAAGTCTAACATAATTGTCTCCTCTTGATCAGTTCACTATAAATACTAAATAATTTTCACCTTAACTGGACCAAGTTAATAATAAAAATTAAAACAATAAGTTGTATTGAATAAAACTTGCTAATAAGATAAATCGATGATTCTTCCAAACTGTAATGGAATCTAACGAAACGCTTAAGGGAAAAGCTAGATGGGAATTACACATGGATATTGCGTGCTGTCTTGGAAGCAACACCCACAAAAAGCAACTGTATTGTCAATTACCTCAAATCTCACAAGCAATCGAAGTAAAACGAACAAGACAGGCTGAACATTGCTGAAGAACGAAAACATAGGTGATCTTCTCTTGTGGGTGGCCATACATGGACACATCAGTGTAGGTCAACCAGCAAAAACCTACATTAATCAGTGTGGATGTCACGCGGAAGGGGCGATGACCTATAAGGACGATTGGAGAGAGAGAGAGAGAGAGAGAGAGAGAGAGAGAGAGAGAGAGAGAGAGAGAGAGAGAGAGAGAGAGAGAGAGATGATAATAGTTGATAGTCTTACTTTACATTCTGTTTACTTCGGTATATATGAAAGTATATTTTAATTCGGTATATATGGGTATATAAACAGAGAGAGAGAGAGAGAGAGAGAGAGAGAGAGAGAGAGAGAGAGAGAGTATATCTATGCTGTCAGCGCGTACTGATGATGATGATGATGATGATGATGAAAGCAATTACTTTGTTTGTCATTTATTACAGTGCCATTTGGAACAAACAGCAATTTTAGTTTTCGAACATCAGTAAGTAACTAGTAAGTAGGTGTGACTAATTGCTTTGTGATTGCTTCAAAGATTGCTCTAGTGTTATTAGGATTCATAAACCTTTTTAACGGAACAATGACAATTACTTTTGGGATTGAGGTTTGGCAAATGTTGATTGCTATAATGACATGCTGTAATAGAACAATTCGAAACACACGACGAAAAGATGAAAGGAAAATAAACTCAGTAACTGAGCGCAGATTTTATTCTATAAGAATGAGAGAAAACATTTCTTTCTTTAAACTGAGGAATATTTGTCTTTGGCAATGAGTTCCTATTTACTTATTTCACAGAAAACAAAATGTCATAATATTCAACACACTCTCTCTCACCCATGTAGTCTGAATATATATATATATATATATATATATATATATATATATATATATATATATATGTAGGTTAGTCCGACAGTATGTGGAGAACCACACCTCCCCCTACTGACGACCTTCCGTTTTTCAGCATTTTGAGAATTTCCATCATTGGAGTAAGAACTATATCCAAGTCCTAAGATGGTCTAATAAGAGACCGAAACGTTGCGCCGTCGACAATAAACATCAAGTTTCCATTGCATCCGTGTTTGTCTACTTTTCTCAGAAAATTTTTTTTTCTTTTTATCTTAGATACGCGACACGTGTTTCTGATCTGTTGTCTTCTTCAGGCATTGAGTTATGTCCGATATTTGATAGTTTGTGTGTGTTGCAGAAACTTTTCTATTATAATGCCTGTTTAATATATATATACTAGCAACAGAAAACAGTCTCCAGGCATCGTAAAAATTAATTTTTGAAAGACTTTGCCTGAGAGGGTGGGAGTTAAAAATTCAATGTCAGAGGGTTTGTATCATAAGTAAGCAAAATCCTCATATTTATTAAAGGAGTAAAAAAAAACAAATTGAAATGAAAACCGAGCCACGTCCCTCTCAAATAAAATGTTGCGAGCATGTAATAATCAAACAATTATATTTTGAATATTTTCCACATCAACCTTGTCTGATTGTATCCCTTTTAAGGACACAACACATAACATGCCTGAAAATATTCTCATGAAGAATGTCTGTAACTAAATTTTTGCTATTGTCGGGTTAGATGTCCAGTTCTGAAGTAAACGGAATTCAAATTCTTTGGGATGTTTGGTTTGAATTCGATTGGTTTCTTTGTCTAATGACATATCAACTTTCTTGGATTATTTAATGCCACTAACAGTAGTGGTACTATTTAACACATAGCTGAGGGAATGACAGGTGTCATACCTTTCCCAAGGGTATTAGTCCGAAAACGAACGTAATAGCGCAACTTTCGTTTGAACTCTCTTACAGTCACAGTCCAGTGCCCTTGGACACAGAAGTTTTTAAAGGGGTAGGGCTGGGTTTATTGCCCGGTGCCTGGGGGGGGATGCCGACGGTATCGTCGTTTTTTTGCACCCGCCTCCCATGAGCTTCGGTTCGTGGGTGATTCCACATTAATAGGGCCTTGTGCCCAACCCGTACACGTGGGGTACGCAGTAAATACACAGTCCAGCACTACGTCGTGGTATGGTGGGTTGGAAAAAAGAAGAATTTAACTCTTTTTGGTTTTGTCTTCAGAACTTTCTCATCCACGTGTCTCTCTAGAGCAAAGCGAAAACACAACCGTTAAATTGTGTGTGTGTGGGGGGGCAAGGGAAAGACACAGAGAGAGAGAGAGAGAGAGAGAGAGAGAGAGAGAGAGAGAGAGAGAGAGAGAGAGAGGGGGGGGGCGAACTTCTTTTACATGTGTTTTAGTCACGTGTTCGTAAAACGGAAATGAAGCCAGAGAGTTCCAATCGGCAAGGGTAGGTAATCGTGTATTTATTTTATATTTTATTTTATCATATTTATACTTGTTGTTAATATTCCCCGCATCCAAATGCAACAACACGTTAGCTGTTGGATTTAAGGGGGAAACAATAATATGAAATAAGAAAAAAAAAAGAATTCTAATGAAATGGAAGATGAATATTAATTTAAAGTGGCTATTGAGTTTACTTTATTGTAAAGTGGTCAAAAAATGTTGTTTTTCTGACTGCTGTTTATCTACTGTGCTTGTTTCGTGCTACATTAATCACACACCACCTTGTGGATTAATCGAACTATATATATATATATATATATATATATATATATATGAGAAGTAAACAAACAACTAATGTGTTTGATATGGTCTTAGCCGACAATTTTTGGGAGAATAAGTGCTCAATTGAAGTCATACCTAATTTTAGAAATTAATTAATTGGTAATTAATGAATTAGGCAGCATATCTATTCAAATATAAGGCTAAAAAATTGAGAAAAGTCAATCTCTGTAGGCGAAATGTACATACAGAGATTGACTTTTTCTCGATTTCAACTAATTTCCAAAATTAGGTATGACTTCTATTAAGCACATATTCTCCCCCAAATATATATATATATATATATATATATATATATGAATTGTCTAGTATATATATATATATATATATATATATATATATATATATATATATATATGTGTGTGTGTGTGTGTGTGTTCACAGTACCTTCTTCATATTGTTTGGATAAAAAACAGTATGTCCGAAAAGGAGTAAAAAATAAAATTGTTTATGTATGCAAAAAGCGGAATTGAATCTATTGATGAGGAGGGCCTCGAGTACAGCCAGGTGCAACTCGTTGGTTGAGGATGCCAAAATCGAGAAGATTTCGGATTTATATGCTGCAGCATAATCAGGATTGTCCAACAGGTGTAGCCCAATGGTGGAAGGTGAATATCAATTGCTTGGTGAAGAAGAGCGGTCAAAGTTGTTGTTACGGATATATATATATATATATATATATATATATATATATATATATATATATATATATACTTTGGTGCGGTACCAAGTTTCTTGGTACAAGCTGATTCTAGGTGGGTCCTAATTCTCTACCAGTAGTTTGTTGTAGAGTTCAGAAATGGTCCATAACCACGATACCCATGGTATTTAAGGCCTTTTATATATATGTATGTATGTATATATATATATATATATATATATATATATATATATATATATACATATATATATATATATAGATGTGAGGTATCCAAAACTTGGTAGTAAGGAATGATTCTATAAGTGATTTCTAAGACACACTGTATTACTATTGTGTGATCCAGTATGTATAAATACAGTGAATCTTTAAATGACTACAGAGAACTCAATGTATAATAAACTTTTTAGATTATATACAGACCAATATATATATATATATATATATATATATATATATATATATATATATATATAAACAAAAATTGTCGGTGGCAAAGATAATTAGCATGTAAAGGATGTATTAGTTAGAAATAGGATAAATACGAGATAAATAAAAATAATCGGTTTACATCATTTATCGACTGGAATACAAGATAGAATTCAGTAAAATTAAAAAAAATTTTTTAAAATTTGAAAATTTATAAATTATAAACAACTGATAATTTATAAATATATATATATATATATATATATATATATATATATATATATATATAGAGAGAGAGAGAGAGAGAGAGAGAGATTATAGTTCGAAAATTACATCATTTAAAAAAGAATTATAAAAAAAATAAAATTATAGAAAAACAAGAAAATTTGTTAGTGCCAAAAGCAATTAGGAGGGGAAACCTTATTGTTAGAAATACGAGATAGCTACATAGATGGATAAGAAATAATAGGTTTCTGTAATTTTCTTATTAGAATACAGGATGTGAACTTATAATGAAAATATATAAAAGCATAAAAAACAAAAACAAAACAAAACTTATCAATTATAAAAATATATACAACTAAAAAAGAAATAATACAAATCAACAAATAATGGTGTCAACGACAATTAGAATGTGAAAATATAATAGTTTAAGTTTTTTTCCTTCATATATATATATATATATATATATATATATATATATATATATATATATATGCGTGTGTGTGGGGGGGGAGAAATGTGAGGAGGTTAATCCAACAGTATGTGGAGAAAGGTAGACAAACACGGGATGTTATGGAAAATGGATGTTTATTGTCGACGATGTACGTTTCGGTCTGTTAGACCTTCTTCAGGAGTTGGATATAGTTCTTGCTTCAATGATGGAAGTTGCATCGTCGACAATAAACATCCATTTTCCGTGTTTGTCTACCTTTCTCCGCATATATATATATATATATATATATATATATATATTACATTTTTACTTGAAGGCAGGCACTAGTACTCATTAGTATATATGATGATTAATAAAGTCGATCTGTATATTCTATCGAGCCATCCTTTGCTGGGATTACACTTTCGATTGCGTTGTAAGTGCCTTCAAGTAAAAATTTAATATATACATTCAGCAACGTCATCATCATCATCATCATCATCATCATCATCACATCATCAAGTCCTGCCAACAGCATGGACCTACATGACTCTTCATCACCACCCGTCTTTATTGGTCATCACACCTGTCAGATCCTCTTGCACACCATTCACTACATCTGCAGAGATGACCGATGTTGTTTTTTCCCTGGTAAACCCACAATGGAGTGTTCATATCTAGGTGTCCATAAGAGAACACCACTTATTATCTCGTTCTTGCTTCTCCAGCAGTGTCCATTATGTCTTATTTTAACTAGTTCGAATGCTTTATGCAATTGGTGGCAAATGGCCAGAACTGCTCTTTTGTGGAGAGCTGCTTCCAGGATTTTTTCAAGATCACCTTTAGCATCTTTTTACAGTTCTCATCGAGGTTTTCTCCAAGCGTTTCGTTAGAGTCAAAGTGGTGCAGTCATATATTAACATTGACACGGCTACAGCTTGGAAAAATTATCGTTTCTCATAGAGATCAGATTTCCAAATGATCGATAATCTGTCTATAGCAGTCCATGCCTTTTTCGAGTGTATATTGACATTGCTTTCTATACATGATAGGTAGCAAACTATATATATATATATATATATATATATATATATATATATATATAATATATTATTATTATTATTATTAGTGTGTATGGTTGGCACTATTATACTTGAAAAAAGCAGTAGTAATCCAACGTACAGTGTTATTAGAAGAGTGCTCAATATCTGTGATAGAGCGTTGATAGATGAATGAATGAACAAATAAAAGGTTTAGCTTTTATTTATTTTCATGGAACAATATTTACAACTAATGGTTTCCTGCTAACGTATTCGGCAGGTAAACGAAATATTAAAAAAAAAATGATAGAAATTGTGTAAATGGTTAAATGTGTGCGTTTTTAAACTGTATTCTCGTATTGCATATTTACGTGATGTCGAATGCGCTTTTGTTTATATATATATATATATATATATATATATATATATATATAGTCTTAAAATATACAGGGTGAAAGTAACTCCGAAAAATATGCTTGATAATAAGCAACATTTATTTGTTGAGCATATATTAAAGATTTATAAGCATAATGTTAAAACTTTTTTCTATTATACATTGATTCAGTTTTAACTTCATTGTCAAATTTGAAAAAAAAACAACAAAACAATAAAACCTTCTCTTGAAACCGAAAACACTATGATACCCCCCCCCAAAAAAAAACCACAATAAAACCGAAGATATCGGATTCTAACGAATGAACATAACATAATAACAACACCTAATCTCCGATTCCTAAAATAAAGAGATTATTCTTAGTTCTGTGACTTTTGCAATATTTTACGTTCTGTTCTTTTGTGTACAGTTCATTTTATCCGGTAAATCTTGAGATTGGTGAACTTGCATTGTGTTCATGCTTCAAAGAGAATTTTATTTATTTATCTCGGTCTATAGAAATTTGCCAGTCGTTTCCAACATCCGTAAAATTGTGTTGTGCTCATATAAGATGTTTTTTTTTTTGCAAAGGTCGCTTGATAGAATTAACCACCAGAATGTTAGACAATGAATGACAAAGTCCATGGTGGTTAAAGTTTACAACTGTGGAGATTAAACGACAGCTGTGTGAACATTTCCCCTGAGGACAGGTGAAAGTGGTCGGCCTGACCTCTACCTCGCCCTCTCTCCCGCCAGTTAGACGTGGATTTCCGCTGAGAGGATGACAAGTTTTCTTTATTGCCTATCAGCAAAGGAACTGAATTGGATTTTTGAATATTTTCTCAGTGACTGAGTCACCGTACAAACTGATAGGAAAGGGTTGGGGGTGGAAATATAAAAGCGGGAAATTGTGTTGCACTTCTGAGATAAAAAAATATAATTTCTCTATTTTGAATACCTGCATTCGAAAATCTTTGGTATTTACTCGGTTGATTTATTGATTTTAAAGGCATGTAAACCTGCCTGGGGGTTATTTTATATTTAGAGGTTAGGGAATAAATAAAATTAAGGTAATTTTTTGTGCTCAATCTATATTTCAAAATTAAAATGAATAAATAACTGAATAGATAAAGCATTAAAACTTTGAAAAATTGATTAGAGAACATTTGAAATTCGATTTTAAATTCATTCACGTGATATATAGCTTTCCCATGCAGTTGGGGTTAAAAAGTAATTTGCATAAACCATTACGACTGTAGTGCTTACTACTTACTATTGTAGAAGTTATCCCCCAGATATAGAAACAAAACAAACTCACCGTCGCAGTGGGATTCTAAATACCGTCGAGTTAGCAGACAAGAACAACATGCAAGCTGGTTGTGGTGTAATGGTTATCATCGTAGGAAATGAATTCGGTTTAATCCTGGACAAGGCTTTTTTACAGTTCAAATAGCGCTAATATCATTGGGAAAGGTATGTATCCAATAATTCTCTCTCCAGCTATGGGTCACACTGGGCTTTTTAACCTTGACATAACAACCGGTCTAGGAGAAAGAAAACCCTAGATTCAAACCTGTTAAACTCTGCTTAGAAATTTGACCTTGTGTCGCTCCCTGCTCATGTGGAAGCAGTTCTGTCGGCTGGGGTTTAGAATACACCGTCTGCTGCAGAGGAGTAAGGCCACCCAACAGTAGGGTCACCTGTTGGCCGTAGGTGGCAACCCGTAATGCTTAGGATTAAACCCTGGTGGCCGAACAGTCCATGACTTGCAACACTCTACTTAGGCACTTACTTAGAAGCCCCCTCCGATCAATCAGCTGGTCACGTCAAGCCTTAGCACGTATATGATTGTTCCAACCCTATTGCCCTTATGACAAGTCCCAACCCTTTTTATCATAAATGTGCTAGAAGGCGGTGGTTGAGGATCTTGTCCTTGGTATGATATTAAATTCGATCTGATGGTGAATTTCCAATTCTGGAGCTCTGGGGAATATGAAGTACTCCAGGTCCACTCTAACCCGGAGTGATAATACCTATTAGGGTCCCACCAATGGGTAAATAGAACAAAATGAGTTCTAGAAATGTGTTTAGAAATTGGGTTAAAAAAATTGAGTATCTGTCAATGAATAAAACAATTTTTTTTCGGCATAAAATGACCCAATGTGTTGAGATGTCGTAAAATAAAACCGACCAACCAAACAAATCGATGGAAGGGTTGGGTAAATACATAGAGGTTAGGGAAGCACGTTTACTGTACGTATTTCTTAATAGTCTTTTGCACATGGTTATATGATATCAAGTATTCCTATCTGATACAAATAATTTGCAAACAGATTTATTTAACCAATAGATAGGTTCTACCAGGCCCCGACTCTAACTTTTTTCATGACCGTCCCGAACAAAAATTATCAACAGTCGCAAATGGGGTTTGGACCGTCCTAAAATCAAAATATTTTTGTTCAGTTCATTAGCATCATTTATACTTGTCAGTCATCAGTAGCATAATAACACGTAATAAAACATTAAGAAAAGCTGAAGCAGTTGACAGAAACATTTATTTATAATCAAGAATAATAAAATAAAAATTTTATAAACTAAAATTTATTCTATTTCCATCTTTATGCGGACATTTTCCAATCATAAAAATATATACTGTGTGACTGTGTCTATTTCTTCAGTGTTGTTGCCATTAGGAATTTTAAGTCTAGAACTAGACCGTTTTTTGAGGTCAGCATTCAGGCAATCACTGGACGGCCAATATTGGAATGTAGTACTAACTTTTAGGAAACATTTTTACCGTTCCCAGCAAACTGTCCTGGGTGACGTATTGATCGTCCCAGATGTAATTTTTATCGTCCCCAAGACGACGGGACGGCGTTAATGTCGAGCCCTGGGTTCTGCCATTCTGTGTCAGAGTAAATGCCGCTACGTTATTGTGGTCTTGAAGTAATTAGATGCGCTTATCATAAAAAAACATCCACAAAAAAAACGAAAAACGAAACACGCCCCCCCAAATACCCCCCCCCCAAAAAAAAAAATCCAACAACAAACAACTTGTACACGCCAACAAGAGCGAACTAAAAAAATGTATAAAGAAATGAGATACAAAAGTGGTTGACGATCCATTTGTAGAAAAGTCCTTTATGGTATTTACGTGTGTAAGTATTTACTCCACATATTTGCCACGAGCAGGATGTGACACAAGGTCACAAGTATTGGGCATCCAGCAAGGATAAAAATTCGCTATTCAGTAGAAATAGATCTGCGAGACAAGCTTTAAGATCGACTAGGATACTCAGAGTAGACCTAGAGACACGAGGAGACTTGCTGTCACTCAGACTCTAGGGAAAGACCACCAGCTAACAATGTAATGAGAAACACGCTAGGGGTGATATAATAATAATTGAAAAACTACACCTAATTTGGAGTTTTCCAATTATTATTATACCCCCCCTAGCGTGTTTTCATGTCTCGATGATCTCGATTCTTCCTCTTATTTCCAATTCCTACAGTCTCCTGTAAAATACCCTTGGGGACAGCCCCAAGGGCACTAACTACAATTGGTACCATCTTCATCCTCATGTTCCACAGTTTTTGTCAATTCTCCTATCCATGTATCTCTCTATCTCTTTGTTTTCTTTCATTTTCACTATGTGATCCGCCGGACACCAACTTCAACTAGATGAAATTTCTCTTCGTCTTGTTAATTAACTCTAGATCTGGTGTTCTTGCTGAAATTTAGAGATCCGGCAGCATCTCAAAGTCCAAGGGAATTTTATACGTCTCATTCTCCGGGACTGGTTGGTTCATATACCATTTTGTAACATGGTATAAATTTAATTTCATGCACAATGCCCAATGGGACACATTTCTTATCCAATCGTGTATAGTCTTGTACTCCCTTTGTGCTAGTTTTCTGCATTCTCTTATTATATGATTAACTTTTTCAACTCTGCCCCGACACATCCTACACTTGCTACTCTTACATCTTATCTATTCTCGCTATAGTTTGTTCTTATGACATTGTCTTGTGCTGCTATAATTTGAGATTCAGTTTCTATCTTGATGCTTCCATTTCTTAGACATATCCAGGTATTCTCGTGTGAAACTCTCTAGTTTGTCAATTGAAGTATCCAAGTTTTTCTTCTCAGTGTTGAGTGATTTGGTATATAAGGTGTGTGCTCGATCCTCGTCCATACTTATAGACTAGGCGAGATCATGTGATCTATCTCTTGGCCAATAACTGGCAGTACTCACACTAACCCACCCTACTGGTCATAATTACTGTAATATTCATGGACGACGGACACAGGATTAAATCACTGGACCTTTATCAGTACGCAGGATAGGACTTATACGCTTACCAAAGGATCACCAAAGGATTCAATAACATAGGACTTTCTTTAACCCTTTTTCAACTGGCCAAGGATAGCACTTAAAAACTTTACATTTCTCTTTTCTAGTTTTTTGTTGCTTGCCTGTGCATATGTTGGAATCGCTGTTATCAACGGCTGTAACTAGTTTTTCTTTGCTCTTTTTCGTGTATTCCTTGAGCCCTCAAATTGTCGCATCTACGCAATTCTTAATTCTGGCAAGACCTCTTCCTTCTTCTTTTCTTGAACATATATAGTCTGTTGATGACATCTCTCTGGTGTAATGCCTTGTGCATCATCATCAATTTCCTTGTCTTTTGGTCCATCTTTTGGAGTTCCTCTCTTGTTCATTTTAAGAATGGTCCAGACTATCTTACATGATGAACAGCCTACATGCTTATTCATTTGACGAGTTTTCTTCTGATGTACTCATTTCTTACTTTATCTTTCATCTCTCTTTGTTTGAATGTGTTTGCTTCCAATATCCCCAAGTATTTATCATTCTCTTTCTATCTGATTGTCCTTATATTTTTCTGATTGTGTAGTTCTTTCTATTCCCTCCGTTGTTTTTCTTTACCCCCTTTTCATCATGAATATGTCACATTTTTCGTGCCACATTTCATTCCTATATACTGTCTGTGTATCCTTGTGGCATGTACAAGGGTTTCCAGTCATTTTTCATTTTTGGCAAAAACATTCATACTATAAGTTGATTTATCTTTTCTTTTGATTCCATAAATTTGTATCCCCCGTGTACATTTCCTAATTATATAATTGAGTGGCATCATTGCTATAACAAATAGCAGTAGCAAGAGGGGGGGGGGTCTCTCTGGAAGATGGCTTTTTGGATTTTTACTTCTGTTAGGGTTTTCTCCTGCAGTTAATTCCACTCTCAAATTTTTCATTGCTTTCGTGATGAAGTTTATGACTTGTATATTTTTAGACGTTCAAATATCCAAGTTTGCGGAACCATACCGTAAGTTTTTCGGTAGTCTACCCATGCTATGACTACATTTTCTGTCTTGTTTTGACTTCCTTGAAAATGTGCTGATCAATTCATAGTAGGTAATCTATTCTTCTTGTTCCTTTACAACATCTTTTTTTCCTTCCGGAAATATTCCGCGGCAATCAAGCGAGTAATGTATTTCTTCTCTTATTTGTGTATCAGGATTTTTCATATCATAGTTCGACAGGTTATCAGTCGCTGGGGATTGTTTCCTTTTGGCGGGCTTTCTGGAACAGAATAGTCTTCCTCTTCATCATCTATTCAGTTATGATTGCTTCTTGTAAGCATTTAATCAGGGGCTGATACAATCTGTCAGGGATGGAAGTGAATTTTTAAAACCAGAATCCATGGATTATTATTATTATTATTATTATTATTATTATTATTATTATTATTATTATTATTATATGCGAGTCCTTTTTACACCAATTTTATATAGTGGCTTTACACTGAAGTCTAAGTGATAGCAAGTATCCCCAGGTCTCCATGACCCTTCTAACTTAAGTTGATCTTAACAGTGCTTTGGTCTAGGAAGTCCCGATTCTTCTTTTGTTCTCCAGTTCATCCAGTCTCTTTTCCAAACCTTTGAGGATCGTTCCAAGTGCCCCAACTATAATTGGTATCACCGTCACTTTCATGTTTCCACATATTTCTAAAGCTCTCTGGTAAGATTACCATTGTTGTTCTTGTTTGAGTGTTGACAAAAAGTCATTAAAATAAATATGCATATAATTAAGGGACACGCTTGGTGCAATGATTATTGTCGTAGAAAGTGAACTAGGATATTCATGTTCGAATCCTGGATGAGGTTTTTTGTGTTTAACTTTTCGCCAATTCCATTGAAAAAGACAAGAATCCACCCCTACTCTCCTTTAGTTATGAGTAAATAGTGAGGTAGACTGGACTGGAGAAGGCTAACTTGGTAGACAATCGGTCTAGTTGCTCTATAAGTCAGGTTAGTGATTCCTCCTCGCTATAGGTACCATATAACCTAATACAATCGGTCACGTTTCTTGGAGAAGAGATGGAAATCTCCAAGTAACCTTCTCATACCAAAGAAAGAAAGTTCTCTACTTTGTTGTTCCTTTAATATTATTTTTGTTTCCTTGTGTGTTTTTCACACCAGCTCTTACTAATGTTTTTTTTATAAAAGCTAACAGGAAACAAAAAAAATGAAAAGAGACACTTAAATGTTTAAATTTACGATGCTTTATTATATAAAGCAAACAGTTTATTTTTCTTTTCTATTATATTGTCCTGAGGAAGGTTTAACATAAACCAAAACG
The DNA here is from genome assembly GCA_023376005.1 of Doryteuthis pealeii. NCBI lineage: Eukaryota > Metazoa > Mollusca > Cephalopoda > Myopsida > Loliginidae > Doryteuthis > Doryteuthis pealeii. Next base: position 1,337,889 of record CM042143.1, on the reverse strand, counting down.
TTTAAGCATTAACGTCAACATCAAAACAAGTTCATCTTTTTTTGGAACACTTTGTTTTTCTAATTTCTATATAAAAATATATTTAATTAAAAAAAAAATTATATGTAAATTTATTCAGTATCCCAATAAGTAAGATAAAACAACAATCAACAAATCAGAGCTATCCTCTATTCGTCGTAAAATAGACACCTAAAGATGGCTGAAGGGTATTCAGCTAATAAATTGTGGATATAAAAACATCTACTTAAAACAACCAAGATGAGAACAATAATTCGAAACCAGCTTTACTCCACTTAAAAACTGACCTTGTGTCACACCCTACCCGTGGCAGAGAGGTTGGATAAATACATACATTAACTGAATATTTTCATCAATCTCGAAAAAAATATTTGTTATAGAACCCTGGTTGATGTTTCCACATATATATGTTTTTTTTAAAATGTTTCAAAAGGTACAAAAATAGACTTTCCGAAAAATTATGAGTTATAAGAAATCTCCTTATATTCCCAGGACTCTTTAAGTATCCAAACTAATTCTATGCTGTGGTCTCGATTCTTCCTCTTATCTCTACTTCTAAGTCTCTCTTTTTTATCTACCTGTGGACTGTCCCATAAGATGACACTACGATGGATATCACAATCAGTTTGACCATACTGACAAATTGTATATGCACAAACCAGAATCTGTCCTAGATTCATTTCTGAAATATGTCATGAAGGGGAATTACTCGGTATGGCGCCATGATAGCCTACTCGATAATGGGATATGAATCTGAAGTTTAATCTATAACTCTTTATTGAAATGAAAACAGAAAAATTACACATATTAATTATATCTTTATCTTCAGCTTAAGATAAAAAGTTGAAGCAGAAAATGAAGATATAATTAGTATGTGTATTCTTTATACTTTCATTTCACTGAAGAGTTATACATTAAGAGATGAAAAGCTATGGAGCCAAATCTATTTGTCTGTCTGCACCCCGCATCCAATTTTTGATAACTGTGTAATGCGAATGATTATAATTATTTTTCACTTCTCGGTTACCGTACATTGTGTAACGCCACCAGGGAAGTCAAATGTCCGACTCAGAGCGATGTGAACAATATGGCTTCTTCTACTTCTCTTCCATTTTTTTCCTTTGCAGATCATAAAGGCGGCAAATTTAGATTATCTTAGTTGAATAGACAGATGGATTCTGGGAAATTTTCGTTTTCAATACGTTTCTCTTTCATGTTTAGTTTTTTTCATCTGATTGCCGTTGAACTTATATTAATATTCATATTATTTTACGCCCTCGGTTATTTGTATCTACGACGTTCAGTTACCTATTCAACAATATTGATTAATAGAAAACACGATAATTTCATATTGTAACAACTAGTAAAGAAAACAAAAAAAAATAAAAAAAAAGAAAAAAGAAAAACAAAACAACAACAATAACAACAGCAACAACGACAACAAAGACAAAACAAAATAAAAAAACAAAAAAAACGTAACAAAGAAATTGGACCAACCTCGTGGTTGGGACAATCATATAGGTGCTGGGACTTGACCGACTCCCATCTAGCCCAAATTCAGGGCTCAGGCTGAGTTTTGTATGTGACGGGATCACTTAGTATCCGATTTACGGGCGGCTAAGCCAACAAGATTATGTCCTCAAGCATTGCCACCCACAGCCAACAGGTGGCCCCATTGAGGAGGTCTTATCCAACTGCAAAGGTGCAGTCAGCATATACTACAGCCCTTGCCGACAGGGTGGCAAATGCCAGAGATCGTTGTATGAGTTTAGATAAAAAGCCAACATTTGAAGACTGTTTTTTGAGACAGGTTTACTCTGGTTGAAAAAAGAAATGATGCAACACAATCTTCCTAATATTTAAACTACCTTTTGTTCTAAAGAAATGTAAAACCCTAATAAAACCTCATGTAGAATATTGTACTCAAGCAAAGATTTTGTCGATCCGTTTTCATTCTGACATTTGAAATTCTGCTATCAACGCAGATGCCGGATTCTATCTATTTTCGGTTTCTCAACAAATATAAATGTTTATATTATATTGATAAATTGCAAGTTTGGGCATATCAGTTAAATGGTTTTTTTTATAAGGAAAATGTCTGTGAACGGAAGGAGAAACATTTCAATATTGAACGGGGAATTCAACAACAAAATAAAAAATAATTAACATCAACGCACATTTATATATATATATATATATATATATATATATATATATATATATATATATATATATGGTCGTTGAATAAATAAAAGGAATTATTTTGAAAAAAGCAAAATAATTTTTTCTCCATTAATGTAAAGTCTGTATTATTTAGAATTGGTTTATAGCAGAAATTATTCTAATCCCACAAAAACATTTATTCTGATGCTATTCAAAATGGTGGTAGGTAAAAAGAGTTATCCAGGCTTGAGCAGATGTCTGTTATCAATATTTTTGACAAGTGTAAACCATGTGCAATTTTCAGAAAAATCTGAGATGTGTACGGACAAGAATGTTTTAGTTAAAACATACACAACGTTTCAAATTATTAACGCGGTGACATTCTTTTCATTTTCTGTTGGAATTTGATGAAAGTTGTATTTAAATTTTGTATTTTTGAATTTAATGAAACAGTATAATGGGAATAAATATATGCGTAGGCTGTTAAAATGAGAATTATATTATAACATCTGAACTTTCCAAAGGCAAATCTATGTTAGAAATATTCAGAACAATTGGAGGATATCATCAAACTGTTCATATATTTATTGCAGCTTCTACGAAGGTACGTAAGATGATCACTCGAGGGTTTTTTCTCAACGTTCTTTGTCACGAATGGAACTTGAAGCTATAAATAACCCATGACTAACCAGTGGAGCACTTTTCAGGAGCATTGAAGAAGTAACAGTTTCCAGAAGTACTCGCTATTGTCTTCAGGAAAAAGTTGGAACTTCAGTAAGACCAGTGACAAAACCTTAATTGACAAAAGTACACATACAACTACCAGGGGGATCCACGCAATTTTGATGCATGCCATCCCATGAGCTTCGGTTAATGGGTGGTCCCTCTTTGAATTTAACGAAACTTGCACAGTATAAAGGAAATAGATATATGCGTAGGTTGTATGAAAACTGTATTGTTCTGTGCAACAGGAAACGGTAGCCATTTGCAATATTAACATGACAAAGAAATGTTTCAGGCTATAAAAGAGTGTCATTATAATCGTTCAATTATGGTTCGCAAATGCAACTTGATCTCTTCTGAAATTTCTAAAGGCAAATCTACATTAGAAATCTCCAAAATAATTGGAAGATATCACCAAACTGTTAAAATATTTGTTGCAGCTTCTACGAAGGTAGGTAAGAAGGCCGATAAGGGTCACTCGACGGTTGTTTCTCGACGTTATTTGTCACGAATGAAACTTGAAACTGTAAATAACCCAGTCCTGACCAGTGGAGCACTTTTCGGGAGCATTGAAGAAGTAACAGTTTCCAGAAGTACTTGCTATTGTCTTGTGAAAAGGTTGGAACATCAGTAAGACCAGTAACAAAACCTCAATTCACAAAAATACACATACAAATTCGTTTGAAATGGTTAAACGAGAACATGAAGGTCGATTTCTCGAAAGTTCTATTCACAGATGAAACTCGTGCAACATTTGATGCTTTGAGCAAAAGTTTGGATAGTAGATGGACGAGATCATCATCAACGCTTGAGGCGCCAACAAAGACGAGGGAGTCTTATAATTTTGGCTGGTATTATTGGATTTATCATGATTGGTCCGTGGAGAGTGCCTGACGGTGCAAAAATAACCACCGATGCTTATATAACTTTTTTTAAAGAACTTCTGGAACGACTAAAAAAGCAACAAATAATGGGAACCATCATATTTATGCAAGATAATGCTTCTTCGCATTCAGCACATAAAATTACGGAATACCTGCAAATGTTAGGCTTCTGTCGACCTCGAAAAATGAACTGTCTAACCAATTTTCCAGATTTAAACCCAATTGAAAACAAATGAGATTTTCTGACACGAGGTGTTTATGAGAATGATACTAATTAAGAAGCAAGGATGACTTGTAGCAGGTAATAGTAAACCTATTACGGGAAATTACACGGGACGAAACCCAAAAATTAAAATGTTCGATGGACCAAGGCTTTTTTTCAAGTCACATATCAAATATTAAACAACTCCAATATTATTTTTGAACTTTTTACTTTTTTATTTCGATTTGATTTCATGTCTCCCTGAAAATCTGTAAATGAAGAAATTAAAGTATTATTTTTTTTTTACAGTTTTTTTATTACACGTTGCTAATAATTTGACTCATTAATTTAAATAAATTAGGTAAATGACCGGAACTTCTGTTCCCTTTTTAAGAACCTTACAATTGTTATAGAGAAGGTGTGTACATGTCATTATTCTCTGATAAATTCGTTAAATTCCATTCCTTAACACGATTTTGGTATATAATAATGAGAGACAGAAAGATAGATCAGATATGATAGTTCTTATCTTTTTAAAAAAGTTTTTGGATTGAATGGAAAAGTGTCACCTCGTTAATAATTTGAAAATGCAGAATATTTACAAATTGGTTTGCTACTACAACCCATTTGATGGAGTGGAAACACGATGAAAGAAAAATTTCCGGTCGCAGTGGTCAGTGAAGAAGGTCATATCACAATTGATTTCTTTAAAGAAAGTGCAACTGTAAACAGTGATTCTTATTGTCAACTCCTTAGGAAATGTTCACCTTATTTAATGAATGATACTCGTACATACACACGCACGCGCGTACTCTCTCTCTCTCTCTCACACACACACACACACACACACACACACACACACACACACACACACACACTAATTGATTTCTTAAAAAAAGGTGCAACTATAAACAATGCTTCTTATTGGCAACTTCTTAGGAAATACTCACCTTATTTATTGAATGGCACTCGCACACACAGACACACAGACACACACACACACACACACACACACACACACACACACACACACACACATACACACACTTATACACACACACACTCACACACACACGCACACACACACACACACACACACATACACACACCTGATTTGGCAACATTTATGTAGTCTTGAAATGGCGTAAGTCTGTGTATGTAGTCTGTAAACGAAGGCTCATGATCGCATACAGAAGCTAGCCAACTATGACAACCTGTCTCACCGTCCCATCAACAATTCCCGTGTCTCGTTGTGAGTTACAAATCATCATCTGGACAGAAGAGGGACATTGTAGCACACAGGAGAGTAGTAGGACATGCAATGTTTGTCTGAAAAATATGAAATCGAAAGCTGGTCTCAAGGGTTATATTAAGGGCAATGGACGTCAAAGTGAGACGGAGGTAATTATGAGGTGAGACAGAGTGTGAGGTGGTGGCTTTCATCTAAGATTTGGCAATCATATATATATATATATATATATATATATATATATATATATATATATATTAATATAAATGAATTATATTATATATATATATATATATATATATATATATATATATATATGAATAATGGTTTTTACTCAATAATGGACATGGCGCTTCTCCAGTACATTTTTTGTGGCTTGTCAAACACTTTGAAAGCTTTTAAGATTTTCTAAAACTTTTTTCATAAAAACCTTTTCTCTTGACGATGACTTAAGATCGAAACTAGTTGAGAAAAATAAAAAAATATAACGTAAAAGAAATATTCTTGTTTGTCTTATTACTTTCTGTTTACACACGAGAATTTTGGTGATATTTGAAAGGAACAGTCATTTAGTTACCGAGGGAGTGACAAGAAAGGATCTAAATTTTGGAGGTAAACACCCCCCCACTGATAGTAGGCTACGATTTTTCAAAGAATAGATTTTTCCTTGATCCACTTGAAAATACCGCTTTACCTATTTCTATTTTCGAGATTGGTCCAAAGAGAAGTCGAAACATCGGCAAAAGAGTGAGCGTAATTCTTCTTCTGTGATCCTGTGTCTGATTTACTCTTCCTCATCTCGTCGTTATCTCCTATTTGTTTCTTCATATAAACCAACTTTCTTTGGAATGTCGGCAACACTACAATTTTTGATAACATAATATCATCAAATAACCAAATTATTAATGTATCAGATATAATAAAACAAATTCCTTTTATTGCACCGCGCAACAAAAAAAAAAAAAAAAAAAACTGCTCTGTGTATTTTAATCTCTTCATAATTTATGTATCCACTTTCATTCTCTAAATTATGTCGAAGTTTAAAAAGATGATAATCCAAAGGAGCAAATCGGGTTGAGATAAAACCATATTCCTCTGTGTATTTTTAAATTTGATCTTACCGATGGATCAGCTAAGCTCACCTTTTCATCAACGAAAAGTATAGTCCTTCCAGTTGATGATAATATCTCCTAGAATATTTCCCAGAATTAACTTTTTCACAACAATTCAATACATCTTAATAGAAAGCATATTTCCTATTTTCCCAACACACAGGTCATTAACTTCACATGAAAAGTGAGTTCCAGTGAGGAGCAGGGGAGGGGAGGGGAGGAGGAGGAGGAGTTAACATTTACTGGTACTGATTTTTATTGTCAAAAATAAGCCATTTACCCAACCCCACAAGAGCAGGATGCTACACAAGGTCAGTTATTTTCGATCGGAGTACAGTTGGTTTAATTTAAGAATATTCCTACTTCTAGACTGATAGACATACCAAAGTTAAAGACTTCAGTCTGTTCTAATATTTACCCTAGAGGGGAGAAGAGATGGTTGTATGCATTTCCGAAGAGAATTAGCGCGAAGCGAAACACAAAAAGCTTCCTCTCGGATTTGAACATGTCCCACTCCAGCCAAAGTCTCCAGCTCTATAGTTTCCAGGCCTTTACTTGGGACAGTATTGTCATAACTTTGTCTCCACCGCTGAAGAAGGGTTATTTGAGAAATAGTTGGATAATGCCAAATCTATTGGCCAGGTTTTGACACGTTACCAAATTCAGGAAAGTGAGTTATGATGACACTCTATGGGTTGTATTGAACTATTGTGCCACTTGTAATGCTGTCAGTTTAACATTATTTCAATTATAATTAGGAGAGTTTGATTGTTAATGAAGCTGGACGATATGGGTTGTATTGAAGTATCCTTGATCGTCCTAAACAAATTTGTTTTTTTAGTTCTTATTTATTTTCTTTTACAAATAGCTTAATATCATCCATACACATGAGTTAATTTATATTTTCCTATGACTTTGTAAATTTGTAGCCTCCTTTGCATTTTCTTAGAATATAATTTAGTTTCATTATTGCTATAACAAATAATGGTGATAATGAATCTTCATAGAAAATGCTTTTTTGGAATTTTACCTCTGTTAGAGTTTGTCCTCCTGTTTCTAATTCAATTCTCTAGTTTTCCATAGATTTCGCGATGAAGTTTAAGACTTGCTCAGATATCTTGAACATTTTCAGACATTCTATTATCTACGTTCGTAGGATCATGTCACGTGACTCTATGTTGTCTATCCGTGCTCTGATTACATTTTCCCATCTTTTTTTTTTACTCCTTTAGAATGTAATGGTCTATATATAATAGGTAATCTATTTCGCAAGGAGTGATATAATATAATAATAATAATAATAATAATAATAATAATAATAATAATAATAATAATAATAATAATTTTGTTGTTGTTATTGTTGATTGGAGATGTTTTTGTTGTTATTATTAATTTTGTATTGTTCTGTTGATCAAAGAATAATCGATTTACAATATTCAGTGAGATGCATTTTATCACTTGAGGTTACTTATGTTAATTTTGTACTAATTCTCTTGGGAGATGAATAGACAAACTTTTACCTGTTGTATCGCTTTAAATATTGATAAACATGTCATCACTTGACTATACAGCAGATGTAGAAAAGGTATTACCCCCATCATCACCCTTACTCACCCCCACACAAAAAAAAAACAAAAGGAAAACAACAAAATAAGATAAGAATAAATTAATGTCTTCCTCCTGGTGTAAAATCATACTCTATAAATGTAATGTTAACAATGTACTAAAAACAAGAAGTAAATTTCCAACTTCCGGAGTCGATTCTCCGTAGTGAAATAACTTTTGATCTATTCTAAGAATATAAGAAGCATCGGCACTAAAGAAGTAAAGTGGACTTGGCTAATCTAAGTCTTGCATAACTTACATAATTAATGACCCTTTGGCGATTCGAATAAGACAAAGATGCTGATTTCACATAAAAGCAACACGCATTTTCATCCGATAAACAACTAGCTAAAACGTATAAGGTAGAAAGGCCCCTGCTGAAACAACTCACCATCCCCTCTCTACCCCAAATCTGCGTGAACCCGGAGATGTTGTTGACAATAAAATTATATTTGCTATAATTTTTCATCCGATGTTTTTTCTCCATAATTTGTTTTTTCGAGATGATTTTCACCTTTTAATCTGATTCTGTATCCAACCATAAGAATTCATCCAAGAAATTGCATCTACAAAACAATCAAATGTTAGTCTAAGATACAACGAGACAATATTAAAGACGTCATAAAATACAAACTTGATAAAAAAAGGATCGAGACTGAATCTTTAGATTTAAAAAAATCTAGAATATAAATTAAGAAATGTGCACAGCTGAGTGATTTATATAAAACAGTGATGACGTTTTGATGTCTAGACACCAGTCTAGACACGTCAGTGCCAATTCTTCATATTCTTTTGGTAAACAGTCTCGATAGTTTAGATTTCAAATGCAGCACCCTCCATATTCACAAGACTTGTCTCCACGTGGCTTTTTTGTTTCTTAAATTGAAAGTTCATCTCACAGTTAGGATTTGATGACGTGGATGACGATAAATGAAACACGACAATGAAAATCCAAACCAAAAGAAAAGTTTCAGAGGTGCTTTGAACAATTAAGAATTCACTTGAGCAAATGTGTTGAATTACAAGAGAACTATTTTGAAGACAACATTTCGTTCATTGTTCATTTCTATTTTGACGAATACAACTTCAATCTCGATTCTTTGTGAGCACACCTCGTAATTTGAAGAAAATTTAACCTTTCAATCATTTTTCATTTCTGTATTGGTAAATAAAACTTCAGTCTCGATACTTTTTGAGCATACCTCCTATTTTGAAGAAAATTAATGTTTCATTTATTGTTCATTATGTTTTTAATGTTTTTCATTGGTTTTGGTAAAAACGGTTTCAGTCTCGGTACTTTTTAAACACACTTCCTATTTAGAAGAAAATTAATGTTTTATTCATTATTAATTTCGATTATAGTAAATGCAACTTCATCTTTCATCTTTCTTAAACACTCAAGTGTGTCCTAGATTTTGCCGAAGTCGTGAAGGTGAGAAACTACATTGGATTGTGAGATGTCAAGATTGCCAAATGCTCTCGGCGTGATACTCACCAAATTTGTATTCATGGCTTGGGACACGGCCTCAGAATCGATAACCTTTTCTGACCGTCGAGGTTCTTGCAATCCAAGTGAAATTTCTGGCTATTATACTGTAATCAAAAGCGTTTTCACCTTTCACAGAAGAAAGGTTTTTGGTTGCTTCTGTCGCGTTATGGCCCGATTTGATCTCGTAAAACACGAGTTCCACAATTAGACTACGTTGAACATTCAGGTGCAGCTTTCAAATCAAACATGGCGTGAAAGTAAGGCACAACGAGCCAGCGCACAAACTAGCGCGATACTACCAATAACAACGGCTTGAACTGCGTCAGTAACGTGAGTTACACACCGCAAACTAGCACATACAAAATATTGTGATAATTTCGACTTACTATAGTATATTATATTTATGTTTATATATGTAGTATACTATATTTTATATATATAATATCTTATATTATTTCTTTAATATTATATTTGTATATTGTTGTATTTTCTTTAATGTATTCCCCCAGGATTCGTCACATAATTCTCTTTCCTACTTTGGATGGAAATTGGTCTCTCGTGTCTTGTTTCTATTTGCGTGAACCAACTGTGCGAGATTCAGTTTTTTCCCTACCTTATCATTCTATGTAATCCATATGTATCCAGAAAGTAATTCACTTGCCAAATACGCTATGTTCTCTTGCTTCAGACACAACATATACATTTTGACTTCTGAGATTCTCTATTATCCTTTTCTTTTCTTTTCTCTGTTTTGTGTTTCGTTGATTTTCCCGCATTTCCTGACTTAATGTCGAAAGCAATGTCCGGCTTTGAGAATAACAGTCTGCCTTTAAGATGCATCGAATCTTCTCGTCACGGACATTCTAACGTCTAAATCTCGGCTGTTTTATTAAATAAAAATAAAAGACACATATTCGACATTCCCTTTTTGGTGACCAGGTCAAAAAATATTACATCTTGTCTGGAAAGTTTTTTTTATTCATCCACCGTTCGGATTATAATTTATTCTGCTTTTTAGTACGAAAAAAAAAAAAAAAAAAAAAAAAAGAAGAAAGAAAAAAAAAAAAAAAATTCCTCTTTTTGTTTCACTGTCTTCCGACATCTTTCACGCTACTTCATAACATTATTACTTGAATTGTCTCGGCATTTTTGTAATTTTGGGAGGAATCAATTTTCTTTCCATCAATAAAAAAAGCATGTTCACTGTGAGAATCAATGAACAAAAATTTGCTGATTTGACAATTTAAATTGTCAAATCAGCCAATTTTTCTTAAAAGAAAAAACAACAACAAAAAACAAAAACAAAACAAACAAAACGTAAAAATAAACCCAAAGCAAAACACGTTGATACGACAGTTGTCACAATACAAAAAGTGATTTTTGAAAATTAAGTTGTTTAAAATTATACTCACATAATCACATATACATAGTAATAAAATTCCCATTTTTCTTACACACACACACACACACACACACACACACACATATATATATATTTATATATATTTATATATATTATATATATATATATGTCTCTGTATGTGTATGAAGTAATAAAGTATAATTAGAATATAATGAATAACACTAAATATAAAGAACTAATTTAACCAAAGGATATAAATTAAAAGAACCAGGTCTTTGTTTGATTGTATTATAATTAGAAATTATTCTAGATTCTACAATCTTTCTTTGTTGATTGCTATGTATTTAACTATCATTTGGGATTCTTTAGAATTTAAACTGTGATTGATTTCTAAATTATGTTTTGCTAAAGCATTATGTGTAGCATCTAATTTGAAATCTTTTATGTTCATAGATTCTTTTATTTATGGTTCTATAGATTTTAAAGGCGTAGATTTTGTTACAGTTTCTACAAGGAATAGTCCATATACAGGCTCATATTTTGCTTTGTTAATGTTATTTATATAATTAATTATGTTTCTAATTGTTTTAAAAGAGTTTGTAATATTTTAAATATCTAGTTTGTATTATTTTCTTCCGATTATGTGTGGCTGAATTAGTTGGTGAAATAATATATCTTTGTAATGAGTTTTTATTGAAAAAAATTATTTTTATTTCTAATGGTGTTGTTACGGTATTTTTTTTTAAAATGGTGTTTAAAAAAAAAATGGTGTTTTAAAAAATGGTGTTTTAAAAAATAGTTTTTATTTCTAATGGTGTTGTTACGGTTTTTAAAAAAATATTTTAGCACGATATCAGACAGAAGAAGTGCGGTAGTTCAGATGAGCGAAAGAGAAATCGATTTGAGATTGTGAAATGCACTGGCGAGATAGAACTCGAAAATAACCAAGTAAGATCGAGTAAAAGTCTCATATAATAGAACCCCCCCTCTAACGTGTCTGTCAGTTCCATTCTGGATTCTGTGTTCATCCTTTATCAGGAGATGCCAAGAAAACATTAGAAATGGTGACTAAATATTTTGGTGAATTTCTAGACAAAGCTGTGTGGAGACCAGACACTTAAGAAACACCAGCACTGCAGCTGAGTTTCCCATTTCGTCCCTTACCAACTATCAGACTTAGAGAAAGTGACATCTGTTACTGTTAAGAAATTCAAAGTCCACTTTTCCAAAATCAATCTATCTCAGTTTATATAAACGAATAGATTTCCATCGTTGACTTCTTCTGTCATTTTCTTTGATGGAAAAACATGGCTTGCTTAATTAAATCGTCAAGTACACAACACGATCAATTAAAAGAATCGTTATATATTTTAGAGTCATGGAGGAGGATCCCCCCCCCAGCTGGACTACGTAGTGATCGGTTACACTATTTTATTTAATTTTTCGGTAATTTTTCATGTCTACATTTTGTAGATATAAGAATAATATATTATCTATTTAGATGATCTAGTGCTTCTCACAAATACACCTACTCAAAACGAATCACTGCTACATAGCCTAGAGAAGGTAGGAAAGGCATTGACCTCTATGTGAAATCAGATGAAACTGAATTCATGTGTTTTAAACAACATGGAGGCATATCCACACTAAATGGTAAGTCTCTAAGATTAGTAGACCAGTTCACATACCTAGGCAGTAATATCTCATCTACAGAAAAGATGTCAATATGTGTATAGGAAAGGCATGGACTACTATAGTCAGATTATCGATCATATGGAAATCTGATCTCACTGATATGATAAAAATTCCAGGGAAAATTAGATTTTGTTTACATTTTTTAAAACGTTTGTCTATTTTGTTTTATTTTTGAAATTCAGAAAATTGTAAAATAAGGTACAATATTGCACTTCTGTGCATTTTGTTTTTACTTTATTCGTTTTCATAGCTTAATCTTCGAAGGATTTAGTTATTAAAAGAGAACAAAATTCAGGATAAAGAATTTGTTTTTTAATGTTTAAAATTGACATCCATAGATTAAACTCTTCCACTCATTGAAGATGATTGGAATTTTAATTAATGTAAAATTACCGAATAAATAAATCCCACTGATTAGATAAAATATTTGATCTAAATATTAGTTTTTTAGTCTTCGTTTTATTTTTTAGAGTGTCGTTGGACGATATTTTTCAAGAAAAGGGGACAAATATAAAAACATGGGGAGATAAATCTTTCACGAGAATTAACATAAAAACTAATTAATACGCTTTTGGTCATCCATAGTTTAGATGAAATGCATGTAATAATCATAAAAATGCCGATCAAAAGTGCCTTTTGTACATTTAACCCTGGAAAATCTCAAATTTAACGAGATTTTGTCAATATATTTAGTTATGATTTGATTATTTGAATTTCATAGACAGCATTTTTTGGTTTTAACTTTTTACAAATATTTTTCTGTTATCGTCGTAAAAAAATGGACATGGAGATACGCGTTCAAATCCTGGACGATGCTGCTTACATTTCCCATAGAGCTAATATCCGTGCATCCCACTATTCTCCCACTAGCTATGGGAAAGTAGTAGGGCATACTGGTTTCTTCAACCTTGATATGGCTGTCAGGCTAAGAAAAGGAAAACTAAAATTTCAAACCTGTTAAATTCCACTTAAAATTGAAGTGTCCCATTCAGCTCGTGCGTGGTGGGCATGGGTGAGTCTAATGGCATTTTCTTATCCTGGATTCCTGCCCTTATTTACGCTATGTTTTTCTTTGACTGTGTCAGACGTAAATCCGGCTAAACTTAGATATTTACCGTGCTTTATTTCTCGCTTTTTATTGGCTAATCAATGTAGATATTTAACAATGTTCCCCTCGCATTTTATTGACAAAATAATTATATATATATTTTTCAGTTGAATTTGAACAAATTTCAATAAAAGTTTTACAAAACACCAACTCAAATAGTGCCCGTACCATATACATGTTGTTCTGGTATTTATATTGGTTGATTGGGCGCCAAAAATTCAAATGTTTAGAAAAATTCAATTGAAAAACATTGCACATGTTTATATTTATTTACATTGTCATATCAAAAGAGAAAAAAGCGCACGGCATAATAATTGTTTTGAATTTTGAGTTTATGTTTTGTAAAAATATTGTGTATTCATTCAATTGAGAAAAATTGTCTGAGTTCTTATTTGTATTTTATTGGAGAAGGGGGGGGATTGTAAACTCAAAAGAGACAGAACTCACGGTATGAAAATTGTTTTGAAATTTGGTTTTAGTTTTGTAAATTTCAATTGAAATTTGTATAAATTCAATCGAAAAAAACTTTATTTTTAAATGGTGTGTGTATGTATGTGTGTGTGTGTGTGTGTGTGTGTGTGTGTAAAATATCTAAATTAATTTACTGGTAAAAAGTGAGGCGGACATTGTAAAATATCTACATCAATTAACCAATAAGAAGCGAGATACCCGGCATGGTAAATAACTAAGTTTTGACATCAAGAAAAACAGCATAAATAAGAGTTAATATCCTTGCATCCCACTATTCTCTTATCTTTAAAACAATGTTTTCTCTTTTCGCTACTTACGATATAAAAACACTTCACCGTAAAAAAACTAAAAATTATGATCTTTTATCTTCATCAATTTTTTTAATAAACAGTGGAAAAAATGAATCAAATAAAATTGAAAATGCAATTGTTTTAAACCGTAATAAATATTGTCCATCGTACAATTATTTCATGATTAAAAAAAGGAAGAAAATATTTCTACTGGTGTTAGCTTTTTTTTAATCATATACTAACAAAACGGAGTATTCCGGCTAGTAGATAATAAATCCTAAGTGATTATTGATGTTAATTTATTGGTGAATATCTTTAATTAGGGATGTTGTAAAATCGAAAAGGGAAGTGATCATTTTCAAACTATTACCAAAAATCAGGAATTGTCCGATTTTCATGAAATTTTCAACACATTATTCATTAAGGACTTACTTTTATAATGAATAACTTATTTTATATAAAAACACTTGGACTCCATCCCCAAAAACAACATCTTTTATCAATTCAGAATGTACGGGGAATTTTGACCTTTGGTCATTTGAAGAAAAAATCCCTAATTTCTACATTTCTAGAAAGATCAAACCCAGAAGAACACATAAAAAATAAAAATAAAATAAAACAAAAAACAATTAATCACCCCCAAAAAGTTATATGAAAATTTAAAAGTTATTTTCTTAAAACATAAAAATGATTTTTATAGCGTATTTTTTTTTCGTAGTTTTAAAACCAGAATTTTTGAAATGATGCAAAAGATTCTCTGATTCAATTGGTCTATTTTTATTTACTTAAAAATTTCATAGTGAATGTTAGATGTCTAGAAAGTTTTATGTTGAAGTCGATATTTAAACCATAGATCAAGCTTTATTTAATCTATGTAGAAATGTAAGTTAAAATTGAGCAATTTTGCGCAACATATTTTCCGAGATATTTATATATGTAAAAATTTACTACTAACGATTGTTCTTTTTATCTTTGGAAGACTAAAAGAACATGTTATCCCCCTTTTTTCAAATGGCCAGATTTTTAGTCTGGGGCCTAAACAACTGTTTAGTGCGCGTATACTTGAGTTGTTATTTTTTCTTACGTATTTTGGCTACGCAGTGTAACTTTGCTGTAGGGCCTTTTTCACACATGTAGGCTTCCATAACTTTGCCTAAATCGTAAATTGATATTTTCCCATTTTCTGTAGACAAATAATATAAAAAAACATGGGAGTTATCTTCCAATTTCAAATAACTTTTTCGTCTTTGGGGGTAATTAGGGCAAATTTTGTTTGGATAAAATAACTTTGTATACTTTCTCTTATTTTTATGAGTGCCATTAGCAGAAGTTAAAGGAAATTTGTCAACGATTTCATTGGAAAATACATTATTTATAAGAGTTTGTTTAATCTCAGTTAGTGCTTTGTAAAATATTGGAAGTGGAGATCAATTTGGCTCGATTAATAAGATTTTTTAATGACTGCTAGTTTAATGTTTTGTCAGGGCATTTGCGATTAGAACAATCATCAACAGACAGGAAGAGATAGAAAAAAGGAAGTGTGAACTGTTAGCTTTAATTAGGATTGTTTATGCCCTAGAGGTTAGAGAATCTCTTTCATTGTTTGTTTATATTAATATTTCTATTTTACATGAGTAGTTGTTTCTTAAGAGTTTCTCTTTGCACGCGATCCGATTAAAACCAAATAATTTTGAAGAGCATTTTTTGAAGAGATATCTTTTACCCATAGATGGAATCCTGAAAAGTACAACCAATCCAGACCAAAATGGATATAATAGAAATGGTAATAAAAGGATACTCTATACTCCTTAGATTTCGAAAACTGAATCGTCACCATCAGACGCAGTTTAGTGCCATACCCAGGATATCCTTTTTGTGGGGTGGGTAGCTTTTACTCCTCTGCAGGTAATACAGTCAGCGTATTGTAAGCCATCCGACAGGATACGTTTTCAAGTGGAGTAAAGCTGGTTTGATTTCAGAATTTTCCTTCTCCTAGGCTAGTTACCTAGTTTTCCTTCCTCTTGACAGGATTTGAACTCGGGTTGTCGAAGCAATTTTCTACGACCATGTCTTGTTCAAGCAGAGGTATAAGAAAATTTAAGTTCGATAGTACCTATTTTTTTCGAGCGTACTTATACTCTTAGAATTTGCTTTGGAAAAGTTTTTGGCAATCCTGATTTATTTCTTGTAGAAGCGATATCACAGCACCGGAAAACTACATGTTGCTTTTCTCAATCGATAATGGGCGTATGCACAGAATCTATGCGATTTACTTAGCTTTGATAAAAACCACAAGTTGTTTATCGTAGTTGGTGTTATTTAAGAAGTCATCCATTTAAAAACGACTCGGTGCAAAAGAGTTCTGACCCGAATTAAGAAAAGAATGACCTTTTTAAGTGGTGGGTGTGGGGTGATGGTGGGGTTAAAGAAACTTCAGAAATGACGAACCAAGTGACGAACAAGGTGTATTGAACTTTACAAGAGAAAAACGTGAAATAATACGGATGTATTTACCCAAACTCTCCGTCATGTATAGCACAAGGCCAGTTTTTAAGTGGAGTAAAATAAATTCAGAGCGGAGTTTAGTAAAATCAGAATTTTCCCTCTCTTAGACTTGTTGCCTTACCAAGGCTAAAAAGCCCAGTCTACCCAAATACCTACCCATAGCCAGTGGGTAGAATAGATGAATTCCTGTCTTTCCCAAGGGAATGAAGTGAAACTCAAAAATCCTTGTTTAGTATTTGAATTCGGGTTACCGATTTCCTTTTCTATAACGATAACCGTTACACTACACACCCAATAAAATATATATTTCATGACTGTAGGTCACTATGTTCTTGGTTTGACCAAGAACTTTTTAACATCCCCATTGGAACAGTCAGGTTCGACTCTAATTTTAGTGATCAGACGATAACTCGCGCTTACAGCGTGATTTGGTTGTAATCGTTTCTTTGGTTCTGTTTATTTACTTCGATTTTCTTAGTATGGCACAAGGATACAGACTGCCTGGTGTTTAGACTGAAGATCTTTTCGGGGTCAGGATTTCGTATAGTAGCTAATAAGTTAGATTATATAAAAATTAACCGGAAACACGAAATATAATGGCAGGAAAGATGATCCACTGGGAATTGTTCTACAAAGCAGGGAGGGTTATTTCCTATAATTCCAGCCTAAAAAGGGGAACTACTCTGAATTAATTTTATCTGTTAATTAATCTACCCATTATTCTCCAATTAAACTAACCCTAAACCCTAACCCTAACCCCTGACCCCTGACCCTAACTCCTAACTCTAACCCTAACCCTAACCCCGTCTTCTTTTTTCCTAGTAGATCAATAAATAAATAAATAATTTATCAGTCAATTAGAGTGGTTCCTCTTGTTTAGGTTGGAGTTATAGGAAATAACCACAGGGAGCCACGCACAAACCGAAGCTCATGCGGTGGCCAGTGTTAAAAATGACGTGTATCCCGTTGGCATTCCTCTTTTGAGGCGCCTCAGGCACTGAGTAATAAACCCAACCCTGTCAATTTCAGACAAAGGTGGCAGGTGTTGTCTGGGGGATTCACGCCAGTGTTATATATTTTCCCAGTCCAATGGCCAAAGACACTGGTCTTGACCGCCTGGTAAGCATATATGGCTCTCAATATATATTCGACTGAAACTGAAGGCACTATATGGCAAAATATATTCACCTAGACAATGATAGGTTGCGTAGATTAAACCATGGCATGTCTTCTTGTACTTACGTATGAAGAACTGGGAAGAGTTCAACAAATTGATTGTTTCTTTTTTAATTATTGAATTATATCACTTAATCAGTAAAAGTAAAAAATTAAATTTTGTACGTTTATTAATTATAAACATATTAAGATGTAACGAAATTGCAATGCTGAATGGTATATCTTTTCTGAGCTATAAGACGACACGTACGTACCAGAAGTTGTTTTTTCAATATAGATCATATGCATCCAATTTTATGAAATAAAAATATCATTTTAAGATTCTCAAACAATAGAGAAATTTACTTTTCACTACCATTTTTTTTCGACCCAATTCATTTATTTCACAACCCACAGAAGATTTGGGACACATACTTTGAAAACCTCTGGCCAAGAAGATCGGAAATTTATTGACATGGAGAAAAATATACTTTTAACTGAACAAATGATCCACACAAGGTCGCAAGTTTGGGGTATTCATCGAGAATCGAACTTGCTATTCAGTAATAATGAGCCTGCAAGACTACCTGACTCGTTTGCCATTATTAGGATGTGATACAAGGTCGCAAGTATGGGGCATCCTGCGAGGGTCAAACACACTACCCAGTAGTAATGGATCTGCATGACTAGCTTGATAACCATTACACTACGAACATTATTGAACCAAGTCTTTCACCACAGTGTGCCTAAATTGTCTTTGTTGAAGATGAAACAGAAGGCATATAAAATAATAATATTATAAGGGACAGTATAAAATTTAATTTTTGAATTTTACTCATTAAATGATATAATTTAATAATTAAAAATCAATCGATTTGTGTAACACGTCACAGTTTTTCATAATTGAGTACAAAAAGTCTAAAGACGCACGCTGTTTAAATATCACTCGGATTCCAATGAAATTATTTCTTTGTAATTTATTTATAATTGTAAAAAAAACAAAAACATTTTTTTAGAAGTAAACAAAAGCCATAGAAATGTTTCAAACCAAGTGGTACCTTTATTTAAAAAAAAACCCTACTATCTTAAATGTAAACCAAAATGAAATTGGAATACGAAAAATGTTACATTTTTAATTCTTAGTTCCTTATGGTAAAAAGAGAATAATTAAACGAATATATTTCCTATCATTGTAACTCAACAAGCAAGGAAGACCTAACCTTTAGAAAAAATATAGTTTCAAACTACTCACGAGCTGGTGGTAACATTTTTTAAATGATGTTTTAAATGTAGGTATTTACCCAACCCGTTCACTACTCAAGGTCGCAAGTATGGGACGCTCAGCAAGGATTGAATTCGCTATTTAATAGTAATGGATCTGCGAGACTAGCATGCTAACCATTACGTCACTATGAAATGCCTTCTCTATTTACCCAACGCGTTTGCCACGCGTAGGATGTGACACAAGGCCACGAGTATGAAGCAACTATCGAGGATCGAACTCGCTATTCAGTCGTAGTGAATCGGTCAGACAAGTTTGCTAACCCTTTTACAACGATGGGACATGTTTGATATTTTAAATGTAAACTACAAAAATAATTCAATTCCTAAAATTATAATACGCAAGTTCTTAGCTTCTTTTATCGTTAAAACTTGAATAAACGATTCATTTTTATTTGAATTAATACGCTAAATATTTCACCTACAAATAAGAACACGTTTAATTCTTAGCTTCTTTTTATTGTCATATTTTAGGGGTAAAAAATAAAATAAATCAAACGAATATATTTTCATCAGTTTAACTCAACAACCAATTAAAACTGAATTTGAAGTTTTTGTGATATGTACAAAAACAGTTTTTATAAAAATAAAACAATTTCAAAACTATCATAAGTTTAGAGTTACATCTTTTTAAATAATATTTTAAATGTAAACACAAACAAAATAAACAAACATTGTAATATATAATATCTTTTTTTAATTTCATAAAAATTTTGTTCAAATCTGATCCACTGTCTTCCAACTTTCTCTCTCACTATATATACACACACACACACACACACACACACACACACACACACACACACACACACATATATATATATATATATATATATATATATATATATAAATATATAATATATAAAATAAGCACAATATAATACTTGTATGCAAGTTTTTTTTATCAACGTTTATAAGTAATTCTATAGTTTTGTCTTAATTTTAAGTCTAACAAAGCGCTTATAGACTCTCTTAAATAAAGAACACTGTGTGTTAATCTAGATCGTATAGAAAGCAAAACTTATTTAACTGAGATTAAATTAAGCACCCCACACTTTTTGACTCCATGTGTGGGACTGGCATTTGGGGGGGGGATAGTGTTAAATTGTTACTTAACGATTATCGTCGTAGAAAATGGAATCGGCAAACCGAGTTGATATCCTATTCAAAGTGTTTTGCTTTTTCTTTCCGTTAATGCCCTTGGAAAAGACATGATTTTATTTGTCCTTCCATACCCCAAGAGATACATAGTTGGGCAGAGTGGGTTATTTAGCATTGGGTTAGGCAACCAGTCTATGAGAAGGAAAATTCAGTTCAAACCAATTTTGCTCTGCTTAAAAATTGACATTGTCTCACATCTTTCCCGTGGAAGATTGGTTCGGTAAATAATACTCGGACACGTTATGTAGCGTTGCGGGTCTATTTGAAAGGGGGTGATCACGTGTTGTTAGTAATCGTAATATACTTATCTTCTTCTATTCTCCTGTTTTATTTCTCGGGTGGGGTGGGGTTGATCTATCAAGAGAAAGGGGATTATCAATCTATCTATCTTCATTATATATATATACACATACAAGATGAACAAAAAGTGATAAGACGAACAAGAATATTTCTTTTATGTTATTTATTTTTAATTGTTTTCAACTAGTTTCAACCTTAGGTCATCGTCAGAAGAAAATTTCTTGTGAAAGAAATTGTTTTTAGAAAGTTAAAAAAAAGTTTTCAAGGTATTTGACAAGCCACAAAATATAGGGCGGAAAAAATATACTGGTAAAGTGATAGATAGACAAATACTTTGATAGAGAACTGAACATGAAGGTGACTGTGATACCTATTGTACTTGGAACACTCTCAAAAGACTTGTAAATGAGGCTGGAGGGACTGGATATCTGAGTAAGAATTGAAACCATCCAGACCGCAGCATTGTTAAGATCACCTAGAATACTTAGAAGAGTCCTGAAAACATGAGGAGAAACCAGTAAAAGACCACCAGTTAAAATAGTGTGAAAAACTCGCAAGGAGTGAAGTAATGATAATTTTATTGCATTAATGAACAGAAGACTTGAATGGATTATTTTATTCAAATAAGGAATCATGTATGCTGATGGGGTCTTACCCTCTGCAGTGTGGATTCTAAGCTCAGCCAACAGGGTTGGAACTTTTTTTTATAAACCAACCGGTGGTCCGGCCGTAGAGGGGTGTAGGGGAGAATTTTACATGAATTCAGCTAAGCCCCAGCCCTTAAACAGTTCAGCCCCGGGCCGTAGAGGTGTTAATGTCGGTAGTAGTAGAGTTGGCCCCGAATCCACAACAAGTGAAGCCAGTAGTCAGCCAGTTGAGGTAGATTGCTAAAGTGTCACATTCTCTCTCTTCCATCAGCGTCCTATTATCAGACTTTCTGTTTGTTTTGTTTTCTTTTGGTCCTTGTGAACCTGTCTCTGACTTGTGACCTTCAAATCGGCCAGCACAAAACATCACAACGTTGGGGTCTAGACTTTGTGCAACAAAAGTGCAGGAGTGCAGAACGGGGATTCGCACAGAAGAAACCCTGATGGTTTAGCAAATTCTAAATAACACATGTTATATATAAAAAAGATAATTTCTTCTGATTGATATGTCAGTACCAATAGATAATAACATATCAGTCAAAGAGTTAGATAAAATAAGTAAATACAAAGACCTGGAAATCTGAAAAAAAATGTGTCACTTTAAAACTACAACTGCCAAACTCTGTGTATGATCAAGAAAGGGACAGATAAACAGACTTGGCAGTACCAATCTAAATGAAATAAAAATTCACTTTGCGGGAACTGCTCATTTCCTTTGGATAATACTATTAATGTAAATGAAAAAACAATACTCCAAAAAGCCCATAAATGCATAGAATGCATATAATCACTATCTCAACTCACCCTCGGTCTTGAGTAAAAAACAGTGAAGGATTGTTAGAAACCGAAATTAAAGCTAAAAATTAACTACTACTACTACTACTACTACTACTAATGATAATAATAATAATAATAATAATAATAATAATAAACAACAACAACAATAATAATAATAATAATAATAATAATAATAATATTCTCTGGGACTTTGAGATACAGACAGATCACCTAATCCCGACTAGGAGACCAGACCTCGTATTGATTAACAAGAAGAAGAGAACCTGTCATCTCGTGGATTTTGCCGTCCAGACCGGCTACCGAGTGAGAGTGAAAGAAAGTGAAAAGATAGACAAATACTTGGACCTTGCCAGAGAACCGAGAAAACTGTGGAACATGAAGGTGAAGGTCGTACCAATTACAACTGGTGTTTTTGGAACGGTCCCCAAAGATCTGGAAAAGAATTTGGGTGAAATGGAAATCAGAGGAAGAATCCAGACCATCCAAACTAAAGCCTTGTTAAGATCGGCTAGAATACTCAGACGAGCCCTGGAGACCTGAGGAGACTTGCTGTCAATCAGCCCCCAGTGAACTACCGGTTAAGGCAGATGTGAAAAACTAAATAATAATAATAATAATAATAATAATAATAATAATAATAAAACGAAATAAATAAAAGAAAGAATGTTAAAGATAAATCTAAATTTTTAAAGACAGACAATTATGACAAGAAAATTGCAAAGACGGTACAACTTTCGGTATAACAGCTGCTGTTGGCAAAAAAGTTGAATAAAGAGTCAGCAGTTTTCAAGAATTAAAACATCTGAAGCCAGAGAAATAGAAATCTCTATTTCCATATCTATCTATATCTATCTATCTCTATCTATCATTCCATCAATCAATATCTCCCTCTTTCTCTCTCTCTCTCTCTTCTCTCTCTCTCTATCTATCTCAATTTCTATCTATCTATCTATCTATCTATCTATCTATCTGTGTGTCTGTCTGAAATTTACAGTCAAATTAGATTGTTATCGTCTACAACTGGTAATATGTTAAGATTTTACCGCAGCTGTTTATTTTGTAATATTTGTTGCTTCATAAATAAATTAAAGAAAAAAAAAAGACACTTAACAATGTTTGTCACTATAAAAGATAAATTGGCTTAAATATAATGGATTGGCTGGTTGGTTATTTTTAAAAATATCATATCACTCCTTATTTAGTGCCGGAATCAATCTTTTTTTCAAGCAATTATATAGTAAAGTAACTAATGATAATAAGTAATTATTCTTGAAGCCTGACACCAGAGAGATGATGAGACGAAAGGAAGGAGGAAAATGACTCGAAAGTATTGAGAACTGCGTAGATTCAACAATTCGAGGATTATACAACAAAAAGTCAAAGAATTAATTAAAACAACCAGTAACAGAAATATTAACTTTAGGATTGTTATGACCCTGTTTAAGGGTCAATAAATAATAACTCAACACGGGGATAAAATGTAGGGAACAGTTGTATTCAGCAATATATCAACGTACAATGAAAAGGGGTTCCTTGTTACAGCGTACACGAAGAACATGTATCTGCTACTTTTCGTTTGAGTAGCTTTGCTCTATTAATATATACCCTTTGGGTAAGTCTATGTTCGTGTCATAGATGAGTCACCTACAACAAGGACAAACAGTAAAACAACAAAATATAGGAAACAAAAATGGAAAAAAAAACATCTGTATGTTTATTCAAATGACAAATTAAGGAAATTGCACACGAAATGATTTAGACATGGAAAAATAAAGAGAAAACATAAAGACATAAACAGAATGTCTTTTGCTATAAGAACAAATTACGTCAAAGCAAAAGTTAATAATACGCAAGAGAATAGCAAGTATAGATGATGTGTAGACAGAGATAAAACTGTTAATCACATGATAATAAGCAAATGCAGCAAACTGGCACAAAAGAAATACAAAACTAGGCACAACTGAGTGGCAATTAGGAAATATATTAAACCTTCACTATACTGACTGATGATATATACACAAGCCAGAATATGTCCTAGAAAAAGAGAGCCATAAAATTATTTTGGATTTTGAGATAACCGGTGTGAAAAATTCGGAGGATTGCGTAGATGCCACAATCCACGTACTCGAAGAATATATAAAAAGAAGAGCGAGGAAAGATTAATTACAGCAACCAATAACAACAATGCCAACATATGGACAAGCAGAAAACCAACAAAACAGAGAAGGTAGTAATGGGAAGAAAAATAATTATATGGATACTTCAAGCTACAAATTGGAGAGATTGCACATGAAAATACCTGGCCATGGTTAAGAAAAGGACACCTCAAGAGAGAAACCGAGTCGCTCATAATTGCAGCACATAATGTCATAAGAAGAAATTATATCAAAACAAAAATAGATAAGAAACAACAGAACAGCAAAAGTAGGATGTGTTGTGACGGAGATGAGACGATCAACCATGCAAATTCAAGCGAATGCAGCAAATTAGCACAACGAGAATACAAGGCTAGGCACGACTGGGCTGGAAAGATGATCTACTGGCAATTGTGCAAGAAAATATATTTCGACCATTCAACAAAATGGTATATGTACAAACCAGAATCCGTTATTGAGAATGAGATGCTTGTTACTCAGACTTCAGTGAAAGACTATCAGCTTACGCTGGTGTGAAAAACTAGCAAAGAGTGAAATAATAATAATGATAATTTGTTCTAATTTTGTGTAAAGAAAGAAAACAAACCAATGCAAGCGTATGACTACATGGAGGAAATGTGTTCTATCAAGAAGAACTCAGAATGAAGAGAGAATAACCGTTGCTTATTTGAAAATCGCAAACAGTGTGAAACAGACACTCATAAAAGATTGGGGAATATTATATTAAATTATACTAACATAAATAATTTTCAGATAGATCTATTTGACCCAAAGTGATGATACGTTAAAGTCCTAGATGTGTTTGAGTACTATTCTTATTAATAGGAATACTTGATATCATATAACTGTATTTCAAATAATTCATGATAATAATCCCTTGTAAAGACACAGTTTAAAGTCATGACCAAGTCATACTTTGCCTTTTTCCTTGTATTACTCCTCAGTAGGGCATTTAATCGACGTATTCTAGGCTCCACCGACAGATTGGCTATTTTGAAGCACCCTATATATATATATATATATATATATATATATATATATATAATATATATAATTAATATACCAAAATCGTTGTTAAACCCTTGCGGTAAGAAAAAAACCGGCAAATAGTTTGATTGTAAAAATATACTACCAAACATCACCTGAAAAAAAAATATGGCAAAGAGAAAAGACCAAGATAGTCATACTAACCGAAAATAATCGGTTGATACTATAATACTTGGCCAAAAGAAAAAAACAGTTTATATATATATATATATATATATATATATATATATATATACCGTCAGGATACTCTAAAGCTAAAAAGTAAAGAGTGCTCAATACCTAAGTAGAGCAAATAATAAAGTTAAACCTAATCAGATATACCTACTAATAGTTTCGCTTAGTGCTCTTCAGGGAAAAGATCTGAAACTGTTAGTAGGTATATCTGACTCATTAGGTTTAACTTATATATAATATATATATATATATATATATATATATATATATATATATATATACATATATATAAAATCTAGAAAAAATTAAAATAATGGAGACTAGAAATCCATTACTTTATGTTCCATGTGTGTGTCCGTTTTTTTTAATCCAAGAGTGAGTGGCATATGTACTTTCCTATTAACATATTACTTTACAACATATTTTTGGGAGAATATGTGCTTAATTGAAGTCGTACCTAATTTTGAAAATTAATTGATTAATAATTAATTGATTAGGCGGGAATGCCTATTTTACAACATATATAACTACGACCGATTGGCCATTTTCTCAGTTTTACGTCTGATGATTGTGCATACATCATGAAAGTTAAAGAAACGGATTTCTAGTATTCAGAATTTGATATTTTTCTCGGTTGTATACCTGCTCTGATGAAGTAGAATCGATCGGCTTTTTTTGGACACTTTTCCCATTTGCATTTATATTTTATCATATATATATATATATATATATATATATATATATATATATATATATGTGTGTGTGTGTGTGTGTGTGTGTGTGTGTACGCATGCGTGTGTTAAGGTGTCAGAGCGTAACAGAAGAAAATTTAACACATACTTACGCTATAAACATCATCAATCATAATAATGTATTGAATCTCAGTTATTCAAAGGCGATATCTTTAACGATACGGCGGTGCAATCGACGAAGTAACCAAATCTTTGAAGCGAACAGAATAAATCGTGTCATATAAGATTGATAGACAAATGAGACTACTACATAAGACAGACAAAATCTCTTAGAAAGAAAGATGGAAAGAAAAAGGAAGAGATGAATTGGAAACGCCAAGTGATAAAGTACAATAAGAGAATCGAAATATTTCATGTGCGAAAAAGTCACAATGAATATTTATAACATAAAAAATCCTGGTATTATATTAAACATTCAGAAGCTCTTGACCTTGAAAAAAAAAAAAAAAAAAAATCTTCTGAAAATAAAATGACAAAAAAAAAGAAATCGAATAAATTTCAAATTCTTTTGCGAAAAATCTTCTTGAAAGAATGAGAAAACTGAAAAAGAAAAAAAGATCAGATTGTTCGTAAAGTAATGACGTTTTTTCTTTTTGGAGATGGAATAAAACCTTTTTGAAATGTAGGAAAAGTTAAATTATCACACCTTGTCGTTAAATTCATTATCTGTATCCCCCCCCCCAAAGTGTGTCCTAGGTATGATTCTAAATTGCATTTGATGGTGAGGCTCCAGTTCTGATGAGTGAAGTGTACCCCTTAATTACCATTACTTCCAGTTCCACTCTGGCTCGGAGGGGTAGTACTTATTAAGTTCCATCTATGGGTAAAATAGAAATTATTCATATTCGATAGAATCGTGGACAAAAACCTCTGAAGAAACAACAAGACAAAAATATAAATATAAACGTACAATAAATGCGATTCCCTAACCTCTAGGAATAGAATAACCCTAGATGCCGTTAAAATCAATCAAGCAATTAATCATTAAATCTATTTTCAGGAATATCATAATTATTATTATCAATAATAACAGTTTGGTAACTGTCAGTTTCTTGCCTATGCGATGTGATGAAGCTCATTGAAAAATCTTATTTTCAAGGGAAAATAACATTTTTGAAGGAGCTTCATGACATCCTTCCTCAATATTGACCTGATGATGGTTAAATCCCCCCAAAAAAAAACCCACACACACACCCAGAGGAGCTAGAAGAAGCGGATGAGCTCCAGAGGTGCCAACCACCATCCACACAGACAGTAGTAAGATTGGCGTCCGTACTACACACACAAAACCCAAATTGGTTAGATGCTGCTCCCTGGCCCAGGTCGTCAATCCATCTACGACAAGGAAGAGTTGTTACATCAACCATCGCTACCGAGTAGGCTTATATGATCTTGAGGAAAGCCAAGGGTAGTAAACCCCGAAAACAAATCTGGAGCCGGAGTACCTAAGATGGCGTAACGCTGAACTTCAGCGCTACACAGCAACTCATGCGATACTGCCGTTACCAAACTGCATTGGTCTCTTACCTTTCCTTTGGACGACAGCGGACAGTGTGGATAGGGGGTCTGCTGCTTGGGCAATAGCATATCCTCCATATCAGCCCGTCCAGGCTAGGTAGTTCCAAGAAAATACTTTTTGGACGCTACTCCACCGTCTTTCATGATGCCCACAACAACATATTTAAAAACCGAAACCCTCGAACATAGTCAAAACTGTTTATTCATTCATAAATTTAAAAAAAACTCTTTTGTGTATAAGTTTTATAAAAAATGACAGACAAGGAGTTTAGCTTTTTATTCGGGTTTTCTTTTTGGCGAACAAGATATTGCCAGTGTGGTTGTCGGCAGTTTAAAAAATTGTCCATAGTGTCTCTTATTGTGTCGTCCAAGTACAAGTAACTTCGACTATCTTCAGTCATTATAGAACATCAACATACTCGTAAATGACCGAAGATGGTTGAAAGTACCCGTACTCGGATTACACAATCAGAGACTTTGTACAGTTTTTAAACTGCTTACAACTAAAATTGCCACATTTCATTCAACAAAGATAAAAAACTGAATAAAAATATAAACTCTGGTTCCGTTTAATTCTTGCATATATATATATATATATATATATATATTATATATATATATATATATATATATATATATATAATATGATTGTATGTCTAGTTACAGTTTTCAATATCGTTAAGCGTGGTGATAAATAATACATAATGTTATTCGTTTTTATCGTATAGTTTCCCACTACAATAATGAAATCCAGAGATTTTGAAGAAAATTAATATTTTATTTTCAAAAATTGGTTGGGTTGTACTTATTAATGGGTGATACTGTATTTGCGTGATGTGAATCAATGGAAACTTAAAGTAATCTAATGACTAGGGATGATGATCTAAACTCTTCGAATTTTACCATTTAATTTCTTTATTTAAGTGAATTTGACTGTTATTGTCATTTTAAAGATTAATAAAAAAAAATTAAAAAAATTATAGAAAATAAAATAAGATAAAAAGGGGGGTGTAAATAAAATAAAATAAAAATTGTACAAAATGGTATATAGATAAAATCTAAAATAAAAAATTTGAAAAAAAAATGTGAAACAAATCATTAAAATCATTCCTCTCTTATTATTAAAGAAGGGTTGACTTACCTAATCATCTAAACCTCGGAATCCGTACGGAGAAAAGTGTTTCTGTCTACGTATCCCATTTAAATATGGGGTACCGCTGATCTGATTGGCTGTTACTAACAACCAATCACATGCGCGGTGTATTGTATTGAAATCGGATGGAGTTCTACAAACGTCCAAAAAATATTTTTTTGTCAAATGTCTTTTAGCGGCTATTGTTGATAGTTGTACCAGAGTTTGATCACCTCTGATAGGCCAGCAGGGCGAGGGAAGTCTGATGTTGGAAGACCCGAAACTTCCTAATGAACCCTGCAGATTACATCACTGACGACAATCACCAGCGCCCCAAATGTAGGAGCGTATATTTAAAGTATAAACTTTCTGGTGATCAAATCAAAAGCAGTTTTGGGTAAATCTGTAATAATTTTGCCTTCAAGAATCCGTGGAGATCCAATGTGTAATGGTTATCGCTGTAGGACATGGACTCGACGAACGAGATCAAATCATAGACGAGGATGTTTATATTTTACATTGGTACCCTTGGGAAAGGTATGCATTCAACTATTCTCCCTCTAGCTATGGGTAAATAGTAGAGCGGAATGGGCTATTTAATGGTTAGGCAACCAATCTAGGAGAAATAAAACTCTGAATTCAAACCCGTTAAACTCTGCTTAAGAAAGTGACTATGTGTCCCATCCTACTCGCACAGAGGGTTCGGTAAATAAACATTAAGAAGCCGTGATAGAAGAAACCAACCAATTGCTCACCAAGACCTTACAATGGTGGAACTTTAGATATTGATAGTTTTTGTTTTTATCTATAATACTTAGTTCTCTCAAAGGTAAATTACAAAAGAAAAAAACAAATAGTTTTCTGCAGAACATTTGTCATTTTTAAAAGTGATGATGATGATGATGATGACGATATTGACAAATAAATGTAATGCTGGTTTTATTTGAACGGATTTGTTTTTCTGCCTCTGGAAATATCAGAAAAAAGATTAAATTCAACTTGGAAGAAATATTGAAGTATATAGGGTGATCTAAAGGTCAGCTTTGTATCTAGAAATGAAATGAAATTTATTTTTGTCTCATTCTCTCTCTCTCTCTCCCTCTCTCTCTCTCTATATATATATATATATATATATATATACAGAATACTCTACTTATAGCAAATAAAATACATTGTAAACTGATATTATATATATATATATATATATATATATATATATATATGTAAAGCACAAACAACTTTCTTAAATTGATATTTCGTCTATGTTGACGAAGCTTCATCAGAAAATTTGTGAACATACCGAGGCGAAATATCAATTGAATGAAGTTGTTTGTGCTTTATCCGTTTTTCCTCAATTTTAAAACACACACACACACACACACACACACACACACACACACACACACACACACACACATATATATATATATATATATATATATATATATATAGGGTCCAACAGAAATACCTTCCACATTTTAAAATGTGACCGGAGTGGTGCAAGGGAACTTAGGCAGGTGGCAATGGTAGTGTCATCTGGATAACGCCCTAAATCCTATTTTTTCCGGAATGGCATAATTCCGATAAAACAGGAAGTGAACATTAAAGACTCGCTGTATAACAATTACAGATTCATCAGTAAAAAAACATAACAGTCATTTATATCTGGTGGTATTTCTGCCACTTTTAGGTGAATAGCATCCTTTCATTCTTCCAGGTGGCGTTTTTTTAATCAATGAACTTGTGGACTTTTAATTCTTAATAGTGTTGATTTTCTATCCGGAACGGCATAATTCCGATAAAACAGGAAATGAACATAAAAGACTCGCTGTATAAAATTACAGATTCAACAGTAAAAAAAAACAAACAAAACAACAACATTTCAACACCAAACGTACGGTGTCCGCTGGTAGAAGCCATGATCGTAACTGATTGTTTCTAAAAAAGAAAAAAAGAATGGTAAGACATTAGCTAAACAGAGCTACCATTACCACTTGCCTAAGATTACTTGCACCACATGGTCTCTGCCCCCCTATATATATATATATATTATATATATATATATATATATTCTACTTTTTATGGTATTAAATTCATCGGTCTTTTTATGAGACTCTGTTTCACTTCGTTTACAATTTTCAAATAAGCAGCGTTCATCTTGAAATACAAATTTCTGTGTGTGTTTCCTCTCATAAAAAAGGCCGACATTTCAGGAGGCGCTCGTAGTGTAATGGTTATCAATGCAAGAAACAGACTCGGTGAACCAAGTTCAAATTCTGGATGAGATTGTTCGCGCTTCAAAAGGCAAAATAACATAAAACACTGAAATTGAAAAAAAAAAAAAAAAAAAAAAAAAGAAAAAAGAATTGAATAAAATGTCGCAGTTAGTTATCTATAATTAAACTGATTTTGCTTTAATTAGGACAAATTCTGCCGCTGAGATATTCTTCTCTTTTTGGCTTGGCAGAGATTTCATTTCTCGTCGACATTTTGCGAGACTCTGTAGAAAAAGGAAATCCACAGATTGAGAACGATAATAAATTTTAGAACAGGAAAGTAATATCCTATGTGATGACGTGATCAACCACACACTTGAATTCTGATTGAAACGATTCGCCTTTTGTCTGTCTGCGCTTTACGAAGCGTTTTATGCAATAATCGTTTTGTTGATCGAGAATTCAGATTGCCTAATAGAAACGACATTTTATCTGCTTCCAAGAAATAAGGACATCAATGAGTTTCTCGCAAAAGTTATATTTATAGATATACTCTACAAGACAGCCATGTATAATTTATATTGGGTATCTCTAACTTCTATTATGGTGGCAGAAATCTAAAATAATCTTTAAATTCTTGAAGGATTTAATAAGAACATGGAAATGGAATTAACGAAAAAGAAAAGAATAAAATAAATTATTCCATTTTGGTTGGCCAACAGAATATATATATATATATATATATATATATATATATATATATATATATATATATACCAACCCTCCGCACGAGCAGGATGTGACACAAAGTCAATTTATTAAGCGGAGTTCAACAGGTTTGAATTCAGAGTTTTCCTTCTCCTAGACCGGTTGCCTAACCAAGGTTAAAAAGCCCAGCCTGCCCTACTATTGATCCATAACTGGAGGGAGAGTAGGATTCATACCTTTCCCAAGGGTATTAGCGCTAAGTGAAATGCAATTACCATATCCAGGATTTGAACTCGGGGCGACGAATCCATTTCCCACGACTTTAACCATTACACCACGCGCTTCCTAAAAATAGAATCTATATAAACCCAAGCGAATTATAAACGCTGAAAAAGAAAAGAGGTGAAAATTATATCTATCATAGGATTAAAAATAATCTATTTCAAATAGGTGAATGATTGATTTTAACGGAATTTTGACCGCCATCCTTGGCCAGTTGTAAAAGAACTTAAAGTAAGTAAGCCCTGAGTTATAGAATCCTTTGGTAAGTGCAGCGTTATGGAATTCTACGTAGTGTCAAAGGTCCATTGATATAATCCTATGTTCCGTTGTCCACGAAGGTTCAAAGCAATATGCGTAGGTATGACCAGAACAGCCGGTATAAATAACAATATCAGCAGCAGAACACTGCCAGTGATTGGCCAATAGGTTGGTCACGTGGTTATCGCCGAGTCTATAAATAAGAGTAGGCATCTAAGACACACCTTATATACAGAAAAGTCAACAATTTTATACCAAGAAGTTAGGGAATCGTGTTCATTATACGTTCATATTTATATTATTTTAATAGTTTTGACACTCCGGGTCAGAGTGGTTAAATCAAGTAATGTCAATGAAGAGGTAATCCACATTGAACAGATCACCAGAACTGGAGCCTCACCATTAATACAGTCTAGTGTCATTCCTTGGACACATTTTTTGGACCCCTCTTCAGGGGATACAGTCAGCGTATTCTAAGCCCCACCTACAAGTTTAAATTTCAAATAGGATTTTAAATCATTGGTTTGAATATATATGTTTGTTTGTTTTTAATAATAATCTATTGCAAAAAAATAAGACTCGACAGTTATTTAGTAAAACGTACTGAATTTGAAACTCCAAGGGAAACATGTATATTTTTAGATGAGTCTGACCCCTGACCCCCAAATCGTTGGAGATGAACTACGATTTCGAAAAGAATGAATCTTCTTTGTTTCATCAACGGAGAAGAAACTAGCTGATCACCTTTTCACCAAAATCTCGTTTTTCATCTTTTTCATCTCTTCGATTTTTCTACTTTGAGTTTCTAGAACGAATAGACAACTTAACACGTGACTTATCTACCGCTGTAGGCCAGGGGACGTTCAACAAGAATATACTACGAACACAAGGGTTAACAAATAAATACAAAGATAATTAAAAGCAAGAAAAAAGGATTTTGCATACAAATACATCCAGAATGGTGCTAATTGAAAATGAAGATTGTTACACATATTTTGTATGTGCATTTTAAAGGTTGTTTTTAATGCGTTTTTTATATTAAAAGTTATACACAAAACTATCATATATAATATATATATATATATATATATATATATATATATATATATATAATATATAGATAGATAGATAGATAGATAGATAAAAGGATATGAAAACACACAATGCTGTTAAAATAAAAATATTTTATATCATATTCATAGCTAATATTGAACAATATTTCGATTTATAAAAATCATCATCAAAGCTTCTTTTTAATCCGGACTCATCGCGAGAGAAACAGAAAATAATTTAAATTCAAAACGAAAGCATTCATGTTCCAAAAAGCGTGCAAGTCATGCGATCGTTTCGTCATTAGCACATCCGCTACGCGTTTCACAACCAACGACATAATTGTATATCATAGTGTAACAGTTTTTGAAAGAAGAAAACATATTTCAAATTAAAAAATAGACAAATTCTCTTTTCAATCAGGAAGAGTTTTAACCCGTTCATATATATATATATATATATATATATATATATATATATATAATATATATATATAATATTGTGTGTGTGTGTGTGTGTGTGTATGAAAAATAAAACAACAGAATATTTTTGGTGTCAGGTGGCCGATGTGAACCCAAACATGAAGATTTAATAGAAATATGTATTTTCATTAATTAATACGAACACGTATGCAATAGTGGAAAACTGAATTTTTTAGTTAGAGGTTTACAAAAGAATTACTGACATAATTTGAAACGTTTGTGTCTTGGTAAAAGAAATATATAATTAATTCAAATAATATAATCTAGTGAATAACCAACTAGACATTAAACTAGGAGACTTTACAATAGAACTTAACAAAGTCCTAAGAAAACTAAAAAATACAAAAGCTGCAGGCCTCAACGAAGTACCCCCTGAGGTATAGAAATTTAAAAAAATTCGATGACATACTACTTAATTTATTCAATGCAGTGTATAAACAAAATTCGATAGAAAATGGACGCAAGACTGCATCCTCCCATTCCCTAAAAAAGGTGACCACGTTATCGCTAAGAACTACAGAGGTATAATGCTTACTGCTATAGTTGCTAGGATATATAATAGCCTTCTTCATCGCACCCGACCCGAAATAGAGAAAATCCTTGGGAAAAACCAAAAACGAATTCCGTCGAAATCAATTCACAGCTTCTCAGATATTCGTCGAACCATAGAAGGTGTTTGGGCAAAGAATCTTGAGACAACACTGCTATTTGTAGATTTCTCCAAAGCACTTGACTCCATACACAGAGGGAAAAGGGAGCAATACTTCTAGCATACGACCAACCCAAAGAAACAGTCACCGCTATAATGATGTTCAAAGGCACTGAAGCAATGGTATACTCATCTAATGGCGACACAGATTTATTTGGCTTTGTTGCTGGAGTCCTAAATGGAGATATGCTAGCACCATATATGTTTATAATATGGCAAGTGGCCATACAGCTGTTTTCTTGCAGAGTGCTGTTTCCACGATTTATTTAAAATCTAGCTTATTCTCTAGGCGACTCGTTATGGTCCAAGTGGTGCGGCCATACAGTAGCATTGATGGAGGCGCGTGGTTTAATGGTTAGAGTCGTATGAAATGGACTCGTCGATTCGAGTTCAATTCCTGGACGAAGCTATTTGAATTTCACATAGCGCTGATACACTTGGGAAAGGTATGAATCCAATTTCCCCCAGCTATTGGTAAATAGCAGGGCAGACTGGACTCTTTAACCATGGCTAGGTAACCGGTCTAGGAGAAGGAAAACTCTGAATTCAAAGCTGTTAAACTCCGCTTAATAAATTGACCTTGTGTCGGATCCTGTTCGTGCTGAGGGGTTGGTAAATATATATATGTTTATAATATGTCTAGACTATGTACTTCGAACATCATTAGATCCCATAAAAGAAAAAGACCTCACACTAAAAAAAAGGCAGTAATCTAACGATAACCCGCGCAGACAATTACGGATGTCGACTACGCGAATGATTTGGTACTTATTGCAAATCCACCTGCACAAGTCTTGCAACATAGCCTGGAGAAGGCAGCACGGAACATTTGCCTCTATATGAACTCCGATAATAAAATGTGCTGGGGCTCGGTCTCAATGTATGTATGTTATGTATGAGAACGATGCTCCGGTTCAGTATTACAGTCGTCGAAAATGCCCGTTCCAACCTCCCGTTCTTATGTTGTCTGTTGATTTACAGGAAGGCTGAAAAAGAGCTGGTTTCGTTCCTTTTACCAACTCGGCTGAAATAGAATTAAATAACCAAAAGCTGTCAACAGATCAACAAAACAATTGAACACAACGCCTTTTTTATGCTTATGTACAAAATATATACATTTATTTTACAAAGGAGCGAGGTGATTTCTTTGTCAGTTGATTGGCGATCTACAGCTAAATTATCAATTTTGTTACCGAGTGGCAAGACGTCAGAGTGTAGTATGGACGGTAAAGTTGTATCAAGGGCACCGAGCTATGGCGAGCTCCCTGGTTTCGGAGTGTCTGACTCCGCTTCTCTCTTCTCTCCTCTCTCGGTTTCTATCCTATCTGGTCTGTTATTTATGAGATCCAGACCTCCCCACCCCTAACATATGTCTCTGATTGGCCAGCCACTCGATACTATTGCCTACATGTCTAAATGGCCTTGTGCCAGCCTAGCTTGTATCTTTCCATTTGGGTTTTTCCAACTCCAACGAGTCAAGGCCAACCATTGTTTTATTTATCTAAGTTTTTGAAATTGTTGACCAACTTTTCAAAAACCGGAATCTTCTTTGTTAGATTATCATTTTATTTTGTGAAAATTTTAAATTCCGATTATACATATATTGAATTCCATAATTTAAAGAATTTATGCCTACGTGGGTGATTTTTTGCTTAGATAAATTTATATCTTTAATATAGACAATTATTATTATTATTATTATATTATTATTATTATTATTGTTGTTGTTTTCTTATTTTTACTTTTAATTTTAACAAACCACCATAATTAATAATTAGGGTAGTTTTAATTAATTAGTAAATAATTAACAGATCGCCAATCAACCCATTACACATTTATTAGTGTTACAGAACTGAGTTCATGTGTTTTATAAATGAAGGAGACATCTCCACACCCGACGGTAAGCCTCTAAAATCTGTGGAACAATTCACGTACCTAGGTAGTAAGATCACATCCACAGAAAGCGATGTTAATGCATGTACAAGAAAGTTATGGTATGCTATAAACTGATTATCAGTTATATAGAAATTCGATCTCACCAACACGTTAAAGTGACAATTCTTCCAAGTCGTAGCTGTATCAATGCTACTGTATGGCCGCACCACTTGGACCCTAACAAGGCGCCTAGAGAATAAGCTAGATTGGAGCTGCACAAGAATGTTGCGCGAGATATTAAACAAATCATGGAAACAGCACTCTGCAAGAAAACAGCTGTACGGCCACTTGCCCCCTATCATACAGACTATCCGAATAAAAGGAATAAGACATGCTGGTCACTGCTGGAGAAGCAGGGACGAGCTCATAAGTGACGTTCTTCTATGGAAACCAGTACATGGGCACATCAGTGTGGGCTGCCCAGCAAAGACCTACATTGACCACTTCTATGCGGATACTGGATGCTAGGCAGAGAACCTCTCGAAAGCAATGAATGATAGGGACGATTGGTGAGGGATGTTTTCTTTCGAATAGGGCTGAAAATAGTCTGCCCAAATAAGGGGAAAACGCAATATATCCCAAAAGAAGGTTGAATTAGATATTAACTTAAAATTCAACGTCTGTTGTTTAAAAGATGATGCTGTAAGATTCAAAGTCAATTAATGAACATACAATTCCAACACGTTGTGAGACAAAACATTTAATATATATAACAGCACATGGAAACGATAAGATACATAATGTACAGGAAAATAGAACATGTAAATACATATACAATATTTAGGTATAAACAAGATACCCAAATGTATGTAAAATATAAATGTTACAGACATGGAACTAAAGGATAGTCCATGCTGTATAAAGGACTTACAATGCTATTTAATGATATGAATTCATCATAACAACGAAAACAAGACAACTACAGTAACTCACGACAACAGAGATGTTAACAATGATGACTATGATGGTGATGTTCATTTCAAATGGCTTTAAAAATTGAAAAAAAAAAGTTGTTTTAGAGAATAAACAAGAATGAAGAATGAAAAAAAAAGAATATATCTAAACTCAAAATTGTATTTTATATATTTTTTAAAAGTAGTTTTGGCTAAGACATCTTAGATGTGTAGACTGATCTATATATCAGTAACAGCTTCTTATTTTTCCACTATTTCCATTATTTATTCTTTATTCGAAAGACATGAGGTAAGCACTTTGTATATTCTATCAACTAGTTGAAAACTCGTCTTACAAGGCATTTGAAATTATTAGACTAGTTAATGTACTTAGCTGGTATTGTCTCATCTACTGAAGGCGATGCCAATGTGTGCATAGGAAAGGCATGGATCGCTGTAGACAGATTATCGATCATATAGAAATCTGATCTCTCTTATAAATTAAACCGAGAATACTTCCAAGCTGTCACTGTGCTAGTGCTGTATGGCTGCACCACTTGGAATCTAAAGAAACATTTAAAGAAAATAGAATAACATGATCTCATTTTAAACTGACCTTTCAATGTCTAAACAACCGATTTCATTCCTGATATTTTCATTTCAAAATATTTCCCTTGCATTTTAGATTTGTAAACAAACGTTTATACTCGGATGTTCTCACATTAACGAATTTTTCCCTATTTTTTGTTTCGAATCTAAAACCCAAATTACAAATTATTAAGATAATTAATTGAGATACTTGATTATTTAACAATTTTAAACTGCTGTACCAATTTACAAACACCTCTTTGAGCCACTTTGATCTAGAATTTTGATTTAAATTAGTCAAATCCTCAAAGAATTAAGACTGTCATAAAAAGTCAAAGATGCGCAATGATGCGTATAAATTTTATTTTTTTGTCAATGAATTCCATAATTATTTCCTAAATATTGAATTATTAAATATTATTTTCCACAGTATAGTTTGGAAAACTTCTAACATCAATTTAGATAATTTAATTTAGCAAGACATACATAAACATCATCTGTTTAAAGAATATCTAATGAAGTCAGAATGTTCAGCTATTAAAGAAAACTATTTTGCGTCTTATCTATTATTAGTTTATTTACTGCTAAATAAAAGTGAATTTGCTATGTGTGCTAATTCCATAATTTTTACTAGGGTGAGTAAATGCAAGACCTCTATGTGCTCAATCCTTAAGTTCCTATTGGCTGACGACAACAGCGTGGTATCTCTCACAGAAAACTATGCAACAAATTCTGAATGTTTGAATGGTCACCATTAACGTCCACGAAAGTATCTTGGTCAGCCTATGAACTTTTCTGACAACCATGGTATGAGAATACATAACTAGTTCAATAAGAAATGGGAGCAAAGGCTATCATTCTCGATATCGGAGTGGGATTATCGCTAATAACTACAGAGAAGCTGATGGCTTTGGGTTATGCAATAATAGATAACAAATATGAATTATTGTAAATGTATCATAACATTCACTAAAAAGTAAAAAAACAATAACAAACAATAAATAAAATCGGTATCCAATTAGAACTGGAAGAGCTAATTGTGTTTACTAGGGATGGTCAATTGTGGATTTGGACTGACCAGAACATCTTTGAGATTTTATAAGAGATAAAAGGCAATGTCGATTGACGTGAAAACTAAAATTAAATGGTCTCATAAATCATGAATATGGTAAAGTTTCAATGCTTATCCTGTGAATATTGCAAACTGGGAAAGTATGAAATCAAAAAAAGTAATAAGTAAGCCATACAATGGCTGAACACAATATCGTCATAAATAATCATATATATAAATACCAATCCCTCCACACAAGGTCAATTACGGAGTTTAACAGGTTTGAATTCAGGTAAAAGAGTCATGTCAGTCTTACAATTTATACAGCTGAAGAGAGAATAGTTGGGATCGTACCTTTCCCATGGGTATTAGCACTATGTGAAATGCAAACAATCTCATCCAGGATTTAATCTCGGGTCCATTTTCTATGACAATAACCATTACACAACACGCCTCCATAATAAACATGAACATTGTATTTATGTAATAATTACTTCGCTCTTATAGATATTTCATAATCTAAAAATACAATAGAGAAATATGAAAACAGATTTTAAAATTAAAGAAAATCTTCACAACTTGTTGACAAATATTTATATGCATAGAATATTTCTGCATTCCCATGAACTACATTAACATATATCTGTTTAGGGAAATATATATATATATAAATGTATATAAATAAGTACATCGTTAACATCTTTTCAAATAAAAGGTTAATTTTCTTCAAAGATACTACGCCATATATATATATATATATATATATATATATTGTTGTGGAATTTTATAGAATCTGTAACCAAAAATATGAATACACAGCAGCTGAAAAATAAGTACCTTCCTTATATAAATTCATGCAATTTTATTTTTGCTTCTACAATTCGAGTTTGATAATAAATAATGCCTAATAAAAAAATAACATTGCAAAATCATAAATCATTATTTCTTTTTTTTTTTTTATAAATTCGACTATCCTGCTATAATGAAAAAATTGTCAAACCTCCTGTTTAGAAAGAACCCTGTCGGTTGGTAGGTAGAATACACAGACTGCACCTCTTCAGAATGATAAGACACGCTCTCCCTCAATGGGATCATCTGTTGGCCATGGTTGGCGACCTGTGATGCTTAAGGATGGAACCTTTGTGGCTGAGCAGTCAATGACATGCAACACTTCACTCTGGATCTTATTTAGATTAGACGGGCGATCGGCTGGTCATTTCAAGCCCTAGCTCCTATATGATTGTCCCAACTCTGTTGTCCTTATGGCAAACCCAAACACTTGTATGTACTAGAAGGCGGTGACTGAGGGTCTTAATGTTCTGGGTATGGCATTAAACTCTATCTGAAGGTGAAATTCCAATTTTGGAACATTGGGGAATGTGGAGTACCCTTTCATCACCATTATTCCCAGGTCCACTCTGGCCCGGAGTGGTAGTAGCTGTTAGGGTCCCATTTATGGGTAAAGTTGAAAAAAATGTTTAAAAATTAAAAAAAATGTGTTTAAGAATTGAGTTTTAAAATTGAGTACCCATCAAGAATGAATAAAACAAAAACGTATCCGACATAAAATAATCCAATGGGTTGTCATGCCGTAAAACCCAAGCAGCCAACCAACCTGTTTTGCAAAAAGTATAGTATCCCCTAAAAATAGATCCACTCCAACCAATTTTCAATAAAAATTGCAACTCCAAAGAAATGTTAAGTATCAATAATACCTCCAGCACTTAAGAGATATATTTGATATTAGCACTGTGAGAATGTAATAGTATCAAATAGAAAAAAATCTGAAACTTTTCACACTTTTTATCTGTATGTGTGCAATTCAAGTAAACGAGGTATGCGCAATTTTTTTTTTTGAACAGCAGGTTTCGTGAAAGACTGTTCAATACTGATACGACTATACTGTACTATAGAATAGAAAAACTAACGAAACTAAATAAGAACGGATATAAAAAGATTACAGCTATTTTAATTTTATTTGAATTGATTTCGATATAAGATTATACATAGGATTTAATACGTTTGAGAATAAAACAATAGTATTATTAAATCCGGTATTGTTAAAAGCAGTATGCAAATTATCCATACCATCTACTATGTACATTTAACTTCTGTATATAAAATGTATTTCTTTTGAGGTAATGCAGAGAGAGAGAGAGAGAGAGAGAGAGAGAGAGACAGACAGACAGACAGACAGACAGACAGAGAGGAGGATTTATTAAAACAAGTAAGAAGAACAGGAACAAGACGCATATAAATAAAGCAAATAACAGGCTCTGAAAGAAAATGTAAGAGAAACTGACCAGCAAGCAGAATCTTTTTGAATAGAGAATGCAAATCTATGTATGTGTGTGTATGATATAAGGTGAATACAGATGATGGTGATTGTATATTGTATATATGAGGCGGATTCGTAAAGTAACATATCGAGTTCAATAACACGATTGGATAGAGTAAATGTTTAGTCAGAAAACAATAGTCTCAAATATGTCGTCGGAATGGAATAGACGATTCGAGCACAAATCAGGGCAATACAATTCGCATTTCACTTCGGCCTTATGTTCTTAGAACAAAGTATGTATTCATGTGTTCTCTCCACGACCTATGAATAAATAGTAGAGCAGATTGCATTCTTTAGCCATAGTTAGGTAACC
The DNA here is from genome assembly GCA_023376005.1 of Doryteuthis pealeii. NCBI lineage: Eukaryota > Metazoa > Mollusca > Cephalopoda > Myopsida > Loliginidae > Doryteuthis > Doryteuthis pealeii. The sequence continues at coordinate 1,296,065 of CM042143.1, read as the reverse complement.
GGTATAGGAGAAGGAAGCCTCTTAATTCAAATCAGCTTTACTGTGCTTATAATACACATTGTATCATATGGTTATGACGGGCGGTTGGATGAATACCTACAAAACACTATTATTTTAATAGTCACCACCATTGGCTACATATTTACACCTTCGCTAAACAAGAGCCAAGTATGTCACGATCATAAAAAATTATACCAGTTTAGGTGACACATTTTTTTTCTGCGGCATTGATGGCATTCTTGTCAGGGAAATGTCCCCATTGTCCGTTTTTTATCGGCTAGTTACACGCAAATGATCTGACCGAGAGCGTTCTTCACATTTGGGATCGATTGTTGTGTTGAACTCTCGCTGTTGTCTGAAAGTAAGACTAGAGGAATACTATAAAGCAGTGGTGCGAGGGGAAACAGAAAAGTCAGGTATGGATGACCATATATGGAACGAAAACGGAAACAATCTGACCTGATGGGATACAGTTAGGATAATAAGGAAAAAAACTGAAAAAAAGACGTCTCAAAGAATCAGCTCATATACCAAGATGCGGAATGGGTGTTTGCTTTTCATCACTATCAGTACATTGCGTGGAGACAGAGAAAGTCAACGGTTGTTCTGTGAGTTCACCATGTAATCTTGGCAGAATTTTTTTATCTGAGAAAATTCAAATCCTGTTTTTCAGCGCAGTCTTTCCCTTTCTCCTTCATAATATGTGATAAACATTGGTCTTTTATCTTCTTAATTAGAAATACCGAAAATCTTCACGCACTACCCGATAAAAAACCCAAACACTTCAATGTTTCTGATTGACTTGTTGAAATGGTTGTCAATAATGGACTGGATCTGACCAACAAATTCGGGAGTTCTTGTCTTAGAACGATGAGTGAGACTTCCGAGCTGCTGTATCTTCGAAATCACCATTGACATAATCAAACTTCTTTTGAATGCTCAGTATTGTCCTCAGATTGACACCCAAACATTTAAAAAATGTTAAGCATTGGAGATTTCGGTATGAATGCCAAGCAATAGAGCATGCCATTTTAAAATTTCTGTAGGAATGAATTGCATCATGGTGCTGCTTTCCCTATAGACAGTGCCCAACTCGAGTTTCCTGTACAGGAGACAAAACTTGAAACAAACAAAACAAACGCGCGAAATTAATAATTTGAAATGGTGACTTTTACCCATCGCATCCAATATATATATATATATATATATATATATATATATATATATATATATATTATATATATGAAATGCATATATTTTAGACTGTTACATATTCATATATTTATTTACAGAGTTTCGACGGTGTAGAGTTTAGTAATAAAAATACCTAATGATAACCGTTTGTATAATGTTCCACTAGAAATGTGAAAATCTCGAATCTTTGCTTTAGGGGAATTTTTTAAACAAAAATTGTTCGTGGGGTACTTATTTATGTTGATACTGCAGGATTCCATTTGAGTAGAGAATAAATTGATTCAGAAAAGAAGCTAGTAAAAAGCATTCAATATCAACAGAGTGGACCACATGGAGGTGGAGGGGGACTATATAACAGTCGCAAAGAATGGCTGTGTCAAATTTGAGGTGGGGTGGAATAAGTGAATTTGCATTGTAGATAAATTTAGGGATGCTCCCATGGTGCGACACCTTCATCCGGTCAGCAGGAGGCCGCGCCACCGGTGTCTGTAAAATGAATAAACTGATGAGAAATTTACAAAGCAAACCATGACTAAGATTTGAATAAATGAAAATGATCTAATGACAGTGTGACATTTCGAGACGCAAAATACTGGCCATTAAAAAATGTTAACATTTCTATGGGAGTTTCTTTACAATATTATACTTTTAAATTCTCAACCTGTTCACTATTCCTGTCAAAATATCATTTGAATCTTCCGTAAGAGGTTTTCGTAATATCAGTTTTACTTTTCTAATAAAGACACTTTCATAGAAAAATAATATTCATACAATGACTTCTATTTACACAGTAGCATTGCAACCAACAAGGCCTTCATCAGATGATGACTCTGGGTTCAGGCATGGTTTTGGGGGCCGAAGCATCATTACTACTAACCCAGAGCGCCCCAGCAGTATCTCAAGATACCACCAGACTTTGTCGGTTTGATGTCACAATATAGGATTGCCATATCCACGCTGATGCGGTTAGAGCTTTCTCCTGGATCTTTTTTTATGTATTTCCTCTTATCTGGTCGAGAAAGTCCAAGTTTAGACAAAAATTCCAAGGTTGAGTTGGCAATAAATCCCCAGCATCCGACTTCGATGGGAAATACATCTGTTATCCATCCGTTTCTTACGCATTGTTCACGTAAGTCTTCATATTTTTCCAACTTACGTTGATGTGCCCAATCAAGATTTCATTCAAATGGAACTGTCAATTCAACGAGAAATACTAGCATATTTTAATCACCTCTGGAGGATACCAAGAATATGTTGACACTGTTTGAAATTGAACATATAAACACTGCTTGAAATTATATCATAAAGATACTCTGATTTTGGCGGTGCTTAATGTGTAATGGTTATTGTCGTATAAGTGGATTTGGATATTCGAGTTTAAATCCTTGATGAGGCCGTTTAGCATAGCGCTAATATCCTTGGGAAAGGTATGAATCTAACTATTCTCTCTTCAGCTATTGGCAAATTGTAAAGCCGATTCTTTTACCTTGGTTAGGCAACCAGTCTAGAAGGAAAACTTTGAATTCAAATCTGTTAACCTACACTTAAGTAATTGACATTGTGTCGCATCCTATTTGTGTAGAGGGATTGATATATATATATATATATATATATATATATATATATATATATATATATATATATAATATTTGAATTAATCATGACAAGCAAAAAAAAAATATATAAAAAAATTACCTATATTATATATATATATATATATATATATATATGTTGATGCCATAAATAGTAGGATGGACTCTTTAACCTTGGTACTGTAACCGGTCTAGGAGAAGGAAAACTCTGAATTCGAACCTGTTACTCCACTTAAAAATTGACCTTGTGTCGTATTCTGTTTGTACTGAGGGGTTTGGGTAAATACAGAAAGGTACTCCTATAATGGTGTAAGTATTTAAAAAGAATTCCCATATACATTGGACTTTTGAAAAGGGTCTGATTAGGTAATTAGTGAAAGAATTCATTTAAACATCAAAGAAAATCATAATGGTCTTCAAAGGACAATAAATGACAACCAAGACATACGCAAACCTAAACCGGATACAGTTGAATGCACAAACATTTTCAAATTTAATGTAGAAGATTATGTGACTATTTATTGTTTGTAAATAATTTTCTCAAAAAACTCTATACGTTAGATAACTTTAGATATATATTAGAATAAAACAAATTATATATAAATCAATAATACCCGGTTTCAACAAACAATATGGATCGTTTAATGTTGCATACTAAATTTATTATAGAGGGTTGTTTTTATTCTATGTATTAATGATTTTGCCTATGAATTACATATTCATTGAAAAACTTACGCAGTTCCTGAGAGTATTGTGACGTAAGCAGTGGTGTAGTTTCGGTTAGAGACAGAGACCGAATCTCCGTTATAATAAGATATTATTCAGATCACTGTTTTCTTCTCTGTTATGTTCTAATGTTTTGAGACTAAGATGTTTTTTTTAGTATTCTGTGTGTTGTGTTCTGAAATTCTGAGATGAATTATTTTCATTGTTACATATGTAATACGAACTATTCAATTGCCTTTTTTTTTTTCAGTTTCTTGAAGTTTTCTTTATTGAATTCTGTTTATTATTCCATATGTAATTCGGAATATTCATATTCTGTTCTTTTAATCCGACGTTTCAGTTTATGCATGGTTTGCTCTCCTTCGAGTCTATATTCTTTTCTGATCTTTAACATTCGCTTTTTTTTCTATTCCTCGTCTTCGTCGTCTGTTTCGATAAATTATAAAAGTCCCCTTGGATTTGGGGATTTCTTCTTTGGTCTGTTCCAGCTGAAGAGACGAAAGAGAAGAAACATATTCCAAAGGAAATGTAAAGAACGGAAATATACGTATAAGAAAAGTCAAAAATATATTCATAGTCCTAAAATATATCAAACTGATTACTCATCTGACGGAGAAAAATAAAAATGAAGGATAAAATGAACAAGTGAAAAGATTAAGAGACACCCTGTTGGCAAGAATACACCAGATAAGACCTCTTCTTCGAAAAGGTTGTGACCTGAGAATGGAAATAAACTGTATTCTGAGGCAAGACTAATTTTGGAGCTCTGGGGAGTGTAAAGTTATTCTTTCACTGCTTTTATTTCCTCGTCCATTCGGACTATATATCGGTAAAATAGAAATGGTTTCGAAATTATTAGAATTAGACAGTGTTACTTGATACCAAGCTGAGTGCAAAATTCTCTTAATAAATAACTACACAAAAAATGTGAATATAAATCTACAATGCTCGCGATTCCCTAAAGCCCCAACACATAAAACAACTCTAGACGTGTTGACACACCGTTAAAATCAATAAAAGTGGTTTTACCTGTTAAAGTATCTTGTTTCTTTTGCGGGTCAAATAGATCTTATAGAAAATTATTAATTTTGGATAGGAATAACTGAAACCGTATAACTGTGTGTAAATTATTTGTATTAATAGAAATACTTAAAACTGCATAACTGAGTACAACTTTTTTGCATTAGAGAGGAATGATTGAAATCATATAACTATATGTAAATTATTAGTATCAGATAGGAATATTTGAAACCGTATAACTGTGTGCACATTATCAGTATCAAGTAGTAATAATAAAAAAAACTGTGCAAATTATTATTAGATAGGAATACGTTAAATAATATAATTGTGCAAATTATTAGTATTGAAGAGGGACAGTATAGGCAAATTATTATTATTATTTACTCCTTTTGAGTTTTCACATTAGTGTTAGCTGATGGTCTTTCACTGGAGTCTGAGTGACAGCAAGTCTCCTCAGGTCTCCAGGACTCTTCTGAGTATTCTGGCAGATTGCAGCAGCGCAGTGTTCTTGATGGTATCAATCCTTCCTCTGATTTCCAGATTTTCCAAACCCTTTTCCAATCCGTTTGGGACCGTTCCAAGTGCACCAACTACAATTGGTATCACTTTGACTTTCATATTCCATAACTTTTTCAGTTCTCTGACAAGGTCGAAGTATTTGCCTATTTTTTCATTTTCCTTTAGCTTCACCCTGTGATCTGCAGTAACTGCAAAATCCACCAGTTGACAAGTTCTTTCTTTTTTGTTAATCAACACTAGGTCTGGTCTTCTTGCTGGGATAAGGTGATCCTTTAATTATTATTATTATTATTATTATTATTATTATTATTATTATTATTATTATTATGTTCACTCCTGTGAGTTATTCACACCAGCGTTAGCTGATGGTCTTTTGCTGAAGTCTGAGTGACAACAAGTCTCCTCAGGTCCCCAAATTTCTTCTGGGTATTCTAGACGATTGCAGCAATGCAGTAGCTGGATGGTCTCAATTCTTCCTCTGATGACCAGTTCCTCCAGTTCTTTTCCCCAGATTTTTCGGAGTATTCCTAGAATACAAACTACACTTGATATCACTTTCACTCTCATATTCCACAGCTTTTTCAATTCACTGGCGAGGTCCATCTTTACCCTATGATATGCTGGAACTGCAAAATCTACCAGATTTTTTTTGTTAATCAATACTAGCTCTGGTCTTTTAGCTGGGATAAGGTGATCCGTCTTTATCTCAAAGTGCCAGAGAATTTTATGCATTTCATTCTCAAGAATAGATTCTTGTTTATGCATATATCATTTTGTTGTATGGTCAAAATTTAGTTGCTTGCATAATTCTCATATTCTCTAATGGATCACCTTTTCAACTCAGTACTTAGTTTTGGATTCTCGTTGTGCTAGTTTGCAACATTGGCTTAATACAAGGTTTATGGTCCCATCTTTTTCACCAAACACTACATTTAATGTTGTGTCTTATCAATTTTTGCTTTGATATAATTTGTTCTTATGGCATTGTTTTGAGCAGCAATTATTAGCAATTCAGTTTCTCTCTTAAGGTTTCTTTTTCGTAACCATGTCCAAGTTTTTCCATGTACAAGCTCTCCAAATTGTCGTTTAAAATATCTATCTAATTCTTTTTCTTTTAATCTTTGTTTTCCTGTTTTCGTTGTTTTTCTGTTTGTCCATATGTTGCAGTTGCTGTTATTGGCTGCCATAAATAATCTGTTTTTGCTCCTTTTTGTGTATTCCTCGAGTCCTTGGATTATGGCATCTACGCAGTCCTCTATGTTGGCAAGCCCTCTTCCACCTTTCTTTCTTGATACGTATAGCCTATCTCTATCGTCTCTGGGATGTAAAGCCTTGTGCATTGTCATTAATTTTCTAGTCCTTTGGTTGATCTGTCTGAGTTCCTCTCTTGTACATTTTAAGAATGGCCAAAGTATCTTATAATGGCGATGGCCTAGGTATTTATTCCTTTGATGAGATTTCTACTGCTGAGCTTGGTTTCTAAGAGCTTTCTTGTTCTCCTGAGGTATACTTTAAAAACTTTCATCTCTGATTGCTTGATAGTATCTGATTCTAAAACTCCGAAGTATTTGTAACCTTCTTTTTCTCCAAGTGTTTTTATTGTGTCTTGATTTGGTAGTTTTATACCGTCCATTATTTTTCTTTCCTCTTTTTTTATCACTAACAGGGCACATTTTTCAATTCCGAATTCCATTCCTATATCCTGGCCGTATATTCTAATGGTTTGTACCAGTGTTTATAGTCCTTTTTATTTTTTTGCAAATTTTTTAATATCTTCCGTGTACAAGAGGTGATTTATCCTTTCCTGCAAGTAAATTGGTATCCCTCTGTACATTTCCTAAGTATATAATTGAGTGGCATCATTGTTATAATAAACAGTAGTGGTGATAGTGAGTCTCCTTGACAGCAAGTATCCTCAGGCCCCTAAAATGTTCTGAGTATTCTAGCTAATCTTAACGGATGGTCTCGATTCTTCCTGTGAGTTCCAATTACTTTCTTTTCCAAACCCTTTGGGACCATTCCAAGGGCACAAACTACTATTGGTATCACCTTTACTCTCATGTTTGTTTTCTTTAATTTTCATTCTGTAGTTTACCGGGCCAGCAGAATCCACTAGAGAATACATTTTTGTTTTGTTAATTAACACTAGAACTGATCTTCTGGTCAGGATTAGGGAATTTATCTGTATCTCCGAGAGAATTGTGTGTGTCTTATACTTTAGGACAAATTCTGGTTTGGGGATATAGCATTTTGTAGGAGGGTCAAAATCTAATTTATTGCACAATTCCCAGAGGATCTCCATTCTCACCCAGTCGTGTCTAGTCTTGTAGTCCCTTTGTGATTGTTTGCAGCATTTGCTTATATGGTTAACCTTTTCATCTCTGTCTCCCCGCATCATACACTTGCTATTAAGTGGCGTATTATTTATTTTGGCTTTGATATATGGCACCAATACATAAGTGTATACAAATTATTAGTATTAAGAATTGTTATTTGAAATTACAAATTATTATTATTATGTGTTTACCAAACTTATTTTTTAGAAACAGGATCTGACAAAAGGTCAAAATGAAATCTGAATACAATTGGTTTGAATTCAGAGTTTTTTTTATTACTTATCTGTTTGCCTAACAAAAGATGCATAATCGAGTTTTCCCTACAATTCATTCATATCTGGTGGGAGAACAGATAGATTATTGCCAAGAACATTAACGTGAAGTGAAAATTTCGTCCAGAATTTGAGCTCAGTCGTTATAATTTCGAGAAATTAATAACAATCATAAGAGGAGGCAATCCTCTTATAATTATTATTAATCATATACGCCCTGTCAGCTGCATGCAATAATCACATATATAGGCCAAATAGATCTATTTAAAGACTTTCGTATTTCATAGGACCGTGTGCAATAAAAAACAACAACAAAAACACCCCAAACAAACAAAAACCTCTTGATAAAAAAACTGCAGAAAAAATCTAAATGTGGACGTACAATGAACGTGATTTCCTAACCTCTAGCATAAAATAACCCGACGGATTGACAAGCCCTTAAAATCAATCAATGAATCTATAATCTTCTAATGTAGTAGTTCTCGACCTTTTAAAAAAATCTATGGACTCGTTTGATTTCTATTTTACTCTGGTGGATCCATATAGCCATTCGATGTTAAAAATATCTTATTGAATTTTTACAATTAAGTATTATTAGGTATTGTATAAAACAGTTAAATATTTTGCGTATTAGGAAGTATTACTAATTTATTGCAAATTAACAATAACTAATAACTAACTACATTCTATGGAAAATGAATATTCACTAATAAAGTAATTCATAAGTATACAAGGACATATGTATTAAAATGATATTACTTAACTGTAACATGGAGCTATAATTGTTTACTAAGGATTATTATTACTCGAAACCATATAACTATTATTATTAAATAAAAATGATTACTTGAAATCATATGCGTACAAATTATTACTACTAGATAGGAACTGTGTGCAACTTATTTGTATTAGATAGGAATATTTGGTATATATCTGTATATAAATTGGAGGGGCGTTGTATAATAGTTATAGTCGTAGAAAATGGACTCGGCAACCCGAGTTCAAATCCTGGACAAGGATGTCTGCAATTCACATATCACTAATACACTTGGGAAAGGTATGTCTCCAACTATTCTTCCACCAGGTATGGGTAAATAGTAGAGTAGACTGCGATCTTTAACTTAGGTATTGTAACCAGTCTAGGAGAAGAACAACTTTGAATTCAAACCTGTTTAAACATCGTATCGCATCGAACTATTGTAAATATTTATGTGCAAAACACTCTTTAGAAAAAACTACACAAAAATGTAAATATAAACACAATGAATAGAATTCCCCAATCTTTAGGCAAAAAATAACTCTAGACAGGTTGGCATGTCTTTAAAATCATCAATCAATCAATCAATCGAAATAATTGAATGAAAATAAGGACTGGCTTCGGCATTAAATAACCGAACAAGAGAAAGGTTGACATGCCATAAAAGCAACCAAACGAAACGATATCCCCCCTTCCACAAAAAAGGAAAAATATGGTGGAATGAGACAAATGACAAACCAAATAATAAATCAACGAAGAAAGCAGCAAAAGGAATTATTTTTTATCGAATGATTTCAACGAGACTTAAACTATATATTCCTAGCAAAGCTACCAGGCGTTGTCCGGGATTTAAAAAGCTAGAAATAAATATCTTACCTATATCTCAATCAAATATTTTTCTACATAATTATATAATTATTTTGCTATCCTTCTTATTTATATTGTATTTTTTCTTTTATTTGTCCTTTATTTGATTTTTATTATGTTTTATTCTTTATTAATTTGTTTTATTCTTTAATGATTTTTGCAATTATGGAAAACGAGGGGGTAATTTCCCCCCTCTCAGACATAAATAGAGTGTGGATTTTTATTGAACTTTGGTCTCTCTTGGTTTCCACCAATTCTTTTTTATAAAAGAACATACGTTCGGTCGTAAAAACAAATAGAGAGACAGAGATACACACACACACACACACACACACACACACACACACACACATATATATATATATATATATATATATATATATATATATATATATAAACGTCAAAGAGATGTCTTGACAATGTACTAACTTCGTCTCGTCTTCTCGGAAATCGGACAAAATCTGAATTTCCTTGTATGAAATAATTCTGCTTTTTTGAACATATCTTTATGAAACGTCTTCGAAGGAGAATGGTGCAGATGAATGGCTATTGACAATAACTTTGCACAGCGAGGAAAGTTAATACAATAACACATTTTTTGTCCAATCACATTTCTGCGCCTAATGAAGAAAGGCATGACCGAATGATAAGGACGAGTTTGGTATTCAATAAAAGATGGCGGACTGCTGGTCGTGAATCAGAAAATATGTTAAATAATAATCAAAGAAAATAAGAGAGGAATATGATGAGTGGGTGTCGAAGAGAGAAGGGAAGAGAAAGGAAGAGAAAAAATAAAGAGAGAGAGAGAGAGAGAGAGAGAGAGAGAGAGAGAGAGAGAGAGAGAGAGAGAGAGAGAGAGAGAGAGTGAAAAAAGAGGGGGGGGGCAATATGAAACACAGATTATCGTAAGTCAACACCATGTTTCCTCATTGTCATTACTTCCCTAATTTATGACATGCTAAACCGATGGACACCATTGTTAAAGTAGAATGAGTTGTTGGAGAGAAAAAAGAAATGTATAGAGTTAGAGAGAAAGGAAGAGAGAGAGAGAGAGAGAGAGAGAGAGAGAGAGAGAGAGAGAGAGAGAGAGAGAGAGAGAGGGGGGGGAGAGAGCGTTATGCTGCAAATATGAAGAGCAGATTATCGTTATTCAACTCCATGTTTCCTCATCGTCATGACCTCTCTAATTTATGACATGCTAAAATCATGGACACCATTGTACAAGTAGAATGAGTAGTTGGGGGATAATATAACACGGAGTTAATATTAGAAATCGGTTCCTTTAATGGCATCACGTTTCATATTATTATTCAAAATAAAATCAGAAGATGATGAACAAGGCAGAAGCTGGTGAATTTTAAAGAACGTTGTCAAGAATATAATTTCAATCAATGAAGTGGTCAGCAGTCTCTTTTTAAAAAGAAATTGAGTCAATTTAAACAGTAAAAAATATGGATGATAAAGACCAGGGATAATCAAACTTTTTCACGGTGGGCCGGATATTTGAAAAAATAACGAGCGCAGGCCACATTATTATTATAACAAGTCGTAACATTCGAAAATTCGGGATCGCATCAGTAACAAGTGAAATGCTCACACACACGAAATTATGTAACCTACTTACAGTAAAGTCCATTTTAATAAGCTTAACATGGTATTTAAATTTAAATAGTATCAGAACATCTCGCGTTCCGTTCGTTTTAACAAACAAATTCAAGTACCGTCGGCGGGTCTTATAGAATGCCTTCGCGGGCCGTAGTTTGATGACCCCTGATAAAGACGAATGAATTTGACATTGCGTATTACAAACATTTGGGAATATATGGGTATGATAGTAAAAACGAAAAACGAGAATATATACATTTACCAACCCCTCCACACGAGCAGGATGCGACTCATGTTCAATTTCTTAAGCGGAATTTAATAGGTTTGAATTCAAAGGTTTCCTTCTAAACTGGTTACCTAGTCATAGTTAAAGAGTCCAGTCTGCCCTGCTATTTACCCAGAGCTGGAGGGGGATTGGATTCATACCTTTCCCAAGGATATTAGCGGAATGTGAAAAACAGCTTCGTCCAGGAATTGAACTCGGGTTGACGAGTCCATTTTCTTCGACTCTAACCATTAAACCACGCGCTTTCATAAAACGAGAATATAAGTAAATGAAATGAAATAATAAACATGAGAATTGAAACTAATAAACGTCAAGGATTAAATATTATTTGATTGATTTTATGGAATGTCAACCCTTCTTATTCTATACTGAACTCAGTTTCAAAATTATGGTTTCCAGTTACTAGGATGGGTCAAAGGATTTGCTATATTTTGGTGTCATATTTGTGGCACGTATATCACACAACCAAATAAGTTCAATCCTTGGTAGGTACTCACTGTAGTTGACAGTATTGTGGTAGTTGGTACGCTGACAGGTTATGCATTGCTTCTCTCTGTGTCTGATTTGAAAGCCGTATAGATGAACCCGCAACGTTATCTAATTCGGGAAGTAATGCTTTACGAGTTCGAACAGGGTCATAACGCCGCGTGAGAATTGAAAAAAAAACATTTGTACAAAAGGTAAAGGGGCAGTTGATCACAGTAATCAGATGATTGAATACATTTTATTCAGGTTGCAAGAACTCTTTACAAGAACCAGGCAATCTCAGGTTGGTCTAAAAGCGTGCTCCAAAAGCCATAGAAGCAAATCCAATGAGTAGCACTTAGAGAGTATCAGGAGAGCTCGACATCTTTTGTAAGTTTGGAGTACCATTTCTTTGCCATTACTCCCAGATCCAGATATTATGGTCCCAATATGGGTCAAATAGATTTGAAAATTATTAGAATTAGATATGAATACGTGTTACCATATAACAGTATGGAGGCGTGTGGGATAATGTTTAGAGTCATGGGAAATGGACACGTCAACCCGAGTTCAAATCCTAGACAAGGCTGTTTGCATTTTACATAGCGCTAATATCCTTTGGAAAAGTATGAATCCGTATATTCTCCCTCCAGCTATGGTTAAAATAGTAGGACAGACTGTGCTCTTTAAACTTGGATAGGTAACCAGTCTAGGAGAATGAAAATTCTGAATTTGAAAAACCTGGTTGATTGGGTTTGTGGCAGTATACTTTATCCCCTTCCCGACCTTGATAAAAATATGTGCTGAAAAGCTGCTGAATGATACCGTTACCAAAATATTGCAAAATTTTTGACTCACCCTAGTATTTTATACCGAAGCTAGTTTAACTGTTATAATTTCCAGTTATATGCTGTACAAACATGTAACTGTCACCGACAACTGTTATGTCAGTGATGGCTAACCCTCGGACGGGGAAAGAGAAACACAAACACATAACTCGTCCCAAGCGTTAGGACGTCTGTTTCTTTCTGAGGCCGTAAGGGGAAAATGGATAACGAACATAATGCGCTTCTTCGCTCCTGTGGGAACCGGCGCTTCCTCTAACTTTGAAAGTTTCATTCGTTCCCTGTACGCACCAATGCTTCTCTTCAAAAGAAGGAGAATCGAGAAATCTCTTTTTTTATTGGGATTCAGAAAATACTCTCCCCCCAACTTCCACTTCGCGTGATCGGCATTAATTCGGTCATCCCTTGACACTAGTTAAATAGCCAATCGAGTATGTATTTATCCAATTCTTCCGTCACGAGCAGGATCTTTCTTCACCTAAATCGGTTAAAAAAGAGTCCACTCTGCCCTGCTATTTACCTATAGATAACCATTACGCTACGATTGTCTCATTTTAATTAGGTAAAAATTTCATACTACATTGTTGAATCAATGTTTTAAACACAATGTATTAAGATAGTTGAAAATGATTATAAACATTATCTAAAAAATATTTATTTGACCCATAGACCCAATCAATTACAGCCATTCCCGGAAACACCCGGCTCCTCCCATATATATATATATATATATATATATATATATATATATATATGATTAAAATTCTAATCAAAATTTTAGCTAAATCAGTAAAATATACAGCTTCATGCACATGAATGTAGGACAATATCATGACATTTAAACTATAACATAAAACAGTAAATTCATTCACGACCGAGTTTTTGTACACGATTTTCCAAGTCCTGATACGTGAAACTCAGTGTGAGTGAATCTTCCTTGTTTTACATTAGTTTAAATATCGTAGAGAGAGAGAGAGAAAGAAAGTGAGAGAGAGAGAGAGAGAGAGAGAGAGAGAGAGAGAGAGAGAGAGAGAGAGAGAGCACGCCTAATGTAACGGTTATCGTCACAGGAAATGGAATCGGTCACCAGAGTTCAAATCCTGAATAAATCCGATTACGTCTCAGCACTAATGCCATTGGGGAAGGCATAAATCCACGTGTCCTCTCAAGCTATGAGATATAGACCTTGGTAAGACAACCAACCTTGGAGGAAAAAATACCAATTCAAACCAGCTGTACTCCACTTAAAAATTGACCTAGTGTTGCATCCTGTTCGTGACAGGGAGTTGAATATATATATATATATATATATATATATATATATATATATATATATATAAATATACAAAAATGTAGGATATATGAGTTTATAAACAAAGCGAGAAATCAGGGTGACCAGCTAGTATAACAGTTAGAATCTCCGACTGTCAGCCAGGCAGTTAGGGTTCGAATCACATACAAAGTGGCTTCGAGTCTATAACTCTGCTGGTGAGGCATAATCGGCCGAAGTGTACACTCAGAGAATGACCTTTTCTCGATTTGTTTACGCTTCACCTTTAAACGGACATATCCGCCTAATTCATTAATTATCAACTAATTAATTTTCAAATTAGGTATGACTTCAATTAAGCACATATTCTCCCAAAAATTGTCGGCATAGCCATATCAAACGAACTGTTTGCGTACTTTCATATATATATATATATATATATATGTGTGTGTGTGTGTGTGTGTGTGTGTGAGTGTGTGTGTGTGTGTGTGTGTACGTAGCTCTTCTGATAACTGCTTTTATCGTATGTCTTCTTCGTATTTAGGTCTTCTATACTTCATCATATCATCCATGCGTCCATCTTTCTCTCCATCTGGGAGTTGTTTCTCTCTGGGTTCCATCTTACTCTTTTTATTATCATGGAACAACACGGAGACATTTTCGTGTATACATATTTTTATTTTCCCAAATACCTTTTCTACCGACGTATTGCCCGCACCCACCTGCCGGCAGCAGAGACGGAAATCAGGTCTTCCTAAAATTGGCTGCTAGACTCAACTTATCTAAATCATGAATCTATTTTCCCAGCCTAACCTGGTCACGTGATACTCTAAGACAACCGAAGATCGCATTCCAGATGACCTGAGGTGATTCTTTGTCAATCAATCTATATAAACACAAATATTATTTTTACAATTTACCGTTAATTCAAATCGCACAACACTTCTTTCAAAAATTGACAGGCTATATTTCACAGACACACACACACACACACGTATATATATATATATATATATATATATATATATATATATATATATATATATGTGTGTGTGTGTGTGTGTGTGTGTGTGTGTGTGTTGAACTGTGCAGACATTCTCTGTCTGCAAGTTTTGTTCATAATCCTTTCTAGTTGCCGAACAGATGATATAATATCAGGCTGGAATTGGCTGATGTATTTGCCATACATTTTTTGTTCCCAAGTACTTTCTACTCCTTCATAGGCCAACACCAGTGGGGAATATAAAAACAATACAATATTGGATTTTTCTATTTAGACTGGTGTTTTGTCTATACTAGTGTTATGGTTTTTATTCTTATCTATTTATTTTAATGTATTATTAATATTAATAGTATTATTATTGTTATTATTAATGTGGTTTTGTAATTAGTCGCAGTGGTTAAAAGCATTTAAGTATGTTAGTGCTAGAGTCGATCTACATTTGGTCAAGGGTGTATGAAAGACTGACAGTTGCTCACGCAGCAGGTTCACGGCACCAATGTTCTCCAGATGCTCATTAACTTGACATGACACCAGCCGCGAATCGCCCCGTCCTTTGATGTGCTCATTTATACCATTAGTTGTTGTAAAACTTTTAATTTTAACAAATCTAAGAAAGACTAGCGATTCACTTTGAGATGTCCTAAAAAATTCATAATCGGTTAAATTGGCAGTTCGTTGACATTTTAATTGAAAACTGCAAATATATCACGAAAATATGTTAGACAATCGGCACAATGCTTACGGGTCATAATTTTATCAGCAATCGCTAAATAGCACTAAGTTGGAAATAATTTTATATTCATTTTTGAAACTGAAAAAAGTACAAAAGATGCAATAATTACAGCAGAATGTCAATTGGCAATATATACAACACATTTAATATAGATCAAAATCCAGAGAAAGGGGGAGAACATCTTTCATCCTATTTAATGATTATTTAAAAGAATTTGTTATAATTATGTTTTTATAGATGTTTTGAAATAGCATAGATTTTATCTGAAAAGTTTAAAGAACATTTTGGCGATAGATATTTTCCAAATAATCGAAATCAAACTTAATGTAATGACTTCAAATATATTCCATGTATATTTTTGTTTTAGAATATGAGTTGCATGTTCTACCTCGGCGTTTTTATATGTCCAGATATAAATATTTCGATCTTTTTACCCCCAAAGTAGGCATTTTGGAGTGGTGTTAATTTAAAATTTGGTTATAAAAAGT
Organism: Doryteuthis pealeii; assembly: GCA_023376005.1. Lineage (NCBI taxonomy): Eukaryota > Metazoa > Mollusca > Cephalopoda > Myopsida > Loliginidae > Doryteuthis > Doryteuthis pealeii. Next base: position 1,280,087 of record CM042143.1, on the reverse strand, counting down.
AAAATTATTATAATTAATATATAAGATATATTACTAAACTTTGCAGCCCCAAAAGTCAAACATTTCTGGAAACCATTGGAGTATTTTTTTCTCAAATTACCTGAGGTAAAAAAGCCATTTTAAAAACTACATCTAATTTTGATGATAAATTTGCACGAAAAAAATTACTATTCGATAAATCTGTTAATTTCATAACACCGTAACTTTCCAATAAAAAATTATAGAAACAAAAATTAAGAAAAACATTTTGCCTTAAAGTTCAAAATTAAGAAGATGGACATGTTCTGTTGCACTAATAATTTTCAAAAATAGTAAATGATCATCATTTTATCTTGGCTCGCTGAGTTTGATTATAGACTGAACGGGCCAAGGTAAAATGATGATAACCAATACACAACCCAATCCGTCTTTACTGATGTGGTTATTTTTGTTTGATTTTTGAGATGAAGAATTATTATTATAAATTCGGATATAAGTTTTTGATATTAGCCCGAAAGTCATTTATTCTATTCATCGTTGTAAAACTTTTAGTTCCACCAAATCTGAGAGTGATTAGCGCTGCACTTTCAGTTTGAGATCTCCTCTCAAATCTTCTATGGAATTCAAGCTTAAACTTGGACTTAGCCAATCATGAACTTTTGATTTTCTTTCCCCTGAACCATATCCGAACAGATTTAGCTGGACATTCTAGTAGGTAATTGTCCTTTAAGAGAGTGGAATGACAACTCAAGTGGAGGTTGATGGCTGCTTCCTACCGATTATTCCCAGGAATATGGCGCTACTTGTTATGTCTATTGTTGTATAAAATGTAGCAAGTTTTTCTGAAGCAAACCCAGAGGAGCACCCCATTTTCAGCGGCCACACTGATGGTGGGGATTAGAATACGATGATCGTATCCCAAGTAGAGGGCTAAGATCTCCACAAAAAGGGCGTATATGACAATAAACTGCATCTGAATGTGAGGCTCATGTTCTGGAGAATAAGAGAGTGTACCGTAACCCCTTCTATGGAAAAAATAATATATATATATATATATATATATATATATATATATATATATATATATATATATATATATATAATCATAAGATAAATAGCCACAAAGAAATAATCCGTTTTTATCACTTTTGTTAATCTCTCCCCATCCCCCCTCTCTCTCTCTCAAGATTATTAAATTGCTTGAGTTTGGGAATAGTCTGCCAGCAATATATTTATGAATATCTTTAGCCCTTCTTGGGGGATAATCAGAGAATCAGCATGGATGTAAATGGTTATTTTTTTCTTATCATCATTATCAAGTCGTGCTGATAGCACGGATTCGCTTGACTTTAGTGCGAAAGCATCCAGTTAAAACTAGTGCAAAAGACTCGTCAGACGAATGTTGCTATAAAAGTTATTTGGCGGTGAAAAGGCAAAAAATCTAACGAGATTCGAAAATGTTGAGATTAAACGAAGACTGAACAAAAACTAATCCGGATAAGAAAAGTTTAAGACGACAGTTTAAGTTCACAATGGATGATATTTAAGAAGTTTCCATTAGGAAATATATGCAATGAGTTTCAGTGAACTTTTATGGAATTCTGGGCCATTTTTCTATGCTGGAAGAATTCTATTTGGACAGAAGTAAAAGTAGTTTATGTAAAACACAACGCAATGAATTGAATGTTATTTGATTATTAAGCCACCTTACAATGTTCATTATATCAGAAGAGTCAACAGAAAAGAGATCAAATGACTTTGTAATCATTATTTGTTGTCATTTACTAAGTTGAGCCTAATTTGGCATAAGGTCTGAAGTATCAGACACACAGTAAGAATCAAACTCACAAACAATGGTGTATTAATCGCGTTAACTAATAATTACACCAATATTCATTTCGGGTAGGTTAACAAAATTAACATTAAGTCTTGAGAATATGGTTAGTTTTTCGACCGTTTTACCCATCGACCTTTTTAAGTTGTCTGTTACATTTAGTAATATTCTTTGATTTTCTAACCAATTCTTTTATTCAATTTACGAGAGTAGACTTTCATTTCCTTTTGTTGATAACAGATATGATTATCATTTTGGTCGGCAATTCGTTTTTATCTCAGAGAATTTTGTATGTCGTATTTTTACAGGACAGATTCTGATCTGCACATATATCATTTGTATAGTCAAAGTTAAAGCTGCTAGCACATTATTATATTATTATTATTTACTCCTTCTGAGTTTTCACATCAGTGTTAGCTGATGGTCTTTCACTGGAGTCTGAGTGACAGCAAGTCTCCTCAGGTCTCCAGGACTCTTCTGAGTATTCTGGCAGATTGCAGCAGTGCAGTGTTCTGAATGGTTTCAATCCTTCCTCTGATATCCAAACTTTCCAAGCCCTTTTCTAATCCTTTTGGGACTGTTCCAAGTGCACCAACTACAATCGGTATCACTTTCACTTTCATATTCCATAACTTTTTCAGTTCTCAGGCAAGGTCCAGATATTTGTCTATTTTTTCCTTTAACTTCACCCTGTGATCTGCTGGCACTGCAAAGTCCACCAGTTGACAAGTTCTTTCTTTTTTGTTTATCAACACTAGGTCTGGCCTTCTTGCTGGGATATTATTATTATATTATTATATTATTATTATTATTATTATTATTATTATTATGGTTGTTGTTGTTGTTGTTGCTGTTATGAGTTAGATGATGGTCTTTCGCTGGAGTCTGAGTGACAACAAGTCTCCTCATGTCTTCAGGACTCTTCTGAGTATTCTAGCAACAATGTAGTAGTTTGGATGGTCTCAATTTTTCCTCTGATTTCCAGTTTCTACAGTCAAGTGCACCAACTACCCTTGGTATCACTTTCACCCTCATATTCCACAGCCGTTTCCGTTCTCTGACAAGGTCCAGGTATTTGTCTATATTTTCGTTTTCCTTCATCTTCACACTGTGATCTGCTGGAACTGCAAAATCTACCAGATGAAAGTTCTCTTTTTTTGTTAATCGATATTAGGTCTGGTCTTCTATCTAGGATAAGGTGATCTGTCTTAATCCCGAACCCCCAGAGAATTTTCTGCGTTTTATTCTAAAGAACAGATTCTGGTTTATGCATATACCATTTTATTGTATGGTCAAAATTTAGTTTTTTGTATAATTCCCAGTGGTTCACCTTTCCAACCCAGTCGAGCCTAGCTTTGTATTCTCGAGGTACTAGTTTGCATCGTTCGCTTAATATATGGTTAATGGTCTCATCTCTGTCACCACACACCCTACATTTGCTGTTTTGAGCAGCAATTATGAGTGATTTGGTTTCTCTCTTGAGGTTTCCTCTTCTTAACCATATCCGGGTCTTTTCATGTACAACCTCCCCAATTTGTCGTTTGGGTATCCATATAATTGTTTTTCTTCCCATTTCTGCTTTCTTGTTTTTGATGTTTTTTCTGTTTGTCCATATGTTGCAGCTGCAATTATTGGCTCTCATAAGTAATCTTTCTTTGTTCTTTTTGTGTATTCTTCGAGTCCTTGGATTGTGGCATCTACGCAATCATCTATGTTGACAAGAACTCTTCCACCTTCCTTTCTTCATACATATAACCTATTTCTATCGTCTCTACGGTGTAAAGCCTTGTGCACTGTCATTAATTTTCTAGTCATTTTGTAAATATGTCTGAGTTCCTCCTTTGTCCATTTTAATGAGGACGGTCCAGGTATTTATTCCTTTGATGGAATTTATGTTGCAGAGCTTGGTTTTTAGGAGTTCTCTTGTTTTCCTAAAGTATTAAAAAAAAATTTCCTTTCATCTCTGATTCCTTGATAGTGTCCGCTTCTGAAATTCTTAAGTATTTATAACTTTCTTTTTTCCTTGTGTTATTATTATTATTATTATTATTATTATTATTATTATTATTATTATTATTTCACGCTAGTTTTTATCGGTGATTTTTCACTAAATTCTGAATGACAGCAAGTATCCTTAGGTCTCAAGACTCTTCTAAGTATTCTAGCCGATCCTAAAAGAGCTGTGGTCTGAATGGTTTCAATATTTCCTCTGATCTCCAATTCCCCCAATCTCCTTTCCAATCCATTGTGGGACGTTTCAAGGGAACCAACTATAATTGCTATTATCCTTATCTTCATGTTTCACTGCTTTTTTCAGATCTCTGGTAAAATCCAAGTATTTGTCTATTTTTTTGCTTTCTTTCATTTTCACTCTCTGCTCCACTGGGAAAGCAACATCAACTAGATTATAAACCCTTTTCTTTCTTCTTGTTAATTAAAACCATGTCGCGTCTGGATTAGGTGACCCATTTTTCTTATCTCAAAATACAACCCTTCCCTTGTAACTGTACCGTTGCTTCATCGAAAACGTTGTTTGCTAAGCAACATTAAGAACTGAAAATGAAGCTAAAAATGACTTATGCAGGGACCACTGAATGTCCCTGGAAAAGTAGATTTTATAACCATAAAAATCCTAAAACAATTCTATGCCCACAGCACAGCATCATTTATGGGAGGAAAAACAAAACAAAACAAAACAAAACAAAAACAAAACAAAAACAAAAACACAGACAGACAGACAGACAGACCCCCCCCAAATAAACAGTCATAGTCGAAAAAAGACCGGATAACGTGGGACTAGATAACGTGGGACCGGATCTAAAAACTGTAGATTGTGTTTAGAGGAAAAATTTAAAATTATCACTTTCCCCAAAGAAGATTATTGAAATCTGAATTGATAGGAAGATGCGGACATATTAATAAACACCATTTATGTTCATTAGCAGCAGGTTGAAAAAAGTAGGTTGTTTCGGATATTATACTCAATATAATATATATATATATATATATATATATATATATATATATTGTACTTTAGGGCGGACTGGGCAATTTACCCTTTGTAAGGCAACCAGTCTAGGAGAAGAAAACTGAATTTAACCCTGTTAAACTCCGCTTAAGAAACTGACCTTATGCCAGCCCCATATTTACACACACACACACACACACACACACCACCACATATATATATTATATATATATATATATATTATATTGATTGATTGATTGTATTTGTATTTCCTAGGTGCTGGCTGCAGCTATCACCGTCTTCAATTTTACTTGTTGCGGGATGACAGGGTCTCCACCTCCAACTATATACAGGGTGACAGGGTCGCCACTTCCTATTTTATACAGGGCTGATAGGTTGAAGCCCCCAACTTTATACAGGGGTGATAGGTCGCTGCGTCAAAGTTTAAAGGGGAGACACAGGATCGGCGATTGTAAGATATAAACAGAAAATGAATTCAGCTTTTGAAAAGAATCACATTACGTGTCTGATGATTGAGCAAATCTCATAAAACTGTTTGGTAGCTGCTTACGCATGATATTCTCTTTTAATTCATTTTGTCCACGTTTGAAATCGGAACTTTTCTTTTGTCTTACAACATGCATTAAAATAATGGAACACAGAAATGCCTTTCTTTTATAACTTTCTTTTTACTTTCCAATAGACTTTTACTTGTTTACTTAATGTTTACATCATGTGTCTATTCGCGGCTTTTATAAGCTGGATGCTTTTAGCTCTTTTCAGCGCTGGAGAGAAGTTAGAAAATTATATCCTGTTGTGATTACTGTGATGTGTCCATGGACATCTTTTCAGTTCTGTGTCTTCTAATCTGACAAATATTCACTTCTTTTTTCTTTGCTTCTTAAATAACCAGATTATTCTTTCGGGCTGTTTCCCTGCCAGGAAGCCCAACAGGATTTATCAACCTGATATTGGACAAAAATGATTTTCACGAATCCTCTCACCCCACGCCAGTTGTTTTCTACAACGTAGTTATTTGTGGTGGCGCATCGCGTAACAGTTATCATTTCAGGAAATGGAATCGACGACCCGTGTTCAATACCTGAACGAGACTGCTTGCGTTTCTATTTCGCTTTAATGCCTTTAAAAAGGTGTGAATCCATCTGTTCACTACTCTTCCATGTCCAAATAGTAGGACATACTGGATATTTTAGCCTTTGTCTTGAGGGAAAGCTCTGAAATTAAACCGGCTGTACTCCGTTAAAAATGACATTATATCACATCCTGTCCGTAGAATAGTTCAAACCATATATCTGTTTGTTTTGTTTGTTTTGTTTTGTTTTACGGCATATCAACCTCAGTGGGTCATTTAATGCCGATAAAGTTTTGAAATAAGTTTTGAAATAAATCAATTCTTAATGGATAATACAATTTTTTTATAAATACAGTTTTTCTATTTAACCCATAGATGGGACCCTAACAGGTACTACCACTCCGGGCCAGAGTGAACCAGGGAGCAATGGTGATGAAGGGGTGCTCCACATTCCCCAAACCTCCAGAAATGGAACCTCACCATCAGATAGAGTTTAACGTCATTCCCAGGACATGTAGACCCTCAGTCACAGCCTTCTAGCACCCAGATGATAAAAAGGGGTTGGGCAATAGGGTTGGGGCAATCATATAGGTGCTAGGGCTTGACATAACCAGCCGATTGATCGGAGGGGGCCTCTCTGACCGTCCGTCTAGCCCAAGAAAGGGCCAAAGTGGAGTATTGCAAGTCAGGAACTGCTCATCCACCTTGGTTCTATCCTTAAGCATCATGGGTCGCCACCCACGGCCAACAGGTGGCCCCGTTGGGGGAGTTTTACCCCTCTGCAGAGGTGCAGTCGGTGCATTTTAACGCCCCATCGACAGGGCGGCCATATATCTGTGTGCTAATTAATTGTATTAAGAGCTGTTTCTTAAAGCTCTGATTGTTCACAAATAATTATCTTTACTTGAAACTACATAATTGCTAATAAAAAGACTGACTTCGGCATGAAATAACCTAACATGGGATGACATGCCGTAAACAATGTAGTTCTCTGTGGCGTAGTGGTTAACTGTTGCATAATTGTGTGGGTGGTGTAGGGCTTTTGATAAGCCCTGTAGCGAGAGGTCTGAGGGAATGGAAATATACCAGTAGCAGTTACTGGCCCCAACTGACATCAGAGGCGAGAATATCGCGAGTCACGTAAGAACTAGTTAGGTAATCAGTTCCAGCCGAGATGTGACGCAGCACAGACGTGTGACTGTGGGCTGGGCTCACTCCGCGTGATGGGTTAGTAAACGGGCAAATAAAACCTTTGGTCAAAGCAATAAGCCTTGTTAATTAATTCCGCATGCCCTTTATTAGAAAAGAAAGAAACAACAAGTAAAGTAAGAATTTAGACATCGACGATCATGGCTGGAATAGAAAGAGAAGAAGAAGGAAAGATCCAACATGGCGACTAGACGAAGAAGAACTAAGTAAGTTACACGACTCACTATCTGTATATCTCTCTCTCTCTCTCGCTCTCTCTCTGATGTCTCTATGTTGGTCCTCTCTCTCTTTCTCTCTCTCACTCTTTCTCTCTCTCATATACGATCACATAAGAACTCTTATTATGTACCCGACGAGAAAGGGGTACGTAACATAACGTGCTGCGCTATGACATTGTTGTAAGTGAGTTCGAACCCGAGTCACCCTATTACTTTCACTTTCGGATTAAAACTCCTGGAAAAGGTAGGAAATCCCCATCCCCCATCTATGGGTTAAATAGTACTACTACCGTTCTTCTACAACCATTATTTTAGCATTGAATACTCCACGAAGCTTGATATGCCATTAAACAAAGAAACCAAACCAGGAATGGTTGACGAGGAATTTGAAACGTGATAAACTTTTATTACCTATGATAGATTAAAATCAAGAAGAGCACTTCTCCTGAGTTAATTCAACGGGAATAAACCAATGTTTCCAATTAACTCGTATGCAGTCGGAGCTGAGTTAACGTTAATGGACTAAAATGTCTGCCTGAAAACCGGAATAGATTTTTTTCTCCAATAATTCAAAAGAAAACAGGAAATGTTTGTTTCGTAAGTTCTCTTCGCTGATTTTGTAAATATTAACTTTGTCGTAAAATCAATTTGCTTTCTTCTCGCAAACTGGATCAGCGATTTTACTCATTTGACTTTTGTGCCAATTTCGTTCATTTCTTCAACGTTAATGATCTTTGTGCATCATCGTGTCACAGAATTTGGTTTACAGCTAATTTTGATGTTGAGCTCCGATCAAATATTGATATTAGTTCTATTTCTTTTTTATTGCTCCTCACAGAAGAATAATACCAGTTAGATATATTCCCACCGATTAAATTCATTTTTACGAAATTTTAGAAAAAGTAATTTTTTTCAATTGTGAAGAAATTGTTCATAAACAAAGAACCTGGATATATTTTATATAGAATTTTTAAAACATATAGAAAACGAAAATTAGATTTGGTAGCAATTTAAACAATTTGGCTTTTGACATTGCGCTTCAGGTTTTTGTCAGACAATGGGAGTCTTTTACTATAGATTTGGATCCATTATATATTCACAAGAAATGCATTGAGTAAGAAACAAAAGAAAACAAAAGAAAAAAGTATCGTATGCCGAGGGTTTTATTATTAAATTTAGCTGTATTGTTATATCCGTCACAAAGAAAATAATGTATAACAAGTTGAATGCATTTCTTTAAAAAGAAGGAAAAATTCAAAGAATGACATTTTAAATAATGAATCTTAACTGTCAATTCAGCTAATAATAAAGAGTATAAACAAAACAAAACAAAAACAAAGTGAAAAAAAGTAGATAAAAAAATCCATAACTATTGATTATATTTGTAGTTTACAGTCATAATTCATATTTAAGATGATCATTAGGAAAATATGATTGACGAGAAAAATAAAGGAAATCAATTAAATAAAAAAATGTTGATTTATGTATTGATTTTATGTGATGTGTTACAAGTGGTCTCATTTCTCTTTACAGAAGAAGGATATCTTCTTCTCAATCCTATATAGAGGATCTATAGTCACGCATTGGCTCCTCGGGACAACTTGTTAGATTTGCTACCCTTGCTGGTCTTGTCGGGTGCATAACAAGCTAAAGAACTTTGGCACTGACATTAATCCTGTACTCTCTTACATAACCTGCTGTAGATCCGCATACTTTGTCATAGAATTGACTCAAATTACCCGTAGGTTGCTGCAGAAGGATCTGTATAAAACCAGTCTGAAATTGTTTGCTGTCATGTTTCTATTTCAGCTTTGAACAAACAGACTGCAGATGTGACAAATATCTTCAAGCTGAAAAGTGTCCGGGATCGAGGTCAAGTCCTGTTTCAGTTGTGTTCAAGAGGAAGTGTTCGTTTACAACCATCGTAGATTGCCTATTTTCAAATTGATTGATTTTCCACCGAGAAGATTATAATTTTCACATGTACAATCAGTCTTGAGTTGATATTATCAGTTGAAACTAGTTCAAACATAAAATCGAACAACTTACAACAATTTAGAGAGACATTTATAAATTCGTTCACAAAGACAAAAAATAAGCAAATGAAATTACGGTTGACAACACAGTATTGTTAAAATTTTAGAAGACTTTAAAAACGAAAACTAAACAGAAAATTAATTTAGAGAAAAAAATTTGATAAATCTTTATGGTCCAAAATAACCTAAAAGAGCGAATTGTAAACTAAGTGTAAATATAAAATGTGTAAACGAATGTAAAGAATTTTGATCATTTGTTATATTGCTTATTTGAATGTTTATTATTCGAAATCCTGAGTCAACAAAATATGATTTTCTGCTATAAAATAAACACATTGCAAGTGATATTATATATAAAGTATTTATTACGTGTGTTTTAAACAAGAAAGTACTTAAACATACACACACCCACTCACACGTACGCACGCTCACATATAACTATATGTGTGTGTATAAAAATCAATGTCTTGTTTGACCTGTAAACGTAGTTTATAACACGCTGACTGCATCGCCTCACAGAGATATAAGCCCCCACCAAAAAGAGGATGACATCAAACTGCATGATGGTGTGGCATCAGTTATATATATATATATATATATATATATATATATATATATATATATATATATATATAATTACAGCCATATTGATGAGATTTTAGAAGATTTTAAAAACGAACCAAAAAATAATTTAGAGAAAAAAAACAACTTTTAATAAAGTTTTATGGTTCAAAATAACCAATAAGAGCAAAGTGCGTTAACAAACGTCAGTAAATTCAGTAAGAAATGAAAATGCTTGAAGCACTCGCCCCCCCCCAAAAAAAATATTGAGGGTATATAATGATATTAAAAATATTTCTAG
>CM042143.1:1257388-1267388 GCA_023376005.1 Doryteuthis pealeii | reverse complement strand
GTTGATAGAAATATCTGCAAATGGTATTTGTAAAATCTATCAAGAGAATTGGAATCGGCAGATTTTCCTGCAAGTCTCTAAACAATATCCAGAAATCGTTAAGAGTGGGCTAAAATATCTGCTGCGTTGCACAAACTTCCATCTCAGTGAATCTGGATTCTTTATAAATTAAAAGAAAAACAGAACTCATCTTTTAACTAAAAATATGTGCATCTTTGAAACACAGTTTCCTTTCATTGTTAAATTGTTTCTCTTGGTATAAGCCATATACAACTTTCCTTTTGAAATATATAGCAATTTAACCTAGTGTTGTGGAAAAAATAAATATTCTAGTATAAAATACCTTGCCGATTTCCAATCTAATACAAATAATTATATCATTTCAAGTAATTATTTCTATTTAATAATAGTCCTTTGCACAGTTTTATGGTTTCAAGTAACTCTTAATGATAATCTTTAGTAAACAATTATAGGATCGAGTAACTATTCTTAATACAAATTATCTAGACTAGCAAATATATGCACCCTCCGGGTGCAAGTATTAATGTCATAAAATATTATATTAAATTAGAAAGTCTAAAAAAACTAAATAAGAATGCAGATAAAATGATTTGAAATAGGGAGGGGTATAATCGAAAAATATAACAGCTGTAGATTCCTCTTCCATCACCCCCGTCTTTCCTTGCTAAACTTTCCTAATTTAACTATTTGGTTAAATTAGGAAGTAAATAATAAAATTACAGTTATTTCATTTTGTTAATTGATTTCTTTTAAGATTTATCTCCCAGATTTTTGCTCATATTCATTAAGATAAAATCAAATCATTAGAAATCAACAATACCAAGCACATATTTATTAAAATCAAATTTTAAATATTAATATGCAAATTAGACTTGCCGTTCACACTGTAAACCGCTATTTGTTGTATATATAAATACAATTGCATGTTATTCGTATGTAGATATGGTCAGCAGTATTAATAATGAAAAACAATTTTATTGATAATTGAGGCTTAAATAAAAATGATTCATGGAGAATGTGATGTATAATAACTAATGGATAGTGACTTGAGTAGTGATATAGTTTCGGTTACAGACAAACAAACACATAATCTCCATTATAATAAGATATAAACATACCTATTTGATACATAGATGTGATGTTCACAATTACTAGCAAATTGGATCAGAATGGACCTGGTGTTAAGAGGAGCTTCATACTCGATATATCTATAGAACTAGAGGCTAACTATGCACTTTGACATCATTTTTAGGGGGTCTTACTATTCTACAGGGAATGAAATCAGCGTATTCTAAGCCTCGCCGACATAACGAAGTAATGGAATACATATATTCTTGTGTTAGAATAGAATGTTTTAGTACAGTAGCACGTTCTTCGATATTCATAATATTTATTCATTACATGTTCATACAGATAAAACATTAGATTTTCTAAGTATAGCCGAATACAAATAAGTCTTATTTTTGGAGCGACGTTTTTGAAGCATTCAATCAATTCGTTTATCAACTGAAATTGTGATCTTATCGATTGCCGTTGATGTATTAAGTCCAGCTTAGTAGATATTGATCCGATATAGATTCAAGTTCATTATTTTTTCTTCTAGCCGGAGGTTGTCAGTAAATTGTTTAAGTTTTATCAGTGCAGCTGATTGAAGAGAATATATTTCATCATCAATTGTTTTCCTGCTATCAGTGTCATCTTTAAATTAAGCAGATTAAAAGAAAAATATAATCATTTTATTATTAAAATTTGACTAGTCTTTCATCTTAATTTCTGTGTCGCACATCTAAAATCGTTATTCTACCCTCATTAAATAAGCTGCGTAAAATAATGTTTTCTTTTATCTTTATAATTACAGCTTATGTAATAGTCGTATAATAAAGATATAGGAATTTACATGAAAGTAAGATTAGACAAACATTGATAATAATGACCACGATTTTTTATTTCATTATTATATAACGAACTTTTGACTTTTTCTTCTTCCTAGACAGAAACTGTTATTTCCCCAATTTTTTATGCCGAAATTAAATGGGAAATATCCAGTTTAAACTTTGCTTTTGTGACGTGGGTATTGAAATATTTTCAAATTCACCAATTTTTCACATTTCAGGTAGATTCAGTATTGATTTCTTGGTTTTAACGGAATGTCAAACTGTTCATGTCTAGTTTAGGGAACTGCGTTGATTGTACACTTATATTTACATTTTTTGTGTAGTTTTTTCTCTCAAGAGTTTTTGCACATATATCAAGTATTCCTCTCTAATACAAATAATTTGCAGACAGTTATACGGTTTCAAGTATTCATATATAATACACATGATTATGTGATTTCAAGTAATTATTTCTATTTAATAATAATCTTGTGTCTGTACGTAGTAATATGGTTTCAAGGAACTCATAATAATACTTAGTAAACAATTATAACTTAAACGTTTGATTATTGATATGTATGATGGTAGAAGATGAACCGTTTTTGAGACCGTTCTTGTAAATAGCAACAATAGTAGATGAACTGACGTCAAAAGTGATTACGTACTGAAATCCGTATTTAGAGTTTACTCTCTACAATGTCTATCCTTCTTTAACAAAGGTTTTTTTTCTGAATGTTTGAGATGAGGCTTGATGATTAGTATTATCTGCATTATTCCAATTGGACACATGGCCTAGTGGATAAGGTAGTTAGGTTAAGACGGTTCTAATTGATAGTTATCTCTGGATTCGGGTTCAATCCTGAGTAGAGGCAGTAACATAGAAAAATAATTAACACAACTCCTACCCCAGCTATGGTTAGCGGAATGAGAACAGGATACCTCCGTGGACTAAATAAAGGGTTATGTTCAAAGTTACGTGATGGCTCCCGATTACAAGAAAGTTCCCGAGTTCGAAAAGAAGGTTCCCGAAAGAAGGTTCCCGAGTCCGAGACGGTTCCCGAGTCTGATAAGAAATACATGAAGAAGGCCGGGGGGCATATCGGCCGAAACGTTGTACAAATAACAATGAAGATGGGGACAATAGTCCGAATAACGAAGAGGTTTTTGTACATGGTCATATGATATCAAGTATATTTAATACAAATAATTTGCAAACAATTTTTTTGACTTATGATATGACCCTAACAAATAGAACCACTACTGGCAACGAAGGGGTACTCCCTCTCCTCCCTAGATCACCAGAACTTGGCCCACACGAACTCATTTAATTCATTGTCATACTCAGTCCACTCTTCTTTTGCGTGTCTTATTCCTCTTCAGGGATAGTCAGCGTATTTAAAGTCTCGCCGATAGGACAATATTAAGACAGAGGACACAAAGAGACAAGCTGGGCGGTGGGCAATCGTCCGATCAAAGGTTATATAACAGTAGGATTTGATAGGTATTTCGAGGAGTGGAATAGCCTTGTATAAACCGCACCCTTTCAACCAGGAAATGACGTACCATCCACTTGTGGGATAGAAGAACGGAAGTAAGATCCAGTAGATCTTCTGATGATCTATTTCTTTTTCTAGTCACGTGACCGGATAGGTTGTAGATGTTTGTTGCTCTCATGAAGGTGTTTTCTGATATTACAACTGAACCGAGATGATTGAGACTCAAATCCCAGCCTCTTCGAGAAGATTAATAGTTTTTCCTTACAAAGAGCTCTCTCCAGAAAGTATCCAACTATTTCATATTAAACAAAGAAAAAAAAGAACAAAAAAAAAAAAAAAGAAAAAAGAAAAAAGAAAAAAAACCTCCGTAGAGTACTAGTATCTTCTTGTTCTTCGAAGGACTCGCCATGCAAATCCGCCCATCGGATGGGGATTGCTATAATTAACGGCGTCGATCCCAGGGGGCCATCCCCCAGGCAACACCTGCCCCTCGATTTAAAGAGGCAGGGCTGGGTTTATTGCCCATTGCCTGAGACGCCTCCTTGAGGGGGAATGTCGACGGGATCGACGCAATTTTTCACCCACCACCCATGAGCTTCGGTTTGTGGGTGGTCCCACGTTAATAGGGCCTTGTGCCTAACCCGTACAAGTGGGGTATGAGGTAAATAAAATGTGACCCAACAAACTTATTTCAGCGCGCCGTTTACTTTTGAAAACAGTTTGCAAAGTCTTTTGTACATATATTGTCTTACACCACTTTTGATCAATCCTTAGCCAAAACGTTTACACAGACACACACACACACACACACACACACACACACACACACACACACACACTCACACACACACACACACTCACAACTCACACACACACACACACACACACACAACTCACAACTCACACACACACACACACACAACTCACAACTCACAACTCACACACACACACACACACACATATATATATATATATGAGGAAAATTCCAAAAGTATAATTTCCAGAATATTTAGAAATCACAGAACCGTTTATTGTTTATTGTCAATGATGTTTGCATCATTTTAAAGTTTCAACGTGTATCGATTTTTTAAAACATAATTACCATTTTGGTCGATGCATTTTTGTCGGTGCTGTGGTAGATTTTTGTATGCCCATCTCATACCAGCTCGCTGCCATGTCTTTGGAGAAGCATTGAACTCCACATGCGGACGTTTTTGACATCCATGAACGACTTGCTATACACTTCCGTTAATTGGCGATGCATCCCAATCGATTTAATGTCTTCACACTTAGCAGTAGCGTCAATCGGGAACTCCATTCGATACGACGGCCAATGAAAGACTGATCATGGTAGCGCGACACATGCAGGCGCATGCACAAAAGTGCATGTAGTAACATCAGATTTTATGTAAAATAATTGGATATGGATTTCTCAAATTTCCAGTTGATGTTGAATGTAACTTCAAATTTCTTTTGAGTGGAAAAAATGTATTTAAAAAAATTTCAATCAGGTGTGGATTGAATTCGATTTGTTGCGACAATCCGAATGAAAATTACCCAAATTTAATTGAAACAGTTTGGTGGAATTGTCAAATCCGTGGTGATAATGACTCTTGAATCTCAAAACTATGTCTGACCTCAGGCCCATCACCTGACGAACTCTTTTGGGATGTATGTCCGAAGATCAGACATGTATTTCTATCTATCTATCTATCTATCTATCTATCTATCTATCTAACTCCATCTTTATTTCATTACTTAACCGTTGTATGGTCCAGATGAAAATCCATACATATCAATAGCATATCTATCTATCTATCTATCTCAGCCTATTCATACCTATCTCTCTCTCTCTCTCTCTCTCTCTCTCTCTATCTATCTATCTCAGCCTATTCATACCTATCTATTTATCTATCTCAGCGTATGAATATCTATCTATCAATTAGATGATGCACACATTTTCATCCAGAAAACATTTACAAAAATCTACACAATGTCAGTCTCCCCCATAGAAGCATTCAGCTGAAACTATCCTGAACAATAAAAGTAATAAAATGTTATTTTTATGTTTACAATTTAATCTGGAAATCAGGATTACAGTCAATAAAACGAAAATAAATCTCCCATTTTTCTTCTCCTTCTAAGGAATTGGTCGACTCTTTTCGTTCCTGTTATTGATTAGAAAAGGGACAACCAAAACGAAAACAAAAAGATTTTCCTGCAGATCTTAATCTTTTCTTCTTGGTTAAAAGCAAAAGAAATTTGGAGGAAAAACTTTGAAATGCACTTTAGAATTATCGATCATTTTCTTGTGACATAATCGAACAATATATGTAAAATCCTAAGCCGTTTTTTTCCAATCCGCAAAAAGTGATAAACATTTATCAATGTTAGAGCAGCTTGATTGATAGTTATATGCACAATTCTTGCGATGACTCATCCATCATGTTCACATCCCTGTCGATATTAATTGCATCCCCTGCAAAGGGATATATGACCCCCACCAAAATGGGTATCCTGAGTCTGACACTAGACTACATCTGGTGGTGAGAAACAAGTTCGGGAGATCTGGGAACTGTGGAGTATAAATTTATAAACCCCTACCCTCAGATTGACTTTGACACGGAGTGGTAGTATCTGTTAGGGTCCCATCTATGGTTAAAATAATGTTTGAAAATTATTCGTATTCGATCAAAACATTAATATAAATTATGAATATTGAATATTTTATGCCAAATAACTGTAAATTATTTGTATTAAGAATAGTTACTTGAAACTATAATTGTTTATTGAGAATTATTATTAGTTAAGTAAAAACATATATGTGCAAACAAATGATTATTATTATTAAATAGAAATAATTACTAATATATCGGTATTTGATAGGAATACTTAAAACCATAAAACCTTGTGCAAAAACCACTGAAGAAAAAACTATACAAAAGACAGTTCAAGGAAAATAATGGCAAGTCCTAACTATAACAACAGAATCTCATGACAAGGCTCCAGTTCTAAACACCCAATGAATGTGGAGTACCCCTTCATTGTCATTACATCCAAGTCCACTCTGACCCGGAGTGGTAGTATGTGTTAGAGTCCCATCTATGAGTCAAATCGATGTTTAAAACTGATTCGTATTCGATAGGACCATCTGCAACACCCGAAAAAAGAAAACAAAAAACCCTAAGAAATAAATACATGAAAATGTAAATATGAGCGTACAATGAACACGATTCCCTAACCTCAAGACATAAAATAAAATAACATAACTCCAGGCGGGTTGAATATTACAGTGTTCCGTGATGGTAAGAGCTCTCTGAACATAATAGTTGATTGATTTTAATGGAATTTCAGTTACCGTACCAAGGTTGAATAACCTAGTCAGTTCTACTATTCACCCATAGTTGGAGGGTGAATAGTTGGATTCATACCTTTCCCAAGGTATTAGTACCATATGATATGCAACCGGCCTCGTTAAGAATTTGGGCCTAAGTATTTTAGTTTTAGTGTAATAAATATTAAATTAGAAAGACGAAAAGAATTAAGTAAGAAAGCATATAAAACATTACACGTTTTTTCAAATTATATTTTAATTGGTTTTTATATAAAATCCTTCATAGCATTGATTTTAATACGTTGGGGAATAAAACAATAATATTAGAGATCAATAACACCAAGTAATTATTTATTAAATCCGGTTTTGTTAAAACCAGCAAATTAACCACACCCTTATTAGTGATAAATAAAACACATAACAGGATTTTAAACACACTAATAACATTGGAGTTTTGATGCAAATCTATTTCAGATTTTCATAGAAACATCGTTAATAAATAATATTTATTCTTCTTATTAATGATTTTGACTAAATTAAATACTCATTGATGAACTTATGCAATTCCTGATGATATTGTGATGCAAACAGTGACATAGTTTCGGTTACAGACAGACAGACATCGAATCTCCGTTATAATAAGACAAACATATCCTTAAAGAAGTTAAAACTAGACGCAATAATCTCGCAATAGAAAGGTTTCAATTATTTCTATTTAATGCTAATAATTTTCAAAAATAACTATTTGACTGATAGATAAGACTCTAACAGCTACTACTACCATTCCAAGTTAGAGTGGACCTATAAGTAATGGCAACAAAGAAGCGTATCCACACCCCCAGAGCTACAGAATGGGAACCACATCATTGGATGTACATCGTCTGTTTATGGAAATGAATGAGAGAGAGAGAGAGAGAGAGAGAGAGAGAGAGAGAGAGAGAGAGAGAGAGAGAGAGAGAGAGAGAGAGAGAGAGAGAGAGAATAAACATTAGACATTTTACATATTGAACTATTTTGAAATAGCTCTTAAGTATACATAGAAAACATTGAAAAAGTCAAATGATCCACCGTGGTATATCACGAGATCCACTAGTTTAAAACAAAGCTACTGGAAAGAAATGCATGTTTTTATATAACATGACTTTAACTTTAGTTGATATTTATTGTTTAGCACGATCAAAGATTACATAAATCAGTTTCCAGATAACTTGTGCGTTATTTTTCAATTTTAATGTTTTTTTCTTTTCTATGTCTTTTACTGTATAAGGCGATAAAATGAATTGAAGAAAGTCATATCTATCATTGTATGCTTCATGAATTTTGCATGGCTAACAACACAACAATGGCTACTAAACAGATTTGCACTGTTTATTCAAACGTATAAGATGACTACCAATTTAAATATTGATTCACTAAAATCTGATCAATATATTTCCAATATTTCCAATATCCATTGTTTCGGAAAACCAATGATGCTAGAGAGAGACTTGTTGTGTTCAGCTGTATGAACAAACCCTCATCGAATCAGTAAAGAATCACCAGAAAAACTGCATTTACTACGCTCTATTGTACATAAGCATCTGAAACAGAGCGAAAAACTAATCAGATAAGGTGTTTGGGTTCGGAACGAAACAGAAAACAGATTAACTTTTTCTTTAAGTGTAACATTTTGTTGTGAAGATAGAAAAAGGAATTATTACTGGGGATGAGAAATGTTTTCTGTATGTTAAAAGAAAGCGGGTGAATCAATAGCTCCCCACAATCCTTTTGTAGATTTGATGGAATACTACATTTCCTGTCCAACTTGAAATATAGGAACAAGTAAAGATTGATAAATCTATTTGGCTTAGTTTATATTAAGGCATATTAACTGCTTATAAGATATTTAATATCAAAATTTGATTATTTGTAAATGTTTGATTGTAATCATAATTGTTAATTAGTTTTTAAATGCCATCGTTGGCCAGTTGAAAAGGGCTTAAAGTAAGTAGGTCCTGAGTTATGAAATCCTTTGGTAAGCAAATAAGTCCTATCCTGCGAATAAGTCCTATCCTGCGTATTGTTAAAGGTCCAGTGATTTAATCCTATGTCCGTCGTCCATGAACGTCTGTGTAATTATGATCAATATGGTCAGTTTAAGTATTGTATCAACAGCAGAGTACTGCCAGTGATTGGCCAAGAGATATCACATGGTTCTGGCCGAGTCTATAAATTGGAGTGGGCTTTTAACACACACCTTATATAGAAAAAATCTCAACAAGGTTTGGTATGGTTTATTTAATGACATATCAACCACTTATGGGTTATTTAATACCGAAATAGGATTCATTTGTTTATGTTTAATTGTGATCATAAGAATCTATAAATTTGGTTTGCTTTATTTATACATTATCTTTATATTTATTAATATATTATATTACTATTTATATATTAACTTATGAGTTTATTAATGACCAAATTTGATTAATTTGTAAATAATTGATTATATTCATAAACATTATTACAACATTCCTTTGCAATGTTTTCTTTCAAAGACAATTTATTTGACTGTATCAATACTTTGCACACTTTAAGGTTTTAACTAACTAATAATAATACTTTATAAACGATTGGAGCTTCGAGTTCTTCATAAAAAATAATTTGCATACAGTTTATTAGGGAATGTTATCTTCCCCTAACGATTCGAACCGGAGAAAAGGAGGAGGGGAAAAATACTGACAACCAGACCAGACTAGAACCGAGTACGTGACACAAGTGTATCCTATCATCAGCCGGACTGAATCCAAAACCATCCCACTGTATTCCCTGTCAGTGAGAATAAATAAAACAAATATTGTTATTGTTAACATATTCCCTGTTTTTATTATCTATTCTATATATCCTACATCTCGGGATACAACACAGTTAAATAGTTTCAAGTATTAAACACGAATAATTATATTTAATAATCATTTATTTGAATGATTATTAGAATTATTAGGAATACTTGACCTATATAAATGGCACTTCTACTCAACGGGGAGTAATGGCAATTAAGGGGTAACTCCATACTCCGCAAAGTTCCAGAATTGGAGCCTCACCATCGGATGCAGTTGAGACACCACCACCTGGACGAGAGGAGATAAGCTAATTCAAAAAATTGTTAAAACACACACACACACACACACACACACAGATATATATATATATATATATATATATTATATATATTATATATAATATATATATATATGATTGGATAAAAAAGTCTATCCACTGAGAATTTTTTTAGAGAA
>CM042143.1:1249888-1252388 GCA_023376005.1 Doryteuthis pealeii | reverse complement strand
CAATTGATTTTGTAACAATATTTCTTTTCATAAATGGGGCGCTCGTTGTGTAATGGTTATCATTGTAGGAAATGAACCCTGTCACCAGAGTGAAAATCCTGTTTGCATTTCACATAGCACAAATACGTAGGGCAGGTTATCATTATAGAAAAGGGACTCTACAACTCGAGTTCATATCCTGGATGAGACTGTTTGCATTTCACTTTGCACTAATTCTATTTATGCAATTTTCAAACCAAGTGCTCTTGGTTTGAAAACTGCATAAGCGAGAAACTGACAGTTACCAAGTGCCGTTGACTTTGTCTTTGCTACCCTTACTTATATATATATATGCTCTATCAATGATATTGAACATTCTTTATTTATAAATATAGAAACATATGTTATATAAAAAAAATTGTGGAATCATCAACATGAATGTCTCTGTCTGTCTGTCTGTCTCTCCCTCTCTCTCTCTCTCTCTCTCTCTCTCTCTCTCTCTCTCTCTCTCTCTCACACACACACAATATAATCTACTTGCTAGTAATGGGAGACATGTCATACCATAATATGAAGCCTCTGAAATTAGTAGATCAGTTCATATACCACGGTAGCAATATCTCATCTACTGAGAACGATGTCAACACACGCATAGGTAAAGTGTGAACTGACTGGAGAGGCTATCGATCATAAAGAAACCTGATCTCTCTGATAAAATAAAAAGGAATTCTTCTAAACTGTAGTTGTGCCAGTGTTACAGTTGGGTTGCACCACTTATACTCTGACAAAACGTTTGGAAAAAAAGTAGACAAGAACTATACGAGGATTTAGCGAGGTATTTTGAAAAAGTCATGGGAGTAGCATCCTGAAAAATAGCAGCTGTACTTCTGATTTATGAAACCGTTCAAGGAAGACGAGCAAGACATACTGGATATTGTTAGAGAAGTAAGGACGAACTTATAAGTAACATTCTCCCATAGACTCTTACAAATGTTGTATACCCTTTCTTTACTTCTATTATTCTTCTGCTCATCTTTGGTATCTTACGTTCTTCTTCTAGCGTCTCTTCTAACGTCTCTGTTCTTGCTGGTTGGACGTCCTTGATTCATTTCTTCTTCTAGGTCAGTCTTGTTGCCAAGACATTCATCAACCACAAAACCATATTATTTATTTAAACCGTTGTTTACTTAACTAAACATATTTCTCTAACACAACGCGCGTGTACAGGTGAGTCCCATCTAGGGCAGTTATATCTTCTCTGCCTGACGTCCAAGCTGAAACTGAGAGCCATCCAGGTCCCACGTGACTTCACGTATTTCGCGGGCTTTCTGTAATATTCCATGGAAAGCCCCGCCCATGATATGAAAAGGGTCCATCCCTTCAGGAATACAGGGGGTTGACAATAATCTATGCATAGATAATGTAACACAAATAGAGACATGAGTTTTGGCTGATCTGCAAAAAATGATATTCATCAGCGCTATACGGACACTGAGTGCCGTCTAGAGGATTTACCAAGTAGAGAGAGAGAGAGAGAGAGAGAGAGAGAGAGAGAAGGAGAGAGAGAGAGAGAGAGAGAGAGAGAGAGAGAGAGAGAGAGAGAGAGAATCCGGTACACCTTGATGTTGTTGATGAAAATATCTAAATAAAGTTTTTAAAGAGTGGTAATTCCATATTTTTACCTGGAGTAGTAGACCGTTAATCATTGTAATATATCAAGTGTAAAGGTGAGAAGAAAACAGTTATAAACAAGAAACAGCACAAAAAATTCCTACATAAAAATGATTCCAAAATTTCGGAGAAGGTCAGCTGTGTTACATTTTGATTGTAGACTGCACCAATCTTTTATTTAGCCAGAAGCATTGGAACGTCTACAAACTTAAATTACATTATTATTTGAAAATTCCTCCCTTTTTTTCCTAGCAATGACGTCAAAGTCCATCCCGCCCTTAGGAGGAACTGTATATAGGTAGAACTTTAGCCGATACGCTAAATAGGTTTTTTTTAGCAAACACGTAAGAAATAAAAACATTCCTTAGTAAACGTTGCCCGCAGAACAGTCTGTCGCTAGAAAATTGGTAATTGGCGAAGTGGTCAAATTTGGCACTGATCGATTCATATTATTTTCGGATAATAGCCGATAGAAACGTCAGTTTTAAGTGGGGATCTTCAATCCGCATTTTTCCTGCTGAATAATCATGTTAAAATAGTAAAAAAAATATTGAAGAATGGGAATTGTGAATATAACGTTATTGTCTAAAATAAAATTGTGTCCCTTGTGTTTTGGCGTTAGAACAATGGAGAAATACAATACATACTGAAAATATGCTAGTCGTGAATTCAGAAGTAGGAAGTTCAAGATCTGCAATTTAGAAAATAGAAAGGTCTGCCTTCGTGTTTAGAACTGACCCCCAGGACTCACTCATAAGGCAGTAGAACAGGGCTTAAGGACTTCATATCCTAGTTTCTAATTTAGAGTTGCTCTTCTAATAGATTGTTCGCCTACCATAGATATATATAT
>CM042143.1:1172388-1239888 GCA_023376005.1 Doryteuthis pealeii | reverse complement strand
AAGAAACTGCACGAAAATGTAAATGTAAATATACAATGTACGCAATTAATGCATAAAATACCCCCAGACGGTTTGATATAACGTTAAAACCAATCAATCAACCTTTCGCCATGGGAAGGCTTGAACTCAGAGTTTTCCTTCTCCTAGGCTGGTTGTCTAAACAAGGATAAAGTAACCACTCTGTCCTACTATTCACCCATATATATATATATATATATATATATATATATATATATATATATATATATATATATATATATATAGAGAGAGAGAGAGAGAGAGAGAGAGAGGGAGAGAGGGAGGAGAAAGAAAGATAGAGGGGGCGCTGACGAGATATTGCAACTGTTGATATACCCTGTTTAGAAACACAAGTCTCCTTCTATGATCATCACGGTAACATTTATATACAGTTTGACGTCACATCAATGGGATTTCCCTTGGTTCCCTGTTTTTTTTTCTAACAAGAGGGGAACTATCGCTATACCTTATATAACCTTAAGATCACATTTTAGTTATAATTTTAGAGGATAATGAACATCGTCAAATTCTGTCATTTACCTTGTGATTATCCTTAAAATGTCTTAAGTATAAATATTTTATAATAACAAATTATTTATACATAAGGCATAACAGGGTAAATGACATCATTTAATGGTGTCTATTATCCTTTAGAATTGTAACTAAAATATTATCTCAGGATTATATAAGGTTTATCGATTGTTATATTCATTCATTATTTATTTACTCTAGTTTCACAGTGTTTGTCCTTGTTTTAAGCCATTTTAAAAGCATTACGTCCGTTTTACGCGAATGTTTTTATTGTATTTTAGATTATTTTAATTTTATTTTGAATTATTTTTATTGTGTTTTAAATTCTTTTCAGCTTCTTTTATCATTCATTGCCAATTTTATGCATTTTTATTTATCTTAAATATTATTTAAAATATTTTAAAGGTAAAAAAATATTTCATGTCCTTTTATTATGATGACGTAACGTCGGACGTAATGACGTTCGTTAAACTGAAATTTAGTCTAGAAAAGTGACGTAAAGACGATTTTGACGTAAAGCGGTTTTGACGTATTATTGTATTTAATGCTTTTATTCATTTGTTCTATTAGTTCTGCTGACCCTTTATGTTTTCTTTTGGTCGGTTTCTCGTCATTTTGATTTGTTTTGGCGGACATTTTGTCATGGTGTGAAGTCATTGCTCTACATGATTGGGATAAATGTCAATTTTGCGTCTGGAAAATGTCTATTACACAAGAATCTCAGTGGCTGCTTTCTTAAGCTCTCAAAAGGATTTTGATTCTCTTCCTAAATTCAACATTCAATCTCTGGTTCTATGGTCAGAATTTAAGAGTGGATCTATTTACAACACCACAGCATCGTCCGGTATGGACTTGAATTAGCAATCAATCTGTTATGAGAAAAGTTACTTAAACGATTTCTTGAGTATTTTCTTTTATGGGATATATAAGTAGTTGTTGGATTACTGGGACTACTGAAAAGGGAAGTCAATTTGTCAACATCATACCTAAACAGCCGAAAATATACAAAGTGCAAAAGATTACTCCCATCCCCACTGCGAACATTTTGAAATTCTTATCATTATAAAACAAAACAAATATCAGTCGTTGTTGGAGTGTTACACACTGGATCCATCAAAGAACACGAGCACTTTTATTTATAAAAATATAAGATGATATGTTTATTTCCTCGGTCGTGTGCAGACTGAGAGTCCTTAGCAGGGGTTACGTAAACGTGGAGCCATCGGGAGTTCTCTTCAAGCAATCTCGAACCTGAACTTTGTCTGCCAAATCGATTTCCACGGCCTTTTTTTTGTAGTCTGACCCTCGTTGTCTTTGATCGTGACACCTACAGTTTTTTTGTAGACACACCTCTTCGCCCACGCAGCCTGTTTTTTTTTTATTGGCTATGGGCTACGCCTACAGATTTTCTGCGCCTAATCAGTATCAAATGTACAACCTGCATTAGGTGTCAAAGGTCAGTTCAAGGCTACACCCTGTTTCTCTGTTTCTAGACTGCACTTGACACCCACGAATTTCCTGCGTGTAACCCGGTCCCCAGGTGTAACCGACCAATCAGGTATATATTACAGGAGGACTGACTCTACTAAAAAAAGAAGAATTTGTCAAAATCATACCTTGACAGCCTAACATATATTAAATGAAAATATATTGTTTTACAACGAAATTGTTTCACCGACACTTTTAAACTGAAAAACAACACATTTGAATAAATTTAAGGTTTACAAGTGAATGACTTCTTTTTCTTCCTTTGAACAGATTTTTATATCATCAATAATAATTTTATACTGAATGATATATGTTAAGCCGAATGTATTTACCCAACCCTTCCGCTACGCTGTCCTGTCGGTGGGGTTTAGAATACTCTGGCTGCATCCTTTGCAGAGGAGTAAGACCCCCCCCAAGTGTTATGGGTATGACAATAAACTATATCAGATGGCGAGGCTGCAGTTCTGGAAATCTGAGGAGTGTGTACTATCTCTTTATTGCCATTGCTCCTAGTTTCACTCTGACCCGGAGTGGTAGTATCTGGATCCCATTTATGGGTCAAATGAATCTGTTTACAAATTATTTGTATTAGATAGGAAAACATCATATCATAGAATTGTGTGAAAAAAACCAACTTTTAAGAAAACTGCACGAAAATGTAAATGTAAATATACAATGTACGCAATTAATGCATAAAATACCCCCAGACGGTTTGATATAACGTTAAAACCAATCAATCAACCTTTCGCCATGGAAGGCTTGAACAGAGTTTTCCTTCTCCTAGGCTGGTTGTCTAAACAAGGATAAAGTAACCACTCTGTCCTACTATTCACCCAATTATATATATATATATATATATATATATATATATATATATATATAGAGAGGAGAGAGAGAGAGAGAGAGAGAGAGGGGGGGAGAAAGAATGATAGAGGGGTGCTGACGAGATATTGCAACTGTTGATATACGCTGTTTAGAAACACAAGTCTCCTTCTATGATCATCACGGTAACATTTATATACAGTTTGACGTCACATCATGGGATTTCCCTTGGTTCCCTGTTTTTTTTCTAATTATTACATGACCCATTTAGAAAACAAAATCTTCAACACTTGTATTAAGCTTATGATATATTTTAATACATCGACAACATATCTAAAAATCTTGATGAAATAAAAAGCCTAAAGGAAACTTTTTCCGTTCTTCAATTCTCTTATGAACTCAAATCAATAATAAAATTTCCTTCCTTTATGTTTTAGTTGACTCTAACAATAATAAATTTTGCAGAAAATTAAATGCAACCAGCCTCGTCCAGGATTTGAACTTGGTTCGATGATTTCATTTCCTACGACAATAATCGTTACGCTAAGCGCACCTATAAATGCAGAATGCAAGATTTTATGAATTTTCTCGACTGGAAGCGTATATTGTAGTATTTTAAAAATATCCACAAATCTCTCTTTTCACGACAATTATAACGGAGACATTTTTTTTATCAGTTTGTACTCCATTAATGGGAATTTTATCAGGTGGCCAATTTATGTTAGAACTAATATTCGGAACATTGCATCTGCTTAGCTCAAGGGATTTTTTTTCGCATTGTATCGCTGTTTGTATTTTTCTAAGCCGCCTGTCTGGCTCAAAGATGGATGGCATTGTTGAATGTTTCGTCGGGCGAGACAAACTTTTCAGAGCATTGAAAAATCTTTCATAATATTTTCAAAAGATTACTGCATTTATATGGCGTATAACCCAATGTTGTAGCCATTTTGGTCGCTTGATTTTACATCATATCCCTCTATTGCCAAAGTCAATATTCTTTTCAAACAATCGTGGCTTCAAGTAACTATTCCTGTTTAATATTTATATTTTAGTACCTATTCATATGGTTTCAATATTCCTATTTAATACTGATAATATGCATACAACTATATGGATTCAGTTATCTCAAGTTATTTATATGGTTTTATATAAATAAGAAAACTTTGAGTTAATTCATTAGAAAGAAAAAGAAGAAATTGTCATTTTGGGATTTTGCATTTTGTTAGTGGCGTTGCGGCGGATCACACGAAAGAAAAGCGAAAAAAGACAAATATTGGTACCATGTCAGAGAAAAAATGTGGTGACGATGATACAATTGGAGTAGGTCCCCGAGGGTTTGGAAAAAGGATTGGAGGAATTGGAATAAGAGGAAGATTCGAGACCATAGATCGGATAGAATACTTAGAATAGTTCTGGAGATCATAGGAGGCTTGATGTCACGCAGACTTCAGTGAAAAATTCACAAGGGATGAAATAATAATAATAATAATAATAATAATAATAATAATAATAATAATAACTTAGCATTGATTAACAAAAAAGAAAGAAATTGTCAACTGGTGGATTTTGCAGTTCCAGCAGATCACAGGGTGAAGCTGAAGGAAAATGAAAAAATTGACAAATACCTGGACCTTGCCAGAGAACTGAAAAAGTTATGGAATATGAAATTCAAAGTTATACAAGTATTCAAGTTGATCTCAGACCGTTTGGCGATCTAAATTCTCCCTCAGATTTCCAGTTTCCTTTCCATAATTGTTCTAAAAGTGCTCGAACTATTATTGGTATCTTTGTTACCTTTATGTTTCATAGCTTCAATAAAAATATCAGTTAAAACTAGTGTAAAAATAGTCACAGAGCAAAATAATGGTATTAATTATTTGTAAAAATATAGCTATATAGCTTCTATATTCGGAATTCGGTTATTTCAAGCAATTATATGGTTTTAAGTAACTAATGATAATCCTTTGTTAACAATTTAATGTTCAAATAACAATTTTTAATAAAAAATAATTTGCACGGATATGTACTTTAACACGAGAGGAAGTTATATTAACATTGGAAGGCTTAAAGTAACCTCCCAACGTGGGTACAAGTGTGTACATAAAAAACATTCTGACAAAGGTGTGAAAACGAGAACAATATTTATTCCGTAGGTGACGGAGAAACACATACATGACAAAGATATACAAACCAGATACATAAACGTATTATGAGGAAATACTTGCGCCGTAAGGAATGTCCCTTACTGGTAACTGGTTGGGGGGGCAAAGCCCCACCTAAGGGTTAGAGGCGGAAGGCGCCTAGACCATGTTTGTTGCTGGCCTGAGTGAAAAGGGGCAGGAATTCAGAATTCCCGCTTGTGACCAAATACCAACGCCACCTATCGACGAGCAAACCACAGCAAGGGAAGATAACTCTTTTTGGACTTATGTCCACCCAGACTTACCGTTTTACTGACTCAACAATGCTAATAATTTTTATATAGATCTACTTGATCCATAGATGATTCCACACTCTACCAACCCCCTGAATTGGATGCAATTTAGTGTCATGTCCAGGACAACAGTTTTTTTTTTTTTGGGGGGGGGGAGTCATATTCCTCTTCAGATGATACAAACGTGGTATTCAAGGTTCTGCCAACAGAACAAAGCCTGATTGAATTATATTTGATAATGTATGGCATTGTGAGATCGAAGAAGAAAGTTGGCGGAGACAAGGACGAGATGAAGAGGGAATGAAGAATTCATAACAGGAAAGGAAAAAGTCAGACATGAGTTCACAGAAAAACACCACTCTCTTTATTATTTGTTGCAACTTCCTCAAAACAGGAAGACATGAAGTGGTATTCTAAAGTCGATAAAGGCAGCATCTATTGTCTGACAAATAGCATTCCACCTCCAATGGGGTGAGGGTGACTATCAGAGAAAATTATGTTATTACTTATCGCTCTACCGATAACTCTGACTGACCCTTTTCAAATATCCCCTACCATCATGTATAACTGTTTCTCGCACCTATTGCGAGAGTTCCAGAGATTGACCTTTTGTTGTCGATCACACATTTGAGCACCATGATCACTGTTGGTGAGAGGCTGTCACTACTTTGCAAATGTTGAGGATGTTAACCAAAGAGTAAAAGGGATTATTTATGATTTTATAGATTGTTCATGATATTTGAAATTTGTTTCTGAATAAAATAATACAGGAATCCAGGTAAATAAAAGAAAGAAAAGAAAGTGATATTAAAATCATTATTTTCAAACGTGACTGAATCCATAGAAAAAACTGAAGCTATATCATCAAATGTTTTATAGTTCATTGCCTATAGCTTCGTATATATTTTTTTTTTAATTCTATGACCCTGAATTCATTTTGTGATCATTCATCTTGGATCCATTTTTCCCGAATAAACATTTTCTATTACGTTCATACAAAATTTCCAAACTTTTTCGAGAAAATTTTTTATACAAATAAATTCAAAGCATCGTTATTCTATCATCAAAGTATTTTCTTCAGGGTTTGAATTCTGAGAATTCTTTGAGGAATGTTTCGATATCTTTAACTTTGAGGAATTTTTATGCCACACAGAAAAAGCGGAGGTATGGAAATGACGCATATTGCTTTTATAATTTTATAATTATTGTTATATTATTTAGTTTTAGTTTCTTTCGTTTATATTATATATTATATAATAATATATATATATATATATATATATATATATATATGTGTGTGTGTGTGTGTGTGTGTGTGTGTGTGCGTGTGTGTGTGTGTGTGTATTGAGAGAGAGAGAGAGAGAGAGAGAGAGAGAGAGAGAGAGAGAGAGAGAGAGAGAGAGAGAGGAGAGAGAGAGAGGCTAAATATTACTACGTCAGTTTCTTTCTGTGATCATTAGTTTCATTCATTTTTACTGTAATGCATTCATTACACCCCAAAAACGTTTGTCTGACGATTTTGGTTGTTTTACGTTAAAAAGAAATTACAACAAAATACAAAAATAAAACAAAAACACATGAAACTAATAATAACACATGATAATAACAGTGTGAAAAACTTAAAAGAGTTAATTTAATTAACAAAAAAAATTAATAATAGAATATAAAAGTGACACTGATATAAATTATAAGAACGGTGCGTATAGGTATATAACCAACACTAGATCCTTATGATGCATTAATGCATCCATGGACACGCTAACACTGAACATTTGGTATGGAAAGACAAAACAACTAACTCACATGAACAATAAACATATGGGTATTTAATACATACAACATGCAATAACAAAATAGCATAATATATATGTCCCATAGGTAAACTATACATAACTCCTTGTTACCCAACCCCGAAACTAACTTTTTTCATGACCGTCCCGAACAAAAATTATCAACCGTCCCGAATGGGGTTTGGATTGTCCCAAATGGGGTTTGGACCGTCCCGAAATCAAAATATTTTTGTTTAATTCATTAGCATCATCTATACTTGTCAGTCATCAGTAGCATAATAACATGTAATAAAACATTAAGAAAAGCTGAAGCAGTGATAATTCTGGATATCTGGACAAAAAAATCCATTTCCTAGTGAGTTTTGAGCTAAAAAAATACTTTTTCACTTTAAGTTACCCTGAGTAATTTTGAGGTTAGCATTCGGGCAATCACTGGACGGCCAATATTGGAATATAGTACTAACTTTTAGGAAAATTTTTACCATCCCCGGCAAACTGTCCCGGATGATGTATTGATCGTCCCGGATGTAATTTTTATCATCTCCGGGACGACGGGACGACGTTAATGTCGAGCCCTGTACCCAACACAATCATATTAGGGTCCTTAAAAAAATCCGTGGAAAATAGATTGCATGAACTTAAGATTAGAGGAAGAATTGTGATCTTCAACACTGCTGAGGTCTATAAGAATACTTTAAAGTGTCCTGGAAGGCTGAACATATTTGCTATTACTTAGAATACAAGGAAAACCACTTGTTAAAGCGACGTAAAAAAACTCACAAAGAGTAAAATATCACAATAAACTTTGAAACATGAAGGTAACAAAGATACCAATAATAGTTCGAGCACTTAGAACAATTATGGAAAGGAATTTGGAAATCTGAGGGAGAATTAAGATCGCCAAACGGTCTGAGATCAACTCGAATACTTAGTCTTGCAGAACTGAAGAGACTTGCTGTCACTTGGACTTCAATGAAAACTTCACAGTGTGAAAAACTCGTAAACAGATAATAATGACAATAATACACATCAATCTATATATGGCCGCGATTGATTTTTTTGAAAGGCATATGATATGGTGCCACATTGAGATATTTGAAGATGTCTGAGGTATGAGAAGACATTGTAGAAAATCGAGTATTTATAGCTGGAAGAGCAGTCTTTTCTGTTGTAACCAATTTGTGGCTTATGTCGACATAACGAGAGGAACCTTCCAGGTATGTGTTCTCTTTTCCATTTCTCATTGAATTTGTCTCTCTCAGCTTCTATCATCTGATTGGATAGAATATAAACTTGTAAAGTCCACAATTCAATATTTCTTTATTATTAAAAGAGCTAAAATCTCTGCCAAATATCTTGAATGGGATTGACTTTCTTGTCCAGACATTTTGAGTAAGGAGCACCGACATTTTAATATAATTTGGCATTTCGAAGGGTGAAAACTGGGGAAAGAAAACCCTGTACATGTGTGATACTATTTGGCTTTTCTATTCTTGGTTGTACATTTTCAAGTGCAATAAAGCATATGCGTATAAATACAAGCATTTCTATATGAGTGTATATGCGTATAGGTATAGCAAATATGTATGTATATGCATATGGGGGTAAACGTATATGTACGTGTGTGTATCCCGTATATGACACTAAACTGCACCTGATATTGAGGCTCCAATTCTAGTTATCGATGGAGTGTGGAGCAATCGTTCATAGGCATTACTCTCAGCTCCATTATAATCCGAAGTTGTTCAACTTGTTAAGGTCTCATCTATGGGTCAAATAGATTTGTTTAAAAAGTATTCAATCGGGCCGTATGCAAACATTCTCTTCAGAAAGAACTGCACAAATAATGAAAATCTGAATGCGATTCCTTAACTTCTGCGCATAAAATAACTCTATACGGTTTAATAAACCGTTTTAAAATTTATCAGTACGGGGATGTGTGGCCATAGGTAGGTATTTACCCAACACATTCGCCACAGGTAGGATGTGACTCAAGGTCGTAAGTATGGTGCACCCAGTAAGGATTGAACTCGATCTTCAATAGTAATTGATATGCGAAGCTAGCTTGCTGACCATTACACCACGATTGGACGCCAAAGGCAGTGTATATATATATATATGTATCTACATACATAGGTGTGTATAGTAGTATCAAAATGATTGTTAAACAAACGGCAAAATTTAATGGATGATGAAATAGAAAGAGAGGGATATCTTGGTGGGGATGAAAGGGTTATTTTTTTTTAATGTCCTTCATAAACAGAAGTCTTCGGCGTTCGTGTCGTCAGAAGTCAGTAGACAAAGATATCATTTTCAAAAGTACTTTTGCGAGAGGTATGAGAGTTCTTTTCCGGAAACCAGGGTCCCATATATTTAAGGAAGTAATCAAGATATAAGCAGATGAGACGTAAAAGTAAAGTCGTCGGGGCGGCCTAATGTCGGTATCAGCCAGACAGCGAGGGAGTATATCCACCTTTCACTAGCGCTAGACAAAGGAGATTATTTTAGCGTCTGAGGTGGAGCGTCTCACCTACCATCAGCTCCTCACTTTACCGCACATATCCCTGTGCTACTCATATTCTGAATTGGCGAGGGCCGGTATCGAACCAGGAACCTTGTGATTCCTAGCCGAACGCTCTACCGACTGCACAGGACAATGATGGTTGGCTTGACTGCTGGACTGGGACCCTATCCCGTCCACCATAGTTGGTCACAGCAAGTTAACTGACTGTTAGAATAAGAGAAGAAACCGTCTCGATGTTCGTCTGTCGTCTGTATTGTGATAGTGACGGATCAGCACCCAATTCCATGATGCAAAGTCTCATCGGATAAAGTCGCTTATTAGGAGAAACTCAAAGGAAATTGAAATTCTTTGATTTTTCTTTTGTTTATTTTATTTTTGTCTATTGGGCTAAATGTGTTAGTTTGTGCAGTTTCGACTAAAAGCCATGAACGATAGACCCTCTTTGGAAACAGTCACAACTTGGGTTTGAGACAGGACAGACCGCGACGAAAGACTTTCTCACAGGTACCAAATTCCCAGAACGGAAAAAGAATACGTAATCTAAATGAGAATCGATATCGATACCGAGGTCTCATTGTAATCGAAACTTTTCACCACACAATAAATATTACCATGTTTCAAATAGAAAAAAGAGAAATGGTAGAGATCTGATTGTGACAGAATCGATCAATGGAATCTTGACTTACTTTGTCAATAATGAGAAAAAAACACTGCAATATGCAAGTTATTTACTTAAGATATAAAAAATAAATGCAGTATAAAATTGAAAGAGTCATGTACAATTCAGTAGCAAGAGATAGAATGCATGGATTAGATCAGAGAGTGAAAGTAAAGGAAAGCAAGAAATAACAAATAAACAAACAAACAAAAGTGAATAAATATCTGGACCTTACCAGATAATTGAAAAAAAAAACCCAACAAAAAAAAAATATAGTGGGAACCTTTAATGAAAAATCTGGAAAAGTGACTCAAGATCTGGAGGAGGATTGAGAGAATTCACACCATAATACTATGACTAAAATACTGAGAATAATTCTGGAGATCTGAAGAGACTTACTGTCACTCAAAATTCAGGGAAAAACCCAAGTTAGGGCTGGTGTAGAAAATTTACAAGGAGTAAAATAATAACACCAGAATCTGTTCTTGAGAACGAAACGCATAACATTCTCTGGGACTTTTAAATAAAAACGGATCACCTCCCAACAAGAAGACCAGACCTAGTGTTGATTAACAAAAAAAAAAAAGAAATTGTCAACTGGTGGATTTTGCAGTTCCAGCAGATCACAGGGTGAAGCTGAAGAAAATGAAAAAATGATCAAGTATCTGGACCTTGCCAGAGAACTGAAAACGTTATGGATTATGAAAGTCAAAGTGATATCAATTGTAGTTGGTGCACTTGGAACGGTCCCAAAGGGATTGGAAAAGTGTTTGGAAAGTCTGGAAATCAGAGGAAGAATTGATACCATCTAGAACACTGCACTACTGCAATCTACCAGAATACTCAGAAGAGTCCTGGAGACCTGAGGAGACTTGCTGTCACTCAGACTCCAGTGAAAGACCATCAGGTAACGCTGATGTGAAAAACTCAAAAGAAGTGAAAATAATTTGGCAAATATCTTGATATCATCCATGTACAAAAGGTGGTTAATTTTTCCCAGCAATTTTGTAATTTTTTTAGCCTCCTTGGCATTTTGTATATATATAATTGAGTGGCATTATTGCTATAAAATAGAAGTGGTGAGAGTGAGTCTCCATGGAAGATGCCTCTTTGGATTTTAACCTCTGAAAGGATTTGTCCTCCTTTTATTAATTCCACTTTCCAGTTTTCCATTGCATTTGTGATAAAGTTTATAACTTTGTCGAATATCTTGTATATTTTTAGACATTCAATCATTCAATTTCATGTGACCATATCACAAGTTTTTCTATAAACAATCTCTACCATGGGTACATTTTCTTTCTTATTTTAACATCATTGAGAATGTACTGATCTTTATATAGTAGGTAATCCGTTCCTCTTGTTCCCTTGCGGCATCCTTTCTGTTCTTCCAGAAATTGTCCGCGGCACCCAAATATATTTCTTTTCCTATCTGTGCGATTAGAATTTTCCACATCATAGGTAGACACATTATCGGCTTATAGTTACTGGGGATGGTTCCTTCTGGGGATGGTTCTGGATCAGGGTACTTTTATCAAACGTTATTCGTGCGGGTATGTTGTCCAAGAGAATGAGATGCATAAAATTCTCAGTGTCCTTGAGATACACACGGATCATTTAATCCCGACTTGAAGAACAGACCTTAGGGGTCATGACAAGAAAAAAGAATTTATCATCTTATGGATTTAGCTGTTTAGAGTGAAAATGAAAGCGAAAAAAGAAACAATAACAAAAAACTATGAAACATAAGGGTGACCATGATATCAATTAGAGTTGGTGCCATTGGAACGATCCCCAAGGCTGTTGAAATTGAAAATCAGATAATTCAAGACCATCCGAACAACAATATTGTTAAGATCGGCTAGAATATTCAAAAGACTCCGGGAGATCTGAGGACCCTTGCTGTCACTCTAGTGAAAAACCACCAACTAACGGTGGTGTGAAAAACTCGCAAGGCGGGATATTTTAATATCAGAAGTCATTGTATAAGTCGTAACACTGAGTATGTCTAATTAGTAGATCAGTCTTTTTTCTTATAAGCATATTTGGGGTTGTATCAACATAAGTATAGGGAACTTCCAGGGGTATACAGTCTGTCTTCTTTGCCATTGTATGAAGCATAGGTATTTACCTAGCCCGTTATCTACGGGTAGGATGTGACACAAGGGCCCAAATATAGGGTATCCAGCGAGGATCGAACTCGCAATTCCGTAGTAATGGATTTGCCAGACTTGTTTGTCAACTATAACACCACAATGGGGCGCGCAAAATGGGATACAAGCATAAAAAGGATAGTCAAGAAATCAATCATTTCTTATGCGTGGATAACCTCAAGTTCTTTGCCAAACCGAAGAATGGAGTGGAGAATCCCCATGGCGTAGTAACTAACACACTGGACTGCAACATCGTAGTAAGCGAGTCCAGTCGTGCAATTATGTTCTCTTTCGGACTAATACCCTTGGGAAAGGTATGAAACCCTTCATTTCCCAGCTATGGCTTAAATAGTACCACTGCTATTCTTCTACAAGGATGATTTTCGCATTAAATAACGCTCGAAGGTTGAGATCCCATTAAGCAAAGAAACCAAACGTAACCTAACAATGGTATTGTCTCAAATATAGTCCAACGTTTCAAATGTGTAATACAGACATTGAAATCAAAGTTCCTGTTTCAAATTGATCAGTGGTAAAACTGATGTGGTAAACGATAACCATAGATTTGAATTACCTGACAAGGAAAAAATATGTAAAATAATCAGAACAAATATAAGTAATTAGAAATAAAGTTTTATTAGGTATATAGCAACAGATTAAGAAAGTTAACATTATTAGTGGGATCAACTTTGAGGGAGAGTTCAAAGAATTTCACCCTACAGAAAAAATTACCATCCTACACACGCATAGAAAGAAGGTTAATACTAACCAAGGTGCTCTTTTAATCAAACAATAAAGATGAAACAGGCAAATATCATAATAAAATTGATTACTGTAAAAACGAACAAGTTTAAAAGGGAGTAACAATAGCAGCAGATATTCTCTGGAGCAAAAATTATGCGCGCGTAAAACATGCTGAAAATAAATGTTTGTACAAAAGAAGCGAATTGATATCAACTTTTAACCCTATAACAACTTCTTATACCCCCTGGCTAATTCTTTTGCATGGCTTAGAAAAATACCAATGATTTGAATAATCTAATCTAGTTAGTATTATCTGCGTCATTTGGACTATCGTCCTCATCTTCATTGTTATCTGCACAACGTTTCGACCGATGTGCCTTCCGGCTTTCTTCAGGTATTTCTTGTCGGACTCGGGAACCTTCTCGGACTCGGGAACCTTCTTTTCGGACTCGGGAACCTTCTTGTCGTAATTGGTAACCTTCTTGTCGTAATCGGGAGCCATCACGGACCTTTGAACCTAACCCTTTATTCAGTCAACGGGGGAATCTTGTTCTCATTCTGCTAAACATAGCTGGGGTAGAGGCGTTGAGCTGTATTACTTATTATTCTATATTACTGCTGTTGTTGTTTAAGGAATATTTTTGAAACTAGATTGTTCAGCAATTAAAGAAAAATGTCTTGAGTCTTATTCGCTATTTACTGCTAAATAAAAAGAATTAAATGACCATATCCTAATTTTGCTAATTCCCTAATTTTTGTCAAGGGTTTTATAAATTTGATTGACATACATGACAATATAACAATCAGGTGACGAAAGTTTGGATTTCCTTCGAGAAAGAAAATATATTGGATTGGGTGTAATATAAGATTAGATTAGAGGAGTCAGTGGTAAGAAATTGAGCTCGACGATCAGTTTGCCCATATTGCTGACATCAGAATGGCTGTGGCTGTTGGCTGTGGGGTAGCCAGAAGGAAGCTGAAAAGAGAGACTGAGAGTCTCGCTGTAGAAGCTCAAGGCTTTAGCGACCAATTCTATAATGAAGTCTATTTATTAGACTGCAAACTGACAGATGCCACCTTTGTGGCATCAAAGTAGACAACGATACACACATTGTCAGTACGTGTGAAATACTTGCACAAAAGGAATACAAATGTCACCATGAAAAAGGAAAGTAAATCACACGGAATTCTGGTGAAAGACAAATGCTATCAACACAAACCGGAAACTGGAAAATGAGAACGTGAAAATCTTTCGATACAATTTCTACTTGAAAGTTTGTGAACCCCCACAGATATGGCCAGGATAAAAATATGAAACGGCAAAATATTCAGAGGATGTATATATTTATAAATGAATTATGCCAATTTCACTGAATGTTTGAGATGAGGCTTGAAGATTAGTATTATCTGCGTTATTCGGACTTTTGTCCCATCTTCATTGTTATTTGTACAACGTTTCGGCCGATATACCCTCCGGCCTTTTTCAGGTATTTCTTGTCGGACTCGGGAACATACTCGGACTCGGGAACCTTCTTTTTGAACTCGGGAACTTTCTTGAGTTCGAAAAGAAGTTCCCGAGTTCGAAAAGAAGGTTCCCGAGTCCGAGAAGCTTCCCGAGTCCGACAAGAAATACCTGAAGAAGGCCTGAGGGTATATCGGCCGAAACGTTGTACAAATAACAATGAAGATGGGACAATAGTCCGAATAACGCAGATAATACTAATATGCCAATATTCGAACGTTTCGGCTATTTAATATTAAACCAGGTTATAACGTTTAGTCGAGAAAGTTATTTTCAAATGAAAATGGAAACGGAAAACATGAAAAATTCTTAGTGCTCCCCCTCTCTCTCTTTCCTCTGTCTCTCTGTCTCTTTCTTTCTCTGTCTCTCTATTTGTCTATCTGCCTGTCTCTATCTGTCTATCTTGTCTGTGTGTCTCTCTCTATATAATATTGGACAAAAAATTGAGAGTGAAATAAATTTAGCAATCTTTTTATTAATGCCACACATTTTAATAAAACTTCAATGACAAATAGGAAGTAGTTATTTTCCTTGATTATTATTGCCAAATTTGTAGGGAAACGTCATAATTTTCTAAAAAGAAAATCCTCAGAAACACACACACACACTGTACATAGTGTATTTAAAGTTTTTTGTTATTGATTTCTAAGAAGAAACTGTTATAAGTCTTTTATAATCTTAATTAAGTGTATATTTTAGTACGTATTTACTTCACACAAAGCGCCCATTTTGGTCAATTTTTTGGCAGAATTTAGTTTTTTAAAATGTATTAAAAATTAATTCTATGTTATATTATTTTGCCTTTTTTTCTTTTTTTTTTTTTTTTTTTTTTTTTTTTTTTACTGATGCTCATTATGTTACTACTTTTCGACTTAAACAAAAATTTTACCTTAAATAATCGTTTTGATTAATTTTAATTCGTTTTTAAAATGAAAATCGGCAAGCATTTTGGTGGTACCTAGCTAATAACTAGTAAACTATTTTCTGAGTTTGAAAAAAGGTCAAATTGTGGCATAGAAATAATTTTGGGCTGTAATTTCGTAAAGAAATTGAATCGTCATCATTCATCAGTTGACGTTTTACTAAAAACAAACTGTCACTAATTGATGCTAATGGATAAGATAACAAATATTCATCCTCATCAAAACACACACACACACACACACACACACACACACACACAGACACACACACACATATATATATATATATATATATATATATATATATTATATATATATATATACTAAGATATTTAGTGCCCCAATTCTTTCATTAATTAGGCTTTCCAATTACATATGTCATAAAATATGTTTTCATAATAATTTTAAACAGGTAGACATGTGACTATTCCTTCGATTTCTGTAGCTAAAACCTCCTGTCTGATGATCGTATTCTAACTGAGTAGGACACATTTAGCTAAAGAAACAGAAAGTGTAGGGAGATAATTACCTAAGTTTTTATACTGGTCAGCTTACACGCATTCGAGCACTGTTTCATCACTTATTCAACGTTTTTATTCGTTTGTCTTTTTGTACACACACACACACACACACACACACACACACACAACACACACACACATACATGTATATATATAGATAGATTGATAGATAGTTAAACGTTGGCACACTAATGAACATTTAAATATATAAAGGAGAGATTTTGGTACGTACGTGTCGACGTATAACTCCAAAACGGGAGGTCTCTCAAATTTTAAATCTTGTGTGAGACGACCTGCTCTGCACTCTGCTCTTTAGATGTACTTGTCTAGATCCCAACGTTGTGAATTATGTGCCGGCCGAATTTAAGCACGAGTCAGAAATACAGGCTTCACAAGGATTGAAAACAAAACAACAACAACAACAAGTGTAAACAAGACACATGGAAGAAGGGTGTGTTGATACTCGCTGTCTATCTGCTACTACCGCTGCTATCCCTACTGGCAAACTTGACACTTCAACGGCGAACTTAACCCTTCGATCCCCGGGTTCTAACTAACTTAGGGCTCGAGTTTAGTTGTATTTATGTCAAATTCCCCTACCCAAACCATCTTCTCTGGTCCACACAAATGGCCAGAACTTAAATAAATCGTAGACTTCGAGTCGCCATTAACCCTTAAAATTAAAGCACTCAAATATTTTCCAGACAATCCGTCTACAATATGTTGATCATTAATTTTTTCAAAAGAGAATTTCTCCTAAAAAAATCCTTTTTGCTTTTAATACCTGGGTGCCTAAGATATTATCACCAAGTGGTCCCATTTCATGGTGGCATACAGGTCTCTTTAAACTTTACGACCTAATCTTTTGATTCGTAAAAAGGTCAGCCACCCAACCCTTTTACTTATGCCGGCCTTAACCTACTCTCTTTCTTATTTATTTATTTATTCTGACCATGTTCGTCTTCAACCATAGTATCACACACCTCCCTCAACATTTTGTCATTTATTTATAAATTACAACAAAACAAACACTATGCATCTCCCTTCGGCGCCTGAAGGGAGGACAACATTTTTCTCTTGGTTCTGAGAAGAAAAAAAAACATCATAACAAAAAAAAAAGATTCACAACAATATATAATCAGAGGCTTTGTCACCTCCTTTCAATAAAAAAAAAACAAACAAACAAAAAAAAAAAAAAAAAAACAAAAACAATGGCCAACAGTGCACTGGTACAGGTGGGATCCTCATCCTTTTCAACACAAACATACACACAACAAAAAAAAAACATGGATAGTAATGTTGGGTTCAGCTCTTCGACTTTGCTTCTCCTGTAATGATCTTTGGGGGACTACTGACTCAACAATCAAGAGTACTTTTTTGGATCACTTCCAAAACTTCACATCACCTTCTGATGAACACAAGGGAATTTTAAGCACCCTTCCATTTAACGATTCAGGAGGGCTTTTCTGGCTCACCTCCAAGATTTCACATCACCTCCTGATGAACACAAGGAATTTTAAGCACCCTTCTACTTAACGATTCAGGAGGCTTTTCTGGCTCACCTCCAAGATTTCACATCACCTTCTGATGAACACAAGGGAATTTTAAGCACCCTTCCATTTAACGATTCAGGAGGGCTTTTCTGGCTCACCTCCAAGATTTCACATCACCTTCTGATGAATGCAAGGGAATTTTAACCACCCTTCTAAATGATTCCGAAGTATTCATTTTTTTTTAAAATTCCTTACGACTCGGGAACATCATAATTTCCGCAGTTGGATAGGTGCCGTATCAGGAATAACATTACTTTAGAGAAGCATTGTCGATTACATCTCCAAACCTTGGGTCTCTACCACCCCTTTTTTCAAGAGAACCCAAACAAACAAACAGAAACCTCAACATAATATATGTCCTGGGTTACTGGAGGTATCGATAGGTCATCTCTTCCAGTCTTTCATTAACCATATACACACAAAAACAATGTTCATCCTAAATAGGAAAGTTCAACAAGTCCAGATTTCACTGCTACCTCCCTCAACCATTTGGTTTTTCTTCCCTCCTTTTCTTTCTAAGGGATTCACCTTACATCGTTCTCTGCACTGAACATGCAGGTTGTAGATTTCCTTTTCTCTTTTTTTTTTTTTTTTTTTTTTTTTGCATTTGTCTTTAAAACACCAAATTACAACAGCCCTTGGATCATGAATGAAGTGTCCAGTAGTTTATTATCGTGACGGCTGTTTTTTTTTTGTTTTTTTTTCATGTTTTCGTCCTTATAACGCCCAGTTGCAGAGGCTCTTCAGGCCGTGCCTGCACGGGACATGAAGAATCAAATTGATCCATATTTGTGACGACTGTGGTGTCTTTTTTCATTTTGGTCCCTGCCGTATCTGCTGATATGTCCCAACCATCGCGCTCCCCTACTGGCATATTTTCCTGCCTACTCCTTAACCACTGCCTACCCTTGATTACAAATCCTAATATAATCATAACTATCACTAAGACGCTACCCCCAGTGACGACCAGGCTATGGTGCCTGTGGACTGCTCATTCCACGTGGGGATTTTCCTCCCCACCGTCTCCAGCTTATACACCAGTTGGTGTAGGTTAATTCTATCTATGTCCTTCAGCAGCTGGGGCAATTTACCCATAGTTAGGTTGGGGGATTTCAACACTAGGGGATCCCACAGACCCGTCCACCCGCCAGAGGATACGTTTGATAGAGCAAGGAAAGAGTCCTTAGTTTCAAATTCTTCCTCCGCCTGATAATATGGCGGTAGGGTGATAGACCCCCCAAAAGCCGAGCACCCCATGGGCAAACTAATAATAGTTAGTGGTGGCTCTGCTCTAATGGTTACTGTCGACTTCCCCACATACCTGTGATAGGATCAGCCCTTTCTCCAGTGCTACTGCCCAGACTCCATCTGAAACTCCTATGGCCTGTGGCATTACGGTTCTCTTGAGAATTTCTACCTGACAAACTCTCTGAATGCCCTCCTTGTTATTTCTAAACAGTTCTACCAGGCACAATTGGTGGGCCCTAGTGGCATAAATGGGGCTCTTAGATGTACATGCTCCCAGTGCATCTGTTTTGCACTTCTCTGCCTCACTTTTGGTGAGCAGCATAAACTGTGTTCGGGCTAGGTTAAGGGCTATGCTTTCAGATTCCAATTTGTATCTAGCTACAACACCTAATTTTTGGTTCGGGTTAGGGTAGGGGATGGGCAGATTTATTACTTGGAAGACTTCAAAGACTTCAAAGGTACTATCCCTATCTAGAAGTGGTACGGGTACTAGTGCTAGGATTTTGCCCTCCTCCACCAATGTTACGCAACCTAAGGAACTGTAATAGCGCCATAGCTCCCTGGTGGGATCAGAAGGCAACCTAAGGTGGTGTGGAAGCAGGATGTCCTGGAGGTGAGCAGGGGCCACCAAGCTAGGTGATAAATGCCCCAGAAAGAGCATGTCTAGCTGAGTCTTAACATGCTCAAGTGACAGTCTCAGTGATTGTGAAGTCCGCCGAAGTCGGTTAATGGCCATGGACAGTTGCAAAAACTGCTTCACAAAACCCCTTAGCTTCCGCAGCTCCATTGACAAGGACTGTGAAACATTGCTCAGTTCCCATTTTACATCCAGGACACCCTTAACTAACCGGTTGATGGCCTGTCTATTCTCAGTTAGGTCTATCCTTGTGACATTTAATATAGACAAACTGCTATTGGCCTCCTGAACCAGAACCCTCTCACCCTCACCTAAAGCTATCAACTTTTGTTTGATTGACTGTAGATCTGCCTCTGTCACTGTCCCGAAAAGGACATTAAGCGCTTTCCCCACTATGGGAAGCACTGCTCTTTTTGTTCTAGGTTGTAGCAGTCTTAATCCCTTCAAATAGTTCCCCATCCCTTCCCACTGTGTCTCTAAGGCTTGGATCTCTTGTCTAAGTGAGTACATCACGCTATGGTACCTATCAGAATAATGATCTGTAGCTATCTCATCTCCGATCACTCTTACCTTCTCTATTTCTGACGATAATCCCTCTAGTAAGCCGTGATAGGGTCTCAGGTCAATCATGAGGGTGATTACCCATTTTGATCGGGTAAGTACCACCTCTGTGGACTTTTTAAAAATGGTGCTCTGGCTGTGCTTCCATGCGCCGGTTGGCATCACAAGAACGAGCAGTAGAAGAATCTTGTCGACAGCCATTCTGCAATGCAATATGAGGCAGGGTTACTGGGGAGG
This sequence comes from Doryteuthis pealeii, assembly GCA_023376005.1. NCBI lineage: Eukaryota > Metazoa > Mollusca > Cephalopoda > Myopsida > Loliginidae > Doryteuthis > Doryteuthis pealeii. Next base: position 1,219,524 of record CM042143.1, on the reverse strand, counting down.
AACACACTATAAGGGAATTTATGCGACCTATACCCCCTACTTTCCACTTTCTTCTATTCCTAACAACCATCCCCTAGTGGTGCACAGCTAACAGCTAGGTTCTTCGGATGACAAGCTAAGATCACGAACGCATTCTGTTCTGCTTAATGGTAGCGATTCTGACTCGGAATCCTGGTTATCCAGTTTTGCTAGTCTCTCTATTCATTGATATATATTACTCGCCCTAATGCTTGGTGAATTCAGTCTCAAAATGCCCGCGAGCACCACCCCCGCATGGGGGCCCTTCCACACGAACGGCAGCACACACGAACACCCTAAGACATCATCCACTTTTGCATCACCTACCTATTCAGTGTTGGGAGGTTGCTTCTATATCCCTTTGACATCTTAACGCCTGTGCTCCCCTTAACCTCAATTTGAGTGGTAACTCTGGTTCACTTACTAATGTCTCTTCTTTTCTCAATTGTAGTTGGGAAAGAGGTACTACATCCTCCTCTTCCCACTCACTGGTTTCTTCTTCACTGAGGTTTGGACTAAGAGCATTATCCCCCCTATCTGGTGCTACTAGATTCTCACCTAAGTTGCTATCACGATCATAGGGTATATGTATATATCATTTTCGCTATCTGTATCTATGTCTATAGGTTCTACTAGAGTCGCCTTTCTCATTCGTTTTTTCTTAGTACTAGGTTCAGGGATTTCCCACTCATCGATATTTGCTAATTTTAGATCATTTGCATGGGCTCTCTTTACCTTACCGGAAACCTGATCCCATATTAAGAATGAGACTGGACCTATCTGTTCAACTATTCGATGGTAGGGCCTCCACCTTTGATCTAGTTTGCCCTGCCTAGCGTGAACTCTGTAATATACCGGGTCTCCTACACCTAACTCTATTTTTCGGCGGTTCTTATTAATAGCCTCGTTTCTCTTTTTCTGTGCCCGTATTATTCTGCGCCGAGCCTTGACAAAGGTTTTATGCTGCTGTTCAATGATAAGTCGGTGGTAATCCTCCCCCATGTATTTTCTACGCGGCTTCAGCAAATTATCTACCGGTAGGACCACATCACGCCCAAACAGCATGTAGTAGGGGGAGAATTTTGTTGTCTCACACATTGAGAACCTCACAGCAGCTAATGCCTGAGTCAAATACAGGTCCCAGTTATGTCTGTCACCCTCAGTCAATTTAGACAGAACGTCACCCAAGAAACGGTGGAAACGCTCTACCTTCGCGTTACTCTGCGGATGATATGGGGACGTTGTGATATGCTTTATATTGAGACTCATCATTGTTTCCCTCATAATTTCATTAACGTTTTCGGTTCCATTGTCAGTCACTATCTCCAAGGGGGCCCTATAACGCGGAAATATCTCAGTCAAGATCAAACTAGCCACTGTTTGAGCCTTCTTGTCTGCCACTGCGTAAATTGGTTAGCCAATCTACAAAACTAACTATATATACATTTCCCTGTGAAGTCTCACTATATGGGCCAGATATATCCAAGCTAACTTTTTCAAATGGATAAGCTGGGATATCCATCTCCATAAGGGGGGCTGTCTCGTTCCTACTACTCCTGGCCTGGCAGGTGACACAGCTATTTACATATGTCGTTACCTGTTTATACAGCTAGGCCAATAATATTTCCTACTAATAAGCTCGTAGGTCTTATCTATGCCTATGTGTCCTATCGCATCGTGGCACTGTTCTACTATCTTATTCCGTAGCATTTGGGGGACATATAATCGGGGCCTAACCTCATCATCTTTATTAGAGAGGTAGTACAGCCGACCATCCTGTATCAAGTACCTACTTGCACAGGCCTGTGTTACCTTCCCCGCCTCTATCGCTTCTTTTAGTGTTTTAATTTCCTCATCCATCTGGTACTCGCTAACTAATTCTCCTAGCGGTTGCTGCTTTGTGGCATCTGGGGCCTCACAGACTGCATCGTCAATGCTTGGTCCCCTTTCTATTTGGTGGGAATTGATCACATTTATCTGGTATGCTCGATCATCCACCTCTGGTATCACGCTTATTGATTCCCGCTCCAACTGCTTAGGAATCCGTGATAGCAAGTCAGCACACGTATTCTCTCTACCGGCTAAGTATTCTATCTTGCAGTTATACCCGCTTAATTTAAGTGCCCATTGTTGAATCTTCTTGTTGGTCCAATCCGCTTCAAATAAGTACTGAAGGGCTTATGGTCAGTCTTAATTACAAAGGTAGCACCATTCAAGTAATAGTTCAGCTTTTCCAATGCATAAACTATGGCGTAAGCCTCCTTTTCAATCACTGGCCACCTCCGTTGGGTAGGAGACAGTCTATGGGACAAGAAGTAAATGGGCACCTCCTCTGATATACCTGGCATGGGACCGTCCTTCTCAGGGCATGGTTGGGTGAGGCAGGCACCAATGCACTGATCGCTGGCATCGGTGTACAAGACCATCGGCTTACTTAAATCCGGGTAGGCCAATAGAGGGATAGCTGTCAACTGCTCCTTCAGTGTATTAAAAGATCGCTGACAATCCTCTGTCCAATTAAACCGAGCATACTTCTTTGTCAATGCTATAAGCGGCGTTGCTATCCTCGAAAATGCTGGTATGAATCTCCTATAATAACCTATTGTACCTATAAAACCCCTAACTTCCCTAACAGTCTGTGGTTCGGGCATGGCTCTGATTACTTCTACTCTATCTATGTCAGGGTGTACTCCACTTTCATCAATAACAAATCCTAAGTATTTCGTCTCTTTCTTCATAAACTGACACTTAGATAACTTAATCTTCAGTCCATGCTTCCTTAGCCGAGCAAACACTGTCTGTAAATGCCCTAGATGTTCATCAGCACTGCTTGAAAAAATTAATATATCATCCAGGTAAGCCATAGCAAATTGCTCTAACCCTCCAAGCACCACAGACATGAGTTGCTGGAAAACCCCAGGTGCGTTAGCCAATCCGAAGGGCATGACCCTAAACTGATAAAGCCCTACATGGCATGCGAAAGCTGTCTTTTCTCGGTCAGCCTCATCCAGGGCTACCTGCCAGTATCCCGATCTCAGGTCCAGCGTAGAAAAGTATGTAGAGTTCCCAAGCAATGCCAGGATGTCGTCAATCAAAGGTAGTGGGTATGCTATGGGTTTCGTAATCTTATTCAAGGCCCTAAAATCCACACAAAACCTATGTCCTCCATCCTTCTTGTCGACTATCACTATTGGAAAGCTCCACGGGGACACAGAACGCTCAATCACACCTGCCCCCAGCATATCCTTAACTGCCCCCTCTACTAGCTCCCGCTTGTGCAATGGAGTTCGATATGGCCTGAGTCTTATAGGTGGATGGTCACCAGTGTTGATCTTCATCCGAACAGACTGAGTTTGACCTAACTCCTTATCCGAGTGGGCTATCACATCTCTGTTCTTTATTAAGAACTTGCTTATACTATCCCTATGTTCAGCGGGTGCTTCTATTTCTTCGACCTTAACTACTGTGTTTACTTGATGGCTCCTAGTATAATTTTTACTCAACACATTCTCCCTAATGCTCGCAGATACTGCTCGTCCTAGTTCCTTACCCCTAGGTATTTTTATCGTGGTATTTGTGGTGTTAGCCAGCAATATCGGAACCCGACCTGCCTCACCAACCTCTACCACTGATTCGCACAGCGTAACCTCCCCCTTTTCATAGGAGGGATCGTCTATAGGGGTTATTTGAAATGTACCCCTGCGCTGTTCTGCAGGAGACAGCTTACCCAGACAAGAGATAGCTGTACGAGGTCGGATAACAATGTCTTCGGGGGCCACCACAACAGATTCTTCATTCCTACAGTTTCCCAGTGGTATCTCTCTTCCGCCTACTTCCAGCAAAGCTGGATTAAAACTTAATTTTGCCCCGTTTCCTTCCAGCCAGTTTCTACCTAAAATCATTGACCTACAAAGAGTCGGTGCTACATATAACGTTTCCATTGTCTCTACTTCTTCTACTATTACTGGCAGACATATCATACCAGATAATTCCATTTCTCGCCCATCAGCCTGTACTACCTTTAAGTCCGCTGGTTTTAGGTCCTTATTTGTGACTCCTAACTCTAATAACTCTTTTTGTCTAATAATTGATATAGATGCCCCCGTATCTAATAAGGCTTGCACAACTTTTCCTACTATCTTTACATCACAGGCCATCTCGGTACTCTGATCAAATATTGCATAACTTCGGGCCACCCTCATCTTCTTCTGGGTGGCCCTCCTGCGTTTCCCTGAGTCCTTACGGGCCCCCTTTCCCTGGGTGGGCTGATCCTTCTTCTGGGACACACCCTCCGTATGTGATCCAATCGACCGCACTCCCAACACCCTGATTTTGGGTTGGGGGTGGCCCTCTCCTGCCTTCTCATGGGGGCGGTCTCCCGACCAATAGCTTGGTTGGCCATGCCCCATCGATTCCAAGATACAGGGGGGGTTTCTGTCCATCCTGTATCTGTCCCACCCGGTCTCCTTCTTTCCTCTACCCGACCCTGAGATGTCGCTAGTCTATTGTACAGTCTTAGACTCTTTCCCGCTGTCTCAAACGCCTCCGCTAGTGAGGTTGGAGCTGCCCTTGCTGTATCTTCCCTTACGAACGAATTTTCTATTGCGTCCGTGAAATACTCAGCCAGCTGCACCTGCACCGCCTCACCTTCGCGTTGGACGGCGTCTTTGTAGGCAACCTTTGCTAACCCTAGAATTCTACTAGCTAGTTCCGGAAGTGTTTCTCCTATTTTTTGCTTAACCTTAATTAACGCTCTTGCAGCGTCGGTCGCACTAGTGTAGTCACTGTACTGGTTCGTCAGCTGCACTAAGAGATCTCCCCAGTTACTATCAGGATTATCATCTAAGTATAGTCCGATATATTCGGATACAACCCCGTCTGAATAGTCATAAGCCAGATTCACCAACTCTGTTTGTGTCAGCTGGTAAATTCTGGCTTTCTTTTTCAGTGCCTCTACCCAGTGTTGAAATTCAGAGGCTTTCCCCGTGAAAATGGGGATCTTGGACCCACTTGTTGCTATTTTGGCAGCCGGGCGTGTTAGATTATCCCTATCCATAATAAACTAAATAAGCTAAAGCCAGCAAGATAACACGATAATCAAAAACAATATCAACAAACAGCAAAAGAAAAACGAAATAAATTTCCAGCTTACCTGATAGATATCGATGTCAATTTCCTTGCTTATCTGTTTCTCTTTCTATATTTTCCTTTTTTTTTTTTTTTTTTTTTAAAACGTTCCGAGTGTTCCTTTCAGGGTTTTTTTTTTTTTTTTTTCGAAGTTCAAAACAAAAACAAATTTGTTCAGTCCCTTTCTTTCCTCGTATCTTTTGTGTTTTCTTTCTTCTCCCACGTGTCTGGGTTATGTCTGTTCGTTTTCCGTTTCTTTCTTTCTTTCTTTCCTTTTCTTTTCCAGTTGTGTTGATTATTTTTCTTTTCTTTTCCTTTCTCTGATTTTTCTTAATTCGTCCGTTTGTCTCTCTCTCTTTCTCTTTCTTTCTTTCTTTTTCGTTTCCTGGCCACGGCAACCAGTGTGAGACGACCTGCTCTGCACTCTGCTCTTTAGATGTACTTGTCTAGATCCCAACGTTGTGAATTATGTGCCGGCCGAATTTAAGCACGAGTCAGAAATACAGGCTTCACAAGGATTGAAAACAAAACAACAACAACAACAAGTGTAAACAAGACACATGGAAGAAGGGTGTGTTGATACTCGATGTCTATCCAACTGGCTACTACCGCTGCTATCCCTACTGGCAAACTTGACACTTCAACGGCGAACTTAACCCTTCGATCCCCGGGTTCTAACTAACTTAGGGCTCGAGTTTAGTTGTATTTATGTCAAATTCCCCTACCCAAACCATCTTCTCCGGACCACACAAATGGCCAGAACTTAAATAAATCGTAGACTTCGAGTCGCCATTAACCCTTAAAATTAAAGCACTCAAATATTTTCCAGACAATCCGTCTACAATATGTTGATCATTAATTTTTTCAAAAGAGAATTTCTCCTAAAAAAATCCTTTTTGCTTTTAATACCTGGGTGCCTAAGATATTATCACCAAGTGGTCCCATTTCATGGTGGCATATAGGTCTCTTTAAACTTTACGACCTAATCTTTTGATTCGTAAAAAGGTCAGCCACCCAACCCTTTTACTTATGCCGGCCTTAACCTACTCTCTTTCTTATTTATTTATTTATTCTGACCATGTTCGTCTTCAACCATAGTATCACACTTGCATACACATTAATATTCTTCTAACTAAGAAACACGCCAAATTTGATTATTGATTTTTACTGATTAAGGGGTGTAATTAATTAATTAAGCCAAAGTCACCAAATTTGCGCAACTGTCCGTATACCAGCCCCTGCTGATAATAAAATATTGTCTCTGTCTGCTTATTGTTACAGCAGCGGAGTTTTGATTTTGAATTTTTGCAGTCTAAGCCGTTCAGCTCGGAATTTATCGCCTATTTAGGGTTCAATCATTAACAATTTTTATATCGTTAGAAAGAAAAGAAATTAAACTTTATATGTAATTTGTATGAGTTTTTATCAATTGAATAATTTTTTACAGGGAGTTAAAAAATTAAAAAAATGGCTTCGGATAGCCTTTTAATATCGCAATACAAGCAGTGCGGTCTATGCCAGTCAGCTCGGAATCTCTCGCCTATTTATGGTCCAATCTTTAAAATATTTATATCTTTAGAAATAAGATGAAAACCAAAAAAATAAAGAACTTTTAAGATTTTTTTTTACAATCTGATAGATTGGTGTGTAATCGATAATGATCCACTGAAGGAAGAAAATAGATGGGGGTGGGGGGGTCCAGATGATCAGGTCCACCAAAACGTTTTTAAACAATGTGTTTTTAAAATACTATCTTAAGTTTAAGCAAAAATAGATATTTGCAATACGAAGAATTTAAATTTTTGATTCTCAGCTTCTTTTTAAACTCAACATGCAATTAAGAACTAGATGTGAATTGTTGTCACGCACAAAAAATTGTGGAAGAATTAAAATTATTTCAAAACAAGTTTATGGTTACTTTTTCATTTGAATAAAATGGTGAAATCTTTCAACTATGAATATGAACACAATTTTAATTCTGAGCTTCTGTTATTATTAGAGTTTTTTAAGGGCTAAAAGTAAAAATAAAATAAAATTGACAAATACTTATTCATAGATTGGTCAGAGCAGATTTTTGGCAATTTTTTGTGAAGTAGGTTTAAAATTGTTTTGTAAAAACAAGGATTTTTCAACAAATTGGGTATACTTACAAGAACGTGTATTACATTAAGTAACAATATTTTTGTTTATCTTATTTTCCTTTCCTTACATGTGTCTAATTCGGTTGTAATTTAAATACATATTACATTGTTAAGTTTTTCAGTTCTATTAGGTACATGTGATGTTACAAAATTTACAAATAAAAAACAAAAACAAATATACAAACGAATACTTTCGATTTGTTGTATAGTAATATGTAATAATTTTAAACTATAAAACAGAAAATACAAATCCTGAAATATACAAATTCTCAATGATTTTAGTTTCAAGAATTATTTTCCTCTTACCCCCTCTCTAACTACTGTCTTCCACTTTCTCTCTCACTCCCTGGTGTTCCAAATTTCATTTTAGTCCAGTCATGGACTGGGTACTTTAGCTAGTATATATATATATATATATATATATATATATATAGATATATATATATATATATATATATATATATATAGATAGATAGAGAGATATATAGTTAAACGTTGGCATACTAATGTACATATATATATATATATATATATATATATATATGTGTGTGTGTGTGTGTGTGTGTGTACATTAGTATCCCAACGTTTAACTATCTTGAGGGTGATGATAATTGAAACGTGCTTGGAAGTATCAATATAATCCAATTTCAATGGTGAGAGAAGGATTATAGAAATACAAAGAAGACGTGTTTGTTGCTTTTAATTTCGTTAAAACGTTTTGAATGTAATCTTATAGCATAATTCATTTGTGTGAAAAATACCAAGAAAAATTTACTAAGAAACTTTTAATAGTGCTTGATTGAATGATTTTAACTGTATGCCAACCTGTATAGGATTATTTTATGCCTAGAGGTTAGGGAATTGTGTTTCTTGTACATTTATATTTATATTTCGTATAGTTGCTTCTTAAGAGTTTTTGCACTCATTTATTTATCAAGTGTTCCTATCTAGCACCAATAACCATATAATTTCAAGTAACTATTTCAATTTAGTAATATTAATTATTTGATGTTATTTGCACACATTTATGTGGTTTCAAGTAACTAATAATAATCCTTATTAAACAGTTATAGCTTCAATTAACGATTCTTAAGACAAATATCTTAAAGTAACACATCTTCAAGTATTCTTACTTTAAACAAATATTTTTTAAACAGATCTATTTTATCCAATAACAGGTTCTACTACAGCGGATCCGATTGGACCTGGACTTCTTTTAATGACAATATTTATACAATATTTATTAACATTTATGACACTAAAGGGGTACTCCACATTCCACAGACCTTTAGAACTAGATTCCCACCATCAGATACAGTCTTGTGTAATACCCCAGGTACAGTAGGCGTATTATAAACTTCGCCAACAGAGCGAAGAAATTTTTAACTCTTTATGTATCAAGTTAATATTTATAATGACCTTATGATGAGATGTTTTATAACATGACTCACGTTCAGTTATGAATATATAAAAGTTTTATTAGATTTTATTAATCCGTTGAGTTTTAGTAAATGTTTAAAATGTGATTGCCATTCGTACACATAAAGTTTTGCAAGATTTTGTTCTAAAATTAATTTCCAATTCCTTAGCTGATGAAACTGATCCAGAGCAAATAAATTCTCCACCAAATTCGATTTCGTTATTTTTATTTAATGGCATATCAACCTTCGTGGGTTATAGTGTAGAGAACTGTAGTGCTACTAATTAAACCATAGCTGGAGAATGAGGGGGGGTCATACCTTTCCCAGTGGTATTAGTCCGAAATTGAATGTAATAGTGCGACTAGAGTTTGAACTCGCTTATTACCATATCGCAGTTCAGCAAATAAGCCACTACGTCACAGGGATCCTCTTAAATTTTTGGGAAGAAAACTTTTTCCAAATTATTTTTGGAGAAACTCGTAGAGAGCAAAATGTTCCTTCACCCGACATGGTGCATATGACTCATTGTCCAATTTTATTGCAGGCCAGTAAAAAAATAATACGCCCCCCCCACAAAAAAAATCATTACCGTAGACATCAGGGTATATTTTAATTATATGGGTAAGTGCTGTTTGGGGTGCAAATCAGAGAGAGAGAGAGAGAGAGAGAGAGAGAGAGAGAGAGAGAGAGAGAGAGAGACAGACAGACAGACAGACAGACAGACAGACAGACAGACAGTGCCAATGATAATTAATCACACATAGAGATTTATGAATAAAGCATTTATGCATGTGTGCTTTCGCCCCCCCCCCACATACACACACACGCGCGCGCGCACACACACACACATATACGCACACACATACGTACGTGTGTATGAGTGTGAGTGTGAGCGTGTGTATACATGTGTGTGTTTACAGAAAGATAAACAGACCGATTGACAGATAGATATATTAGTATTAAATATAAAAATACATTATCAAAAACTAAGATCATAAAATATTATAATTTTCATGCATTTATTTCTGGTTGTGAGTATTATGAGTTGGATTATATTAATTCAACATCCATGCATCAAAGATGAGATGAGAGTATTTGTTGCCATATGGATTATTTTCGATGCAACTTAGCACCTTCGTTCGTTAGTGATTTTGGCCACAACAAAATCAACTACAACAACAACAACAACCAGCTTACTCACTGCTTCTGTTAAAAACCATCGATAAAATCATCTGACTAACTCTAATACATTCATACGCCCTTTAAAAAACATTTCTCAAGTAAAAACATTCGAAAGAAACATATTTTCATGTTGTATCCTTTATATTCTCTTTAGTTTCTTGCTTGTAAAATTGTCCACTCGTTTTGTGTTTGTGTGTGCGTCTCTTTTTTTCGTTTTTCTTTCTCTTCGCACCTTCTGATTCACTCAGCAATTTATTCCCCATTTAAAAAAGTTGCTGTCCGTGTTGTTTTTCTTTTAAATCATTATATTTAGATTCTGGTTCAATTTATTCAAAAATGTTTAGTATTGAAAACATGTCTATAACCAAAACCTTGTAGAAGAATATTAGTGGTACTATTTAACCAACATCTGAGGGGAGGGGGTTATACTTTTTCCAAGGGCATTAGTCTAAAAGTGAACGTAGAAGCGCGACTGTAAACATTGGTTTGATTTTATAAACTAGTAGAAATAATATTTATTAACTTTATTTGTATTAATAAATCTATTAATAATGGAGATTCGCTTCCTGTAACAAAAACTACGTCACACTACCTAAAATCGTCATAACATACAATAAAATACACTCAAAATTTGACCATGCAATGTTAAACAGTCGTCATTGATTTTTTAAACAAGTTTTAATAAATACATACCTGGTATTATGTATCTATATATAGTTTTTAAAAATTTTAATATATATTTAAAGTTATCAGAACTAAGTTCCATTTCAATTTTTTAATTTTTTACTCCTTTAATAAATTTATTTTATTTTTTACTCCTTTAATAAATTTGATGATTTTACTTTACTTATGATACAAACTCTCTGATATTACATTTTCAACTCCCATCCACTCAGGCAATATTTATTTTATATCGCCCAGAGGGTGTTTTTTATTTTGCTAGTTTGTATAATTAATAAACTGGTAGTTGATATTCAGCCACCGCTTTCTTGCACACATATTGGGTGTTTGCCATAAAAGCAATTTGAAGAATACGACTGGGACAATCATATAGGTGTTAAGGCTAGACACAACCAGTAGAGTGATTGGACCAGGCCTCTCTGATCGTACGTCCAGTCCAGCCCAAATAAAAGCAGAAGTAGAAGGTCGCATGTTGTGGAACCACTTACCCGGGTTACGTACTACTCAGCCACCACGATCCTATCCTCAGGTATTACGGGTCGCCACTCACAGCCAACAGGTGGAGAGGGGTCTCATCCTTCTGTAGAGGTGCTGTCGGCGTATACCGGTCAATTGAACCCTTTTTCATATTCAAAATGTTACTAGTACAAAATGTTTCACTTGTCCGAAAAAATAGCTTTATTATTTCTTTATTATTTCTTTTTATTTAGGGTTGGTTGATTTGGTTTATTTCTTTAAGAGCATATCAACTCTTTATGGGTTATTTGATGCCTGAATTTGATTAATTTCTAAATGTTTGATTAGGTATTTATACAACCCCTCTGCACGAATAGAGTTTAATAGGTTTCAATTCTGAGTTTTGTTTTTAGACCGCTTGCTATACCAAGGTTAAATAGCACAGACTGCATTAGTATCTACTTGTAGCTGGAGGGAGAATTATTAGATTCATACCTTTCCCAATGATATTACCGCTAATACCCTCTAAGGACTCGAAAGTCGTCGATCGTTATTCCTGTTTGGATAAAAAAAAGTTGACAAAAATGCATTTATAGTTTGGTTCCTATGCTTATTACTTGATGTTTTAATTTGATCTGGCCGGCCTTTTTCTGTGGGTTGCTAACCGTAATTTCAGAATTTTTTAGGGAGGAGAAAACTCTTTGAATCTTTCTCATTTCTTTTGAAGATCCCTCAGAGGGGTTTATAAACCCCAAGACCCTCAAACAACGTGATCTGTTTCTGTCGTTTTCAAAGCCCAAAACTAACTAAAACTCAGACTTTTCTTTTTCCTCTTTCTGGTCAAAACAATCGAAAAGATTTCTGGATTGCGGGTCCGGATTCGGCCCGAAATATTTTAATTTGCTCATGGAGTTGGCTTGATTCCAAAATGGTATGATATGTTGGGGTATGGCACACTGACATTCGCATTCCCCCCCTTAATTTAAAAAAACAAACAAAAAAAGAAAAAGAAAAAACAATAAAACAAAACTGCTCCAAGTATAAATATTTATATATCTGGAGGGATGTCAGCAATGTTAACGTTCCATTGTGGCAATTTAAAGCAAGGTTCGAATCGTCATGACAATATGTTTGATGTATATATAATTTGTGATGTCTAATTTACATAATGTTGATGCATCAACCAAAATCAACTTCCCTCCGTTAATTTCATGAAACAATCCTGATAAACTGGATATCCCAAATCTTTTATTCACTGAACATCTTCTGTTGTCCAAGAAAGCATGGGGTTTAATCGTTCATCTTTCTGAAAATAAGCGTCAAGCTTAAGAGACAGCAGCTTTGGTTGCCATGGTTATTAACTGAGAGAGCTAAAAATTATAAAATGATGGATTTATGAGGTACTCCAAAAAGATGCACACCAAAACGGTAGATATGGAACTCTATACTGTTAATGTTTAAAACAATACATGCATTCGTGCTTAAAGACAACCCATCATGTTGAAATGGTTAGCAAGCTACTCTCGCAGGTCTATTATTACTGAATAGCGAGTTCAATCCTCACTGGATGCCCCATACTTTCCATCTTGTGTCACATTCTACCGGTGGCTAACGGGTTGAGTAAACATCTACTTACAACCTTTTGTTACGCCCTACAATGGGAGTCATATCGTAGAATAATGTTTAACAAGCTACTCTCGCAGATCCATTACTACTGAATAGCGATTTCGATCTTCGCTGGATGCCCATACTTTCGAATTTGTGTCATATCCTACACATGGTGAACAGGTTGGGTAAATAACTATGTGTCCATGCATAAATTTATCATGATCAACTTATACTTACGTAGATATGGATTTATTTAGTTATTCAATTCTGCTGAGAAAGCTAAAAAGTTATAAAAGAATAAATATATGAGCTTCTCTTGAAGAAGGCAGAATATGTATTTACCAAACCCTTAGAAGTATGTGACACTAGGTCAGTTTTTCAGCGGTATTTAACCGGTTGAATTCAGAGTTTCATTATCCTAGACTGGTTGTAAAACCAAGTTTAAATAGCTCAGTTTGATCTACTATTTACACGTAACTGGAGGGAGAATAGTTCGATGTATATATTTCCCCAAGGATATTAGCGCTATATGAAATGCAAACAACCTCGTCCAGGATTTGAACTTCGGATCGCTATGTCAATTTCATACGACGATAACCATTACACAGCGAGCGAATGTATTACATCAAAGTAGTAAATATGATTCTCTATGAAGTTAATGTATAAAAATTCATGTATCTGTATATAAGTTAAATTTTGAAGGCTTGGTGACCTGTGGCGACACTAAATAGACAGTATAGAAACTCTGCAACGCCTGAGAAAATTGTGTCGTAAAATGTTCCGCCTGGAAGCTCCACGCAGCCTTCTGCTAAAATAAATGGATATCAATATGGATATTTATAGCTTCATAAAATTTTTGTTAATGTTAATCTCTGCCTTTTCTTATTTACTTATTCCTTATATGTGTACTAACATTGAGGTTATATATATCTACAAGGTCTAACCCGAGACCCATTAACCTCTTCAGACATGGGCGATACTTTTGAAATTCTAATACATAATACCAAGGAACAAATATAGTGTTTAAAAAATCAATTCCATAAATTGTATTTAAAAACTCATTCCATAAGTTAATGATTTCTTGGCCATAAATCAAGGGTCGACAAATATAAAATCGACTTATACACACGTATATATGGATATATTGACTTATGTAGTCTTTACCTTAAACTGATGAGAAACAGATCAATTTTTCCCTAAACATCATCGGGTGTTCTTCATCATCAAATATAGTCGCAGTTCGCAGCGTGAGAAACATCATTTGTTTCACCTGGGATTTTCGGATTAGGATCATCGTGTTGTGAATTATTTCTGTCCTCATGAAGAAAGTCATTATCCCACGTGTTAAAGCTTTTAAGAAACGTTGTGTAATTGAAGCGAGAATCTATCAGTTGATTGGAAAATCCAATTAAAATGTTGATATTATCTCTACCTTTTAAAGCTTGTAGATTCTTATTTTAGATAGACTAAAATTCTCATTTAAACAAAACTAATAATTCTTATGTAAATATAGACTAAACAATTCTGTAACGTTATAGATCGTGATGTTGATGGTGATGGTGATGGATTTGTTTCCTTGTGTCTTTCTAATTTTCTGTGGAGAATGTGCAAGTGTAATGCAAGCTCTTAAATCTCAAAGATTTAATAAGAGAATTATGACGGTAAATGATGCAATTGAAATAAATGAGGAAATATCCAAATTAAGTCTTAATACAAAATACTGAATACCAATTCATATAAATAATGAATAAATAACTTTTACACCTTCAATAACTTTAAAGAAGTTTAGTAATCTTATTATAGGCAGTAAAATCTTGAATAGTTTAAAACCTTTTTTTTAGCCATTCTTAAGTGGTGAGAATATTTTATGAATTTAAGATTTACAGAGATAATTTTACAAATTCAGAACAAATTTAGAAAAAGGTAATATCTCAGAGTAAATGCCGCAGATTTTTTCATATTCTTCAAATGGTAATTCCACTTTTCATCATCCGCATCTTTCAAGATGAAAGCCGCTGCCAAGCCAAAGAAGGCCGCCAAGAAACCCGCTAAGAAAGTAGTCAAACCCAAGGCTGCTAAATCTCCCAAGAAGCACAAGGCAAAGAAAACAGCCGCCAAGAAGCCCAAGGCAGCTAAAAAATCACCCAAAAAGGTTGCTAAGCTAAAGCCCAAGAAGGTTGCCGCTAAAAAGCCAGCCAAGAAGACCGCAGCTAAAAAAAAAACCCGCCAAGAAAGCCGCTAAGAAGCCCGCCAAAAAGTAAATCTGAATTGTGTGATACTTTTCAGCAAACTTGTTCAGCGAGACCTTTTTTCTCTCAACTTTGTACTAAGGATTTTTATTTTTGGAACTTTCTTATTTTTATTTTATTAATCTGTTTTTTTTTTATTTTTATTAATCTGGTTTACTTACGATTTAAAAGATTTCTAGTTGACCAATGTTCTCATCTCATACATAAGACAACCTAATAAAACATACTCTTTACTGGCTGAACTATTTGTAAAAGCTAGGATTACCCCCCCCCCAACCTTTATAGGTACGTACACTCAACCATGGAAGATTCATTATTTGATGGTAGCTGGAATTCATTCTTTAAGGTGATCACTTGTGTAGGTTTCTTCATTGTTGACCGTTTTTGTCTCAAAGGAGCCAATTCCTTTCCTGACGATTGACATACACCAACACCAACACCAACACCAACACCAACGAAACGCAATATCTTGATTTTATTGAACTCTTAAACTTCAATTACAAATCATTTCGATGTCTCCACCAAATAGGAGAGGGTAAAATTACCCCCTCTCGGTCGTAAATTCTATGTCAATTGTCCAGAATCTGTAAGAGAAAAACGAGAAAAGAGAGCGAAATAGCTATCTTCTCACTTTCTATACTTCTTCTCTCGACGGATGAGTCAACCACCACCGACGTTATACATTGACCTCTCCACTTTTATTATCTAACAATTTTACTCATTCAATTTTCCCTATTCAGCATTTAAAAAAAAAGAAATTATTACTAAAAGATAAATAATTTTTTGTCCTGACAGGGATGATTTCAGGAGCAACAACTGTAACAGAATAATACCATATATTTCAAGGTGATGTCCCCGTTGGAGAGGGTGAGATTTCGGGGAGGGTGGTTTTTGAGACGATCCACAGTTGTTGATTTCGACCTAAACGCTTGATTCTGCTACTGTGAAAATTATAATATCTGGTGAATACGGCAAATGAATGCAAACGTTCCTAACTTGAATTCAATGAATAAAGTGAATTTTGCAATAAAACAAGTCACATTTCACACTGGGAAAATTGCTTTATAATTCAATATAATATCCATTTTTAAAAGATATTTTCCCATTAAACAAAACAAACCTTTTCTTTCAGCATATCATGATTTGGGACCGAGGTTTTATCTATTTGCTCCTGGTGTTCTTCAATTTATCATCGCTTGAGTAAAAATTTCCACGCAGAAATTCTTTGAGACGGTAAAGTAAACGGAAATCCGTGAGGGGCAAATCTGGACTCTAAGGAGGAAGTGGCAATTCTGGCTAAGCAAACTGTCTGGTAGTTTTTGCTGAATTATGTCCTAGTGAAAACAAAACGACAACTATCCTTCGCAAAGGCAAAAGTCATTCGACACAATTTTGTGGGTGCCCTCTTTGTGTGTAAACTCTTCTTTCAGCTAAAATGCGTGCATTATCTGAATCCACCATATCAGGTGTGCTCGCCATTTGCCTGGCCTGTCTGGCCTATCTTCATTTTGAATATTATTTCGATCTTTAAACAATTTAGCTCCTTTGTAAACATTTTTGACCCAAATATGTTTCTATGTGCACATCACATATTCTTCTGTAAAAAGAAAATTCACATGAATTGCTCTTGAATAGTCTCAAAACAAACATTTTTATGAGATTAAAATAATTTTTGGCTTAACCCAAATTCAAACAATTCAGAGTTTACATTTATGGAAATAAATAAAAAAAAAATATTTTGCTTAAAAAATGTACACTATTCATTGAATGAGGCTCGTCTTTGTTTGGTCAGCGAATGAACAGGTGTCTTATTATTGTGATGGAATTTCTTCCTTTTTTCTCTAAACCCAGACGCCTTCCATTTTTATTATTTATTAAGCTTTTTTTTTAGATATGACATACGTGTTCCAGACTGCTTACAGTACTTTCTACTGATTGATGCTTGTCTTCTATCTAAATATTGAACAAGCTTATCGTTGCTTAACTTCGAAAGCGGAAATCGCTGCTTATAACATGATCAAGTCACACACTTTCATTGATTTCTATCTTCAGTTAATATGAAAGCAGAACTTGTTTGATTCAATGATTTATTTCGCTAGAAACAGATAATAGTGGCTTTTCTATCGAATTCTGTCAAATACAGAAAATCACATTATTTGAATAAAGAAGACTGACCTTTGATACATTCATTGGTAATTCTCTTGTATTTCATATTGTTACAATTTATCTACTTTTTATCGCCTATCACAATTTGTTTCAAGATCGAAATATTTAAATCAGGTCCAATAGATTTATTTTTCTCGCGTGAAAGTCGCACATTAAATTGACTCATATAACCAAACTGATGCAAATAATTCTCCCTCTTCATTTGGATATTTTGTGTTTATTTTTTGACCAGTTTCTCATATGGTATAACGTTGATTATCTTAATGTTATTTGATTGCTACTAAACTCAACTTGTCTACCAAACTATGAAACATTGTTGTACATAAAATACTAACTTTGCAAACCACTTTTGAAACGTTCGATCAAGCACCTTCTTCATTAATTATTCAAAGCTTTCTTTTTGTATTTAATTTTTGATTTTAACTTAAATAAACATGATAAAAAAACATGATATACAGAAAGTAATGCCGATGTTCAAAGTTCAAATCAATTGAGACAAATACACCAATTTTGCCAATTCATTTAAAAAAAATATATGCTCTACCAAATTCTGCGGTTGAAATTTATCCAGCAGAAATTTTCCCCTGCATTGAGGATTGCGTAGATACAGCAATTCAGGCACTCGCTGAAAAAGAGCAAAGAAAGATTGATTACACCAGCCAGTAACAGGAATATCAACGATAATAAATCAAGGACAATAAAAAAACAAAAACAATAAAGATCTTCACAACAAAAATGGGAAGAAAAACGACTATATGGACACTTCAAGTGACAAACTAAAGAAATTACACATGAGATCACCTATGAAATTCTCTGGGACTTCGAGATACAGATGGATCACCTAATCCGGGCCAGGAGACCTGACCTAGTATTGTTTAACAAAAAAAAGGAGAATCTGTCATTTCGTGGATTTTGCCGTCTCGGCCGACCACCGAGTGTGAATGAAAGAAAGCGGAAAGATAGACAAATACTTGGACCTTAGTTGGACCTTGCCATAGAACTGAGAAAACTGTGGAACATCTTGTGAAGGTCATACCAATTGTAATTGGTGCCCTTGGAACGGTCCCCAAAGGTCTGGAAAGGAATTTCGAGGAATTGGAAATCACAGGAAAAATCAAGATTATCCAAACTACAGCACTGCTAAGATCAGCTAGAATACTCAGAAAGTCCTGGAGACCTGAGGAGACTTGCTGTCACTCAGCCTCCAGTGAACCACCAGCTACGGCAGGTGTGAAAAACTACTACTACTACTACTACTACTACTACTAATAATAATAATAATAATAAACGAGTTATAAAATGAAGGTATGATAATAGGAGTATAGTTTTAATTTATTAAGTAATATTCCACCCAACTCCTCAAAATTACCAATGCAAAAACATTTACATGATAAATTGCACGTGAAATATATATACACAGATAATTTGACGTTTCACGCAAATAGACATACAGAAGCCGAATGGCGGTTGCATAGAAGACAGTGCAAAGCATTGGCTTCTATGTGAACTCACAGAAAACTGAATTAAACAGAATAGAGTCATCTCCATTACAGGATGGTAAGCCTCTAGAATTAGTAGACCAGTTCACATACCTTGTTAGTAATGTCTCATCTACAGAGAGTGATGTCAATATACGCAATTATCGATCATATGGAAATCTGATCTCCCTGATAAAATAAAGCAAGAATTCTTCCAAGCTGTAGTCGTATTAGTGCTACTGTACGGTTGCACCACTTGGACTCTAACAAAGAGCCAAGAGAAAAAGCTTGACGGGAGTTGTACAAAGATGTTGCGTGTTGTCTTGAACAAATCTTAGAAACAACACACCACAAGAAAGCATGTGTACGGCCACTTTCCCCCTATTACACAAACCATAAGACGACAAGACATTCTGGACACGGCTGGAGACGCAAGGAAAAACTCATAAGGAAAGTTTTTTTGTGGACACCTACTCATCGACACACCAGTGTAGGCTGAACAACAAAAAATCTACATCAATCAGTTCTGTGCGGATTTTGGATGATGCGTAGAAGACCTTCCAGAAGCGACGGTCGATTAGGATGGTTGGGTAATATATATATATATATATATAAAGAGAGAGAGAGAGAGAGAGAGAGAGAGAGAGAGAGAGAGAGAGAGAGAGAGAGAGAAGAGAGAGAGAGAGAGGGAAGAGAGTCATGGATATCCGTACTGCCAGCACGACCTCATGATATATGTTACGATCTATTGTGATCTTAAATGGAACGCACATTTAAATATAATTTTGTAAACATGTTGAAAAAAGAAAGAACATCCTCAGACTAAACTGATTTGATCGCAAAAGTTCGCATACGAAATTTTATAATTCTTTTAACTCAGAAATCTAAAATTTCATCTCGTGTTTATTGTCAGTAAATTCAACCTAATACAAAAAAATAAAATTCAACAATACTTACTAAGTCAAATTTATACATAAAAGTTGTAGATTAAAAAAAGGACTTCCTTTTAAAATTGATTTATCGTTTAGTGGAAAATAGTTGCTGATAAAATAGTTTCATCATCAAACATTTTTCTTATTCAAACGTTGTGTAGTGGCTTACGTGCTGGATTGTGGTGTCATATTAAACGAGTTCAAACTTTAGTCGTGCTCACCTCCGGACTATTACCCTTGAGAAAGGTAGGTACCCCCTCAACCCCAGCTATGGTTTAAATAGTACCACTAATGTTCTTCTACAAATATTGATATGCTATTAAAACAAAGAGACCAGACCTTATTCAAAGAACGCACTTAGAAAGGAAAGCCCCCCCGCCGCAAAAAGCTGAATAATTTAAGAAAGAAATGATTTAGTTTCATTGTTCATTTATAAGTTATCATTAAAAATGGAAATAATTCCTACGATATGTCAGTATAAAATTATGAAAAAATCTAATTTACAGGAAATGTATTCATTTCTGAATAGTAATAATATGCCAACATTTAAGCGTTTCGGTTGTTAGAAATGTAACCATCTTTAGGGCAATGCAATGTTATATGATGCTTCATTCAAAAGTGACCCCTCCACTCTGAATGGATTAAGCATCATAATATTGCTTCTTAACATTACCCTGAAGATGATTAGGAAAAAAAGACAAAACGAAACTTTTAAATGTGGCATATTCTCATTCATAAATATATTCATCTTCACAATATTTTTGTTTTCATATTCTTATATTTACTCTAAACTGTGTGTGTGCGTGCGTGTGTGTGTATGTGTGTGTGTGGTGTGTGTGTGTATGGTGATTGCCACTTCTTCACAGAAGATATATATATAAAGTTAGTGATTTATTTATTTTGAAAACTTTACCTCTAAATATATTTGCCGCTTTTATATTTGTCATCTTGGAATGAGAATTGAAAAGGGAAATGTTGTTTAGAACGCGACAAAAGTTAACGCAAACTATTTTGCTTTTCTATGTAATAATCATGAAAACACCACAAGAAGAAGAAGAAGAAGAAGAAGAAGAAGAAGAAGAAGAAGGATGAGAAGAAGAAGAAGAAGAAGAAAAAAAAAGAAGAAGAAAAAGAAGAAGAAGAAAAAAGAAGAAGAAGAAGAAGAATGAGTATAATAATAATAATAATAATGATAATAATAATAATAATAATAATAATAATAATAATAATAAGAAGAAGAAGAAGAGAAAGAAGAAGGAGGATGAGAAGAAGAAGAAGAAGGCGAAGAAGAAGAAGAAGAAGAAGAAGAAGAAGAAGAAGAAGGATGAAAGAAGAAGAAGAAGAAGAAGAAGAAGAAGAAGAAGGAAGAAGAAAGAAGAAAGAAGAAGAAGAAGAGAAGAAGAAGAAGAAGAAGAAGAAGAGAAGAAGAAGAAAAGAAGAAGAAGAAGAAGAAGAAGAAGAAGAAGAAGAAAGAAGAAGAAGAAGAAGAAGAAGAAGAAGAAGAAGAAGAAGAGTAATAATAATAATAATAATAATAATAATAATAATAATAATAATAAGAAGAAGAAGAAGAAGAAGAAGAAGAAGGCGAAAGAGACGAAAGAAGAAGAAGAGAAGAAGAAGAAGAAGAAGAAGAAGAAGAAGAAGAAGAAGAAGAAGAAGAAAATCAGATATTGCCTTTCTTCGCAACAAGTGATAAAAGCAACATGTGCCCGTGTAAGATGTGATAAGTGAAGACAGCGATATTAGCTGCAAGTTGAGAAAAAACAAAGAAAAACGCTTCAAAATGCAACTTGTATTCTACGGAAACATTTGATTAGTTAACGTAAACAATTGTAATAAAAAAAATAATATTCATTGGGCGAGAAGAGAAAAAGAATCGTCTCAGCTGTGGCGCTCTCTGTACCGTTACATCACAAACGACCGTTGTTGTGATACTGGTGCTTGTTATGATCATATCAACTATATCAGCAGCAGCAACAACAGCAACAGCAGCAGTAGCAGCAACAGCAGCAAAAACAACAACAACAGCAGCAGCAGCAGCAGCAAATGCAGTATCACCATCGAGCAATAGTAGTCCCCCACTGGTGAAGGATTTCTTCTTTTTCAAACTCTTTCTCTTTTACTCTCTCATTCTTCATTTGTCAGAGACATTTTTAAATGGAATTGCCTATCGCGCTCTAATGAGGATAGTTGTCGGACTTTTAATGACGGGAATTCAATTCTTTGTTTAACTTAAAGGTGAAAAAAGAAAGTGACTGTTAAGGTTGATCACTTGTTTTTTTCTTTCTTCTTCTTCTTCTCCTCTCTGTGTGTTTAGCGTAAAAAAGAAAGAAAAAAAAAAGAAAAAAAAAGTCTTGATGCGACCGACCACGCGTCACCCAAAGCCAGCAAGCAAGTAATAAAGATGCTTAGAGCGAACAGTGATGTCCTTCTTCCCCTCGCAAAAATGGACACCTGGACATTTACCAACCAGACAAAAAGCAAGTCCTCACAGTAAGTTAAATATATATATATAATATATATATATATATATATATATATATATATATATATATGATCCTTTTTTTTTATTGAACTATTTATTTGTCTTTTTTCATATAATTGTTTTAACATAAAAATAATCTTAATTCCTTCGAACATTTAGGTAGAAAAATAAAATTAAATTAAAGGAAAAAAAAAAACGCAAAAGAAAAAGAAAGTCTTAAAAACGCCGCAAGATAGAACATAATGAAAAAAAAAAACATGCGTTTTACACATAAGAAATCAATTTTAAATTTTTTGAATATTTAGGGAGAAAAGGGAGAGGAAAGGAAAAACACGCTATAAATATGCCCCCTGCCCCTCACCCCAAAAAAAGCACCAACAAGAGAAAAAAAGGTCCTTAAAAAAGCTGCAAGATTGGATATAATAATAAAAAAAATAACGCAACATGCGTATTAGATATAATGAATCAATTTTAATTCACTGAATATTTTAGGAAAAAAGAAAGAAAAGAAAAGACCGCTCCCCCAAATGCGATGTAATAAAAAAATCCAAAAACACCAAAAAAGAAAAGAAAAGGTCCTAAAAACACCGTCAGATTAAATATTTAAAAAAAAATCAATGTAACATGCGTTTTTATTAATAAATTGATTTAAGTAACACTTTGTAACAGCTGCAGATTTTTCAAAATAATTCTTTTCCACTCTTTGTATTAAATAAATCAGACCCCAGAATAAAAGTAAAAATAATACTAGTTGCACAATTATGTGCATATGCTAAGCATACCAATGCACTGCAATGAATTTATACTAATCAAATCGAAAAGAGAGAAAACATAATGAGCGGACAAATAGGATTAAATTGAAAAGTATTTTGCGGCATTCGAACAATTTAAGAAGTAAATGAAATTTTATCTTAAAGTTTTTTCTTTTTCAACATTCTCATTTGTTTGTGTCTGTACACACGTCAATTCAAATGTTGAATATCGTCTATCTCAATTTCTGACTAGAAAAGTACACACGCATTAAAAGTAAATGCTACTTCAGAGCCTGACAACCTGATGAGATTTAGGGTGGGGGGTGCTTTCTATTTAGTTCCAGAGATCTGTGTTCAAACTCAACTAAAAAATAGAATTCGGATTCTTTCAAGGCAGATTCAAAATCTCCCTACTTATAAAACACTGGCGCAATATAATCTTCCTATTTCATCTCTCTGTTCTTATTTCTCATTTTGGTACACCAAATTAAGATTAACTTACAGTATCTAAAATATAGTGAGCGATTAAATCACCTGTAGTTTACTAAAACTAAAAAACATTTTTTTTTGTTGTTGCTCTTGGATATCAGGGAGATTTTTGTTTTGTTTTTGTACAATCAAAGAGTTACATTTCAGAGCCGTTACACGTTAAGATTTTTGATGGGTATCACAGATTTTGTTGTTGCTAGACAGTCAGAGCGTTACACTATAGAGCTGTTACAATTTTTATTTTACTGTGTATTGAGAAATGTTGACAGAAAAATGAATGAGAGTGTAATATTTATCTTTAGTAATAAACAACAAGAGAAATGAATGTGTTTTTCATTGTATCATCTGCACGATAGTAAATATTGTTTTAATGCCAAAGTTAAAACAAACTTTTGTCTGGCAATCAATTGATTTTCTATTAAACTGCACATAAAAATACAATAAAAGACGTTTATCTAATTTTATAAAATTAATCTCGGCAATAACTTCGCTATAAGTGTGAAGAAAAGGATCTTAACTCGTTTTTATGTTAGTTACAAGATTAGATTAGAAAAAATAAAAAAAAAAATAACGAAAGGTAAAAATCTGTATGGAAGATCATATAGAGCCAAATATTCAAGTGAGGGAAATCTAGGATTGAAAAATCAGCAATTGAAATATTGGCTTTGATCCGGACTTGAACTCTGTATTTTTC
The DNA here is from genome assembly GCA_023376005.1 of Doryteuthis pealeii. Lineage (NCBI taxonomy): Eukaryota > Metazoa > Mollusca > Cephalopoda > Myopsida > Loliginidae > Doryteuthis > Doryteuthis pealeii. Next base: position 1,195,642 of record CM042143.1, on the reverse strand, counting down.
ATTAGTAGTGGCCACACAAGCATCTAAGTTACAGAGCATTTGTTGCTGTTACAGTACATTCGATTGGAAAACACGTAAGTGCGCGACAGTTACTTCGTATGGTGTAATGGTAAGCAAGCTAGACAAACAGGTAATTTTTTGGTGAAGTCTATTCTCACTGGGTGCTTCCTACTTCGGGCCTTATGCTAAGCTCATCAAGTAAATAAAGCTACATAAGTGCACAGCCCCAATACTCATTTACACACATTCACACTCTCATAATCTCGTTTCAAAGAAAACGATATCCATTTTTGCACGGTGTTGATTTTTAATTAAACTCACAAAAATTATAACTTTCTTTGTAAAACTACCAAGACGACTCAGCTTTGACAAGCCAGACAGAGAATATGAAAATCTCAGCAAAAAATTACGTTTTATAAAAAAACTTCTGGGCACAAGAGATAATTTCTTTTTTTCTTTTAAATAAACATTTTCATTCCTTTTGAGTATTTCAAAATTTATTTTTATGAAAGAAAAATACATAACTTACATTCTTACAATTCTATAACCCGTTTTGGTCGTGGGGATGCTACCCATGTTGCGTGTCTTGGACAAGAATAGCTTTTCCAGATCTACAACTGGTTTAAATTCAGAGTTTTCATTCTCTTAGACCTGTTACCATACCAAGGTTAAAGAGCCCAGTATGCACTACCATTTATTCATACCTTTTCCAGGGATATAAGCATTATATAAAAGGCAAACAGAAGCGCGTGGTGTAATGGTTAAAGTCATGGGAAATGGACTCGTCGCCGCGAGTTCAAATCCTGGATGCGGTAACTGCATTTTCACTTAGCGCTAATACCCTTGGGAAAGGTATGAATCCAATTCTCCCTCCAGCTATGGGTAAATAGCAGGGCAGACCGGGCTCTTTAACCTTGGTTAGGCAACCGGTCTAGGAGAAGGAAAACTCTGAATTCAAACCTGTTGAACTCCGCTTAATAAATTGACCTTGTGTCACATCCTGCTCGTGCGGAGGGGTTGGTAAATATATATAAAAGGCAAACAGACTCGTCCAGGATTTGAACTCGTATAGCTAAGTCACTTTTACGACAATAGCCGTTACGTTATGAGCACCTCACGAGAATAGATATTGAACCATTGTTCCTATTAAAAATTTATACGTACCAATTATTTATTATTTCATTTACATATGGCAATAGAATGTTTCAATCTCTTTTTATTTGCACGTATTTGAATATTAATTTTCACAAGATTTTATCTTAATATAATTCATCAAATATCTGTTCATACGACTGTGTCATTTTTCAGCCGATTTCAAGGAAACCTACGACAATTGTGCGGGTTCACCTTTAAAAGATGTTAAAATATGTCAATGATTCGGACCAGAGTGCTTTTTTTAAAAAAAAGAAAGATTTCTCTCTAACCCTCTCCCTCTATCTTACTATCTCTTTCGCGGTAAAACGTGTCTTTCCCATGTACGTGGGTCGGCTGAAAAGTTCATAGGCTAATTAAAATACTCTCATGGAATGTGACCAAATAAAGTCTATTTTTCAACATTATTAAATTTCACACACTTCTTTTGGTGTTGCAGTGCTTGGATCCCATTGGTAAAAAGTTATCAACAGCAGATATGACGTCATCATATGAAATTTTCAGCCTATGAAGTTTTCAACTCGCCATTCGGATAAATATTTTTCCCACTGTTAACTGTTTCACTTTAGCGTGCAATGGAGACAGTTTTCAGTTTGAGTCTGTATTAAAATGATGACAAAAGAAAACACAGGTAGAAAATATATCTCAGATAGTTGTCTCCGCAAATGGTGATTTCTTACATTTTACGACATGTCAACCCTTGTTGGGTCATTTTATCGGTAAAAGGTGATTTCTCAAATGGTTACTTATGAAAAGAGTTAAATATCTTGTGAGATTTCTAATTCTCACCAAGAAGTTAAACAAGAAAACGAAAACGCACATCAAAAGCAAATGTTATTGTAAGTACTTTATGAATATCAATGACCAACTTAAAATATCTCTTTGGTTTCGTTTAGTTTCTTTGTTTAATGGCATATCAACTTTCAAGAGTTATTTAATGCCAAACCCATCCTAATAGAAAAACAGTAGAGATACTATTTTACCAATAGATGGAAGAAGGAATAGGGAGTTTATTCTTTTCCCAAGAGTAAAAGTTCGAAAGTGGATATAATAGCGAGACTAGAGTTCGATTTTACTTAGTAAGAGAAATCGATCAAAGTCCAGTCCGTTACCCACTACACCGTAGGGACTCCCATTAAAATCCCTGTGTAATTCGGGTAAGTACTGATAATCATAAATAAACATACGCATCATTTGATGAATACGATCTTTATGAAACGACTCTTAGTTTAAAAAGCAATTTAAGTGAGTATAAATAGACGAAGATTCTTAATGTGTACAATACAGACATTGCAAATGATTTTTATAATAGAAATGAATTAGAAATCAGGAAGAGATCGATCCAGCAATTAATATAAATGTTAGTGACATATTAGAGATAATTTATGTATTCTATATTTTTATAATATTATTTCCTTGATGATTCCAGTAAATACTCGTCGAGTAATCGAATGATTTCCTATTTTGGTTTGGTTTATTTTGTTTTACGGCATATCAGCCTCAGTGGGTCATTTAATGCCGATAAAGTTTTGAAATAAATCAATTCTTAATGCATAATACAATTTAAAAAAAAATACATTTTTCTATTTAACCCATAGGATTTCCTATTTACGAAATCAAAAGATGAACAAGTGGAAGTTAAAACACGCTAAAAGGAATAAGAAAATCATTTCATTTTTAGACATGTTTTATAGTCATTTCGTTTGGACACAAAAAATCTAGTGTTGTATGTCTATAGACCTTTTCGCCTATCTCTATCTTCCTTTTGTTTTCTTTCTGTCCATTCTGTCTGTCTTTACATCTGTCCTTCATTTGTGAAAATATATTTTAATGCGATTAGAAAACAAAATGTTGTGCCAAGAAGTTCATTTAAAAAGAAAGATAAACATATAAATTATTTCTGCTGACCACTGACAGATTCGAACTCGTATCAATATGTTGGTTATTAAAGTCACCATGTTTCCACATTTTTCTGGTGTCTATCATGTTCGGTAAACTTTTGACAATTTCAAATCAAACCCTTAATTCAATCCACCGATGTGGATTATTGTCATTCAGCTGTCCATCGGAGATGATATCTCCTATCAATTATTTTTGTTAATTCATCCTTAAAATATTTTCCCAACTAGACCGGAGTATATATATATATATATATATATATATATATATATATATATATATATATATATATATATATACGCTGGGTTAGTTGGAAAACACAAACAAACACACACACATACGCACACACACACACACACACACACACACATATATATATATGTATTTCACGTACCATTACAATGTATATTTTTGCATTTGTTATTTTGGTGAAAGATTATATTATAAAGTAAGATGAAGCCCTCCTTAAAATTATTACATTTTGTAGTGTGATCTTTCATTATTATTATTATTATTATTATTATTATTATTATTATTATTATTATTATTATTACCCCTTGTGAATTTTTCACACCGGCGCTAGCTGGTGTTCTTTCACTGGAATCTAAGTGACAACAAGTCTCCTCAGGTCTCGAGGACTCTTCTGAGTATTCTACCCAATTTCACCAATCCTGTTGTCTGAATTGTTTAAGTTCTCCCTTTACTTTCCAGTTCCCTTATTCCTATTTCTAAGCTATTGGGGAATCGTTCTAAGTGCACCAACTACAATGGGTATCATTTTCACCCTCATGTTCCACAGTTTTCTAAATTCTCTAGCAAGGTCCAGGTATTTGTCTATCATTTCGTTTCTTTTCATATTTACCCTTGTGATATGCTGGAACTGCAAAATCTACCAGTTGACAAGTTCTCTTTTTCTTGTTAATCAATACTAGGTCTGGTCTTCTAGCTGGGATAAAATGATTCGTCTTGATCTCAAAGTCGCAGAGAATTTTGTGTTTCATTCTAAAGAACATATCCTAGTTTATGCATATACCATTTTGTTGTATGCTCAAAATTTAGTTTTTTGCATAATTCCCTGTGGATCACCTTTCCAGCACAGTCGTGTCTAACTTTGTGCTAGTTTGCTGTATTCGCTTAATACATGTTTTATTGTCTCATCTCAGTCACCAAACAGTCTACATTTACTGTTTTGTTCTCTTATCAATTTTTGCTTTGATATGATTTGTTTTGAGGTTTCCTTTTCTTAACCATGTCCAGGTCTTTCTATGTGCAACCTCTCAATTTGTCGTTTGAAGTATCCATAGAATTTTTTTTCCTTTTCTGTTTTTTGTTGTTGTTTTTGTTGTTTTTCTGTTTGGACATATGTTGCACCTGCAGTTATTGGCTATCGTAAGTTATCTTATTTTGCTCTTCTTTTTGTATTCTTCGATTCGTTGGATTGTGGCACCTGCGCAATCCTCTATGTTGGCAAGACCTCTTCTACCTTCCTTTCTTGATACATATAGCATATTTCTATCGTCTCTAGGGTGTAAAGCCTTGTGGATTGTCATTAATTTTCTAGTCTTTTGGTCAATCTGTCAGAGTTTCTGTTTTGTGCATCTTAAGAATGTCCCAGATCATTTTATTATTAGGACGGCCTAGGTATTCATTTCCTTGATTAGATTTCGACTGCAGAGCTTGGTTTCTAGGAGTTTTCTTGTTTTCCTGGAGTATTCTTTGTTAATTTTTATTTTCATCTTTGTTTTCTTGATTGTGTCCGCTACTAAAATTCCTAAGTATTGGTATTTTTCTTCAAGTGTTTTTATATTGTCTGATTTAGTATTTGTATGTTGTCAATTAATTCTCTTTATCCAATTTTCATGACAAGCATGGCACATTTTTCAATTCCGAATTTCATTCCTATATCCTGGCTGTATATTTTAATGGCTTGTGCCCGGTTTTTTAAGTTCTTTTTCATTTTTAGTAAAAATCTTTATGTCATCCATGTATATGAGGTAGTTTATTTTTTCCTATGAGTTAGTGAATTTATCCTCCCCTGTACATTTTCTAAGTATATGATTGAGTGGCATCATTGATATAATAAATAGTAGTGGTGATAGCGAGTCTCCTTGCCTCTGGATTTTTACTTCTGCCAGGGATTACCCTCCTGATTTTAATTTAACTTTCAAGTTTTCTATGGCTTTTTTAATGAAATGTACGATATTATTATTTCTATTTACTCCTTTTGAGTTTTCACATCGGCGTTAGCTGATGGTCTTTCACTAGAGTCTGAGTGACAGCAAGTTTCCTCAGGTCTCCAGGACACTTCTGAATATTCTGGCAGATTGCAGCAGTGCAGTGTTCTGGATGCTATTATTATTATTATTATTATTATTATTATTATTATTATTATTATAGAAATTCTCCTCAAGTCTCCAGAACCCTTCTGAGTATTCTAGCTGATCTTAACTATACCTTTGTCTGGGGGGTCTCGATTCTTCTTCTCGTTTCCATTTCCTCAAGTATTTTCCAAATATTTGGGAACTGCTTCAAGTGCTCTAACCACTACTGGTATGACAGTCACAGCAAATGACAAGTTCACGTTTTCTTGTTAATTAACACTAGGCCTGGTCTTCTGAACCGGATTAGTTTCACTGGATTCTGAGTCACAGCAAGTCTCCTCATGTCTCTAGGACTTTCCTAAGTATTCTAGCTGATTTTAACATTATTGTAGTCTGTGTGGTCTTGATTCTTCTCTGATCTCCAGTTTCCCCAGTCTCTTTTACAGAGGGATCTTTCCAAAGATTCCAACTACAATTGGTATCACCGTCACATTCATGTTATATAATTGTATTTGAGAGGACACATAAGAAATGAGCAAAAATGACGAGAAACTGACAGTCACCAATCACTATTAACTGTGTCTATGCTACGTTAACTCACAGTCACACAACATACATACACACACACACACACACACACACACACACACACACACACACACACACACACACACACACTATCTCCCTTTTTCTCTGTCTGTATATCTATCTTTCTCTATATATAATATTTTTTCTGAATAGTATTGTTCTACTGTTGCATAGGAAATTGTGAAAAAAAAAAATCCCACCAGTTTATGAAAGATACGTGACAAGATGAATATTGAGTGAATTTCAAGTGTTTAAATTCCTATTTTTGATTATTTTATTTGCCTCTTTCAATTTCTTTAATTCACATCCATTTTTCTTTTAGTTTTTTCTTTTCCTTGTCATTGTTTCTTTCACTCCTTTCCGTGAATCTTTATGTTCATTGTTTTCTTTCTTTCTTTCTTTCTTTCTTTCTTTCTTTCTTTCTTTCTTTCTTCTTATCCCTTTTCTTGGTCTATATTTTGCTTCTTTTATTCTTTCCTTCTTTCTTTCTAGTTTCCTTCGTTCTTTTGTCAATATTTTCTTTCTTTCTTCTTTGCTTTCTTTTCCGTTTGATCTATATTATGCTTCCTTTACATCTGTCCTTCTTCACTGAGTCTTCCTCCCTGTTCATCTTATATTTCCGCTTATGGATCTTATTATTTATCAGCTTCTTTCTTCTACTGATACCTTATATAGTTGTTTGATAAGAAAATGCTATGGTTGATCTGTTAATATCCTTCGCAAATACTTAGACGTTTTCCTTCTTTTCCTCTTGGCTTACGGCCACATAGAGCTGACCATGCGAGAATAGCGGTTTTTGAGATAAATCAGCACATCCAAAATGGTTTCACCTTTGCACTTTATGTAGAATCAGGGCAAAACCTGTTTTGCCTACATTGGAGAACTGGCTGTTTCAAAACGGACATCTTCACCTACCGATAAATTAAGCGTAATTCTTGGAATGATGGCTATGCCATTTTTGAAAGCACCAATATTTATCTTTGCTGCGATGAGATTTGCCCGCACAGTTCGTCCACAATCAAGTGCATTCCACTGTGAAGCCTTGGAGGATTCACCTTCCTCATTAATAGGAAGTGAGATCTTCTCTTCAATTCCAGTTTATGAGGTGACAGCCAACAGAGAAATTGAATGAAGTGATTCTCTTGGAAAATTGCTGGCCGTTACTTCTTTCCACACATCTCGATTGAATCCGGACACTCCGTATTTGCAAGTAAATAAACAGACAAGGGAAATTAGTATATAATTAGAATTTACTAGTCATCTCTTTGATAAAATGAGCTCATTAGGGGGAAGTGCGAACGCAGACCGCACACTAAAATTCTCAAGTTGCAAATCAGACGAATTCTCTTGTCGGTATGTTTTATTAAAAATGACAGACAAGGATTTGATGTCAAGATTTTTATTAATATACTTTTTTCTTTTTGTCAAACAAAATATTGCAACTGTTGTTGTAGGCATTTAAAAACTGTCCAAAATGTTTGTGTACGGTTACTTTCAACCATCTTTGGTCATTTTCGAGAGTGAAAGCGTTCCTATGTTTTGGAGTGCTGTTTTTATTTTGTGTTCGAGTACTTTTTAGGCGAGGGTGACGTCACGCATGAACGCGCATGATCGAAAATAGTCGAAAGTACCCGTACTCGTTCTACACAATTATTCACATTTGTTTTTAAATTGCCTACAAGCAGGGTTACGATGTTTCATTCACCAAAAACAAAAACAAAAACACCAAATACTTGTCTATTATTTTAAACACACACACACACACACACACATACACACACACACACACACATATGGATAAGATGATATGAAAAAAAAAACACAGATTTTATTTAACTGAATTCGTTTCTTTTACATTGCCGATATTGCAATATTTTGATTTTTTCAAAAAATCTTCTTCAGACCATATTAATAAGAAGACACTTGTGACCGTTTTGTGATGTGATTGTTTTCTACTGGATTCTTTATGAGCTTTCAAAGTTATATATATATATATATATATATATATATATATATATATATACGAGGGTAATTCAATAAAAAAGGGGATTTTTTTCAAAAGCAGAATAATTATTTTATCAGAATATTTTTCTTAAATGTGAGGTCTGCATTTTTTGGAATTGGTTTATGACAAAAATTATTTTAATATCACAAACATATTTGTTTTGTGGCTATTTAAAGGGACGACAAATTATGCAGAGCGTCCAGGTTTGAACAGAGGTCTGTCATCAAATTCTTGGTGGCTCAGAAGTACAACACATGCGGAATTTATAGGAAATGTATTATGTGTACAGAGAAGCATTTATTTTAGCTAAATATTTTTACAGATGGGCTAAACATAAGTTTGCCACAGTCCATCGACTCTCCAGTAAAAATAAAATGTTCCGGACATATATATATATATATATATATATATATATATATATAGAGAGAGAGAGAGAGAGAGAGATTTGTAAATAAAAAAAATAAAATATTGCTAATTGCATATGTTTTATCTAAATTAGGATAGCGTAGGAACAGAGTCAATGGAGCTTGCTGACTGTCAGTTTCGCCTTTATGCGATCACACACATACACCACTCACACATGCACACGCATATATATGTATATATGTATATATATGTGTGTGTGTGTGTGTGTGTATGTGTATACGTATGTCTATACATGCTTCTTTTTTCTACTTTGAGGCACAAAGAGTCAAACATTAATCCGAATAAAGAATTATATAATAAAGATTATTCAGATTGACATTATACAATATATATATATATATATATATATATATATATATATATATATATATATATATATATATTATGGATATAATATCTCGTAACTTCAGTTTCATAGTTACTTGCAATCATCAGACGGTTAAAATGTTAAGATTTCAACCGTCTGATGATTGCAAGTATGCATTACACTGTATATATTTAACCTTTGATTTTAAAGCTGGTCTGCTATTTTAGCATTGGAGCCTTCATATGCTAATGCTTTTCACATTCATTTTCCATTACATTATATATATATATATATATGTGTGTGTGTGTGTGTGTGTGTGTGTGTGCGCACGCGCGTTTATGTATGTATCTTTTCTTTCCATTTCTCTCTCTCTTCTCTCTCTCTCTCTCTCTCTCTCTCTCTCTATATATATATATATATATATATATATATATATATATATATATATATGTCCGTCTGTCTGTGTTTGTATGTGGGTGTCCATACCTTCTCATTTCCTTCCCCTCTCTCTCTCTCTCTCAATATATATATATATATATATATATATATATATATATATATATATATATATATATATATATATATATATATATACTTACATATATATATATATATATATATATATATATATATATATATATGTGTGCGTGTGTATGTGTATGTGTATGTGTGAGAGAGAGTATTTGTTTTTTTTATCATGTTTATTTCATTGCCAATGCATACTGATCCAATTTTATTATTGTAAATAAGACTAGGCCCGCTGTGGACAAGGCATTTTCAATATCTTTCTCGACAAGGTACTTCATAAATATTAAAAATGAATATATATATACAAAGAGAGAAAACATTTCTACTTATTAGATTCTTATCTCAGCCATAATTAGTATTTGGTGAAAATATATTTTATTTGTTTTTGAAAATCTATCATTTAACTTTGATCAGTGCAAACAAAGAAAAGGTCGTTTCCTTTCGTTTATTGAGGAGATCAATATTTTCTTTTCTATTGTATATTACCAATCCTGTCCATCAAATTCTGACTTTGACAGTTGATCCCACTGAATAAAGAATGGAATATTTTGAAAGGTTATAGCACTTAAGATGGTCAGTATATTTCCGTTGCAAGATAAGTACAAACTTGGTCCAAGAATAACATGAAAAAAATTAAACCATTCACCAAAAACTAATGATATAATTTACCTCGCTTACATTCTTGATCTTAATTATTCTCTATAAATTTCGAAGATATAGCGTTCCGTAATATATTGCATTTGTAAGGTTTTATTTAAAATTTAAATTGGAAAAATAATTTATGTTTTCTTTGCAAATTGTAAATTAATTCAAATAAAACTAAATCGCTATATTATATGAAACCATTTATCGATAAGAGTGTTGATATCGAAAGCAACAAGATGAAATAAAACACGGAATAAAATAATATAAGTAATGAAGAATATATTGACACAGAATTTTGTGATAAAAAGTATTAGCAATAAGGTGTAAAAAAAACTAATAAAATAATAATAATAATAACCAAGAAAATTTTGACCCAGAGTGGTATGACAAAAAGCAACAGCATTAAGATGCAAAATTCTCTTAATGAAATCATATTAATAACAAAGATTGTATCGACCCATAAAATTGTAATTAAAAGTCATAATAATTAGATGAAGATTTATAATGTTTATGTAAAAAGTAACACTAATAAAATAAAGTAAAACAAATACCAAAATATTAAAAGTCTTTAGACTTTAAAGATTTTCCTGTTCTTGTTTGTTGATCAATCATTATTATGAGTAAATTTTATTGATGAATAAAATGTCAACCTGTTGAAATATTGAATGTATTTAATATAATCAGAAAACCTCTTGTAGGTGGGGCTTAGAATATGCTGAATTTATTCCCTATTTGATAGAAAAGATCACAAAAGGGCATTCTGTGTATGATACTAAACAGTATCTGGTGGTGAGGCTCTTGAGAACTGGGGAGTGTAGAGTACCACTTCATTGCCATTACTCCTAGGTCCACTCTGAATCAGAGTGATATATATATATATATATATATATATATATATATATATATATATATATATATATATATCAACCCCTCCGCACGAGTAGGATGTGACACAAGGTCATTTTTAAGCGGAGGTTAACAGGTTTGAATTCAGAGTTTTCCTTCTCCTAGACCGATTGCCTAACCAAGGTTAAAGAGCCCCGTCCTTCCTACTATTTATCCACAGCTGAAAGGAAAGTAGTATTCATACCTTTCCCAAAGGTATTAGCGCTAAGAGAAATGCAATTACCGCACCCAGGATTTGAACTCGGGACGACGAGTCCATTTCCCATAACTTTAACAATTACAGCACGCGCTTCCATAAGTGTGATATATATGTTACGGTCTTATCTATGGGTCATACATATCTGTTTGAAAATTATTTATCTTAGGAATACTAGGAACCATATAACTGTGCAAACAAATGAGTTTTATTAAATAGAAATAGTTACCTGAAACCATATAATAGTGTATGAATTGTTATTATTGTATAGGAAAACTTGAACTCATCTAATTTATAAAGTATTTGTATAAGATAAGAATAAAAAAAATATTGAAATTTCCTACATAAAGTCAATAAAAATAAATAAGCAAGGATAGTATGTCTTGAGATTGAGTAAATGATCGTTTGCTTGAGAATTTCTATATAATGACTAACAAAGTTACACATAATTGAATTAGAGGCGTATTCCAGAGAAGGGGAGGAGGAGGTGGTTATTATAAAACATCCCAATGGGATGGGCTCAAATCAATTTTATAAATAGTAATTTACCGATAGCAATTCTACTAACATTATACAATCACAAGTGCCAGTTAATATTAGAAGCTCCTCAAGGAATCAAGTGTCCATGACCCCGAGGTTGCTGTCTACGGCACTGCTTTCGATAAAACAATTATTTATAAGGTTATCAAATAAACTTCTTTTACAGTAGGCTATGATATGCATTGATTTTTCTGAAAAAGTATATGTTAAAACACACACACACACACACACACACACACACACACACACACACACACACACACACACACTGGGTGGGGCTTAGAATACACCCATTGTCTTTTCTGTAGAGGAGTAAGCCCCCCCCCACCAAAGGGGTGTTCTGAGAATGCAATGAGTATCCCTGCATTTCAATGCTCCCAGGTCCACTCTGACCTGAATGATAGTATCTGTTAATCTAGCATCAGTAATAAAAAACATTAGTATTGGATAGGAACACGTGGAACCATAACAAAGGTTTATTATTAATAATTAATAGAAATAGTTAGATAGGACTACTTGAAATCATTCAACTCTATGCAAATTACTTGTGTTAAGAATATTTAGTTAAAGCTAAAAATGTTTCGAAAGAATTACTTGAAACTATATAATTATGTAAATAATCACTCGCTCTGTCTGTGGTGCTTAGAAACCGACTGCATCTTTTGAAGATGGGTAAGAACTCTCTCCAATAAGAATATCTTGGGTATGAACCTAAACTGCATCTGACGATGAGGCTTCTTTTCCGGAACTCTTGCTATAGAATCACCCATTCATTGCCATTATTCTCGGGTCCACTCTGACCCAGATTGATAGAACTAGTTGGGTTCTCATCCATAGATCAATTAAATTAGTTTGAAATTATCTATATTAAATCATTTATATTAGATAGAAATACATGATGTCATATCACTGTGTGAAATTACTTGTATGAAGAATAGTTAGTTGATGCTATAATTGTTTACTAAGTATTATGTTTTTAGTTACTTGAAAATATATAACTGCCAACAAACAAGTGATTGTTATTAAATAGAAATAGTTACTTGAAACAATATAATTTTGTATGTATTACCAAGTCCTCCGCACAAGTAGGAAATTAAACAAATGTTATGGATAATTGATAATAGAGTTATACTGTAATCAAACATTTAGAAATGAATCAAATTTTGTTATGAAATTATCCACAAGGGGTTGTTATACCGTTAAACAAATAAACCAATAAAAACGCGTGCGCACACATATATAATAGTCGTAAAAAATAAAAGACTCTTTGGGAAAAGAAATAAAAACGAATGAGTCATAATACTGACTTCGTAGAAGAAACTAAAAATAAATCTGAATGAGTTGCAATAGAATAAATACTGAAAAAGTTCCCAACACGTAAAGCTGGTTAGAACGAAATAATTAACTGAAACTTACAACTCGAGTTCCACGGAAAAGGATCATCGGGTAAATACTGATAGAAAATTATTTGGATAAACGGATAGATATATACAAGAACACAGTAGAATTGCGTAGAGGAAGAACAAATAAATAGACAGTTTATTATTAATTAGACACTTATTTTTGTGCCTACATCCGTTCAATACTTTTTTAAATACGTTTCTTAATCTTATTATAATGATATATTCATAATGTTGGGGAAAATGTGTAAATTCCTTGAATGATACAAATGTCACCTAAGACTTACTAAAATTACTCAAAGAAAGAAGAATCATTTATGAAGAGGGCATGAATATTTACAAGCGTAACAACTCGACATTAATAAACTAAACATTAAAAAACTAGACATTAAACTCATCTTGCTTAACAGATAAATTGTTGTTTTATTTTATCTATAACTTAGTTTTGTAGAATAAATTCATAATTGGTGTTTATTTAACCAAAATTGGCAAGAGAAGGATTTATTTAACAAATACGTAAACATTTCCATTCATATAAAGGATTACATGCACAACAAATGTAATGTTTTATTATAGAAATATATTGCTAATGATTTTACTATAGAAATGCATTGCAGATTATTTTCGTATTGATTATTACTATAAATAGCGAAATCAAAGTTAGGATTTAAGAATCAAATAATTTAAAACTTTCTTTCGGCCTAATAATTCCACATTTCATTCATACAACAAATGGGACTATGAATTACTATAAATGTTAACGACAGTGAATGAAAAGGTGTTTTCGAATGAGTAGTCCAAGAGTAAATTTTACTATTATTAAGTAAGTAAAGTTAACGGGGTGGTCTAATGTTGGTATCAGCCAGACAGCGAGAGAGACTATCCCCTTTTCGGCAAGGGCTGGTATCGAAACAGGAACATTGCGATTCCTAGGCAAGTGCTCTACCGAATGAGCTAAACCAATCCTAAATTCAATAACAAATGCAACAGTAACTGCCAAGAAGTACCTTATTATCAAAAGAATAAATATTGTGAGGTATATATTTACCAACCCCTCCGCATAGGATGTGGCACAAGGTCAATTTTTAAGCGGAGATTAACAGGTTTTTCTTCTGCAAGTCTGGTTGATAAACCAAGTTTAAAGAGTCCAGTCTGCCTTATTAACCATAGCCAGAGGGAGAATAGTTGGATGCACACCTCTCCCAAGAGTATTAGCACTTTGTGAAATTCAAACAGACTTGTCCAGGATTTGAACTCGTGTCGACGAATCCATTTCCTACAACGATAACCATTACATAATGCACCTCTATAATGTGAGACAGAAAAAGAGGCATTTTGTGATCATATCAAAATATCAAAGAGATGAACTTTGACCTTATTGAGTTCCAATTATAACAAGGGTTAATGATGATATTGATACTTTTATTTCAGAAGAGGTAAATGATTCTATTTCGCATTTCTTGATTAATAGTTTGGTTTCATTGTTTAATGGCATTCCTACCTTTGTGGGTTATTCAATGTCAAAGCCATATTTGTAGAAGAAAAGTAGTAGTACTATTTAACCCATAGTTGGGGGATTAGGGATTTATAGCGAAAGTAATGGCGCGACTGGGGTTCGAACTCCCTTACGATGGTATTGCAGTCTGGCACGTTTTCCACTATTCCACGGGGATTCTCTCTACTTGGTTATTAATTATTTATGTTATATTCAGAATTGGGAAGGTTAATAAATGACATATATAAACCCTACCAAATTATTATTAAGTTACGTACTGTTATTAGATCTTATAAACAAAAGGTCCAAATTATTTTATACTAATGCTGTGTTTTTGCAAGAAATCATTGAATAATAATAAAATAATCTGAAAAGGAATTCTCAGTAGGAAATGTTAATTCATCATTTGAACATGAATTTAAATAAGATTTTGAGAAATGGAATTTCAACTAAACTATCATTTGATATTTATCAAAGTTATATTAAGTGGTAATATTCTAAAGTGAATCTTTTTGAAACATTTTTCATTGAAATATCTTTTATTTCATTCCCAGTTTGTATGTGAAATTTTATTTTAAAACCATAAGTTTCCATTTAATGGTCTGATTAATAAACTATTAGAACTTATTTTGTTTGGTAGTTTTTAACTAAATTTGATTGTGATTGTTTTTTTATTAGCTTCTTCAGATGCTTAAACTAAAACTGCTAAATTCTCAAGAGTATTTTTCAGTCATGATAACAAATCATAAAGATTTTAATATATTAAGAATTTATCTTCTCTTTAAATTTTTACGTAAAAATCCTTTTTTCGTGAAAGAAAATGTTAACGACAATGAACTAAATCCACTTTGAACTTTAATGCAACTCTAAAACATTTTCTTTTTGGATTTTTCTGAATAAAGGAATAAGCAAAAGAATTTATGAATTATTTACTACCATAAGGGCAATTCACGTGAAAGCTGAGAGCAAGTTTTACTGATAAGGACATCTCTTTATTGGGATGTAACGGACTTATATATACTCTACTAAGAAATAATCCCCTCAGAAAAAAAAAAGACTCCCCCGAAAAACCAGTAAAAATGAAATCTAAATAGATTAGGAAATAGATAAAAAAAAAAAGGGAACATTTCAAAGTGCTATTCTGCTTGACACACGCTCACACACATACTCTCTCTCTCTCTCTCTCTCTCTCTCTCACACACACACACACACACACACACACACACACACACACACACAAGTTGTGATAGCTTAGGCATAACGTCAACAGAACTTGGTAATAAACAATATATCGCCTCTGAGATTTTCAACCCAAACTTATACATACTCTCTCTCTCTCTCTCTCTCTCTCTCTCTCTCTCTCTCTCTCTCTCTCTCTCTCTCATACACACACACACGAATACACACACATAAGTTTTGATAGCTTAAGCATAACGTCAATTGCACTTGGTAATAGACAATATCTCGCCTCTGAGATTTTCAACCCAAACTTGGTATATATGCTCTATATTTGATATTGATTACTTTTTATTAATAGATATAGAAAACAATATTATCAATATATATATATATATATATATATATATATATATATATATATATATATATATATATATATTATGTATATAAAGTAAATTGACGTGAGATTCTTTTGACATTACACATTAGCACATGGCAAAAACTCTGAGGGCATCTTTTTGATCAATTCAAATTTTATTAAAATCAAATAGGTTTATTCGCCACCTTTTTACGAAAGCCATTTAAAATCCATATCATGTGAATGCACGTGCGTATATGTGTAACTAATTTCTTAGAATGCTGCTATTCAATAGGTGCAATGCTATAGGCGATCTTAATCAGAGATTATTTCAGTTTCTTCTTTAGGAATTTATCGACACAGTTTTTTTTCTTCTCTCTTTGAAAAACAAAATGATTAAAAACAAACAAAAATTAAAAAAGAAAAGTAGATAAATTATTGTTTCGATTGTACAACTCGAAAATAGAATCAAGTCCCAAAAGTCGCACTCGTTGGTGGGTTAGAAGGTTAATTTTACGGCCTGTCTTCCCTTGGGGTTATTTTATGCCGAATATGTTTTCTTTTATTCATTCTTGATGGATATTCATTTTTTTTAAACACAAATTTTTAAACACCTTTTTAATACTGATTTAAAAAAATATCTATATGGGACACTAACATATACTACTACTCCGGGTACAGTGGACATGGGGGGTTATGACGATGAAGGGGAATTTCATACTCCCCATAGGATAACCAGACACAATTGACTCCATTTAACACACATATATATATATATATATATATATATATGTGTGTGTGTGTGTGTGTATTTACTAACCCTCTAGGACAAGCAGGATGCGAAACAAAGTCGATTTATTTTAGCGAAGTTTGGATTCATAAAAGAGGATCATTGATGATGATTTAGTGCAAATCTGTTTTAATTTGTATTTCTTTATTTTGTTATTTGAAATAATGAACGCCACTCTCTTCGGTGACAGAATTGAGACACTTGTAAAAAAGAACTGAATGTCTTCATACAATACAACAGGAATCTAATGATCTTATTTAACAAACTAGTAACATTATTGACATGAATTAATAATTACTAACATAATACCATTTAATCCCCCCTCCTCCCCAAAAACGGGTTTGTTTACAGGTGGATCGGGTTCGTTCAAAGATTAGAGTGTAGAATCTGAGAAAAATATTCCATAGATATATACAAACACATACACACAGACACTATATATATATATATATATATATATATATATATATATATATATATATATATATATATACACACACACACATATATATATATATATACACATACACACACACACATATATATATATACATATATATATATATATATGGAAAAGATGACTTACCGGTGAATATGGTCACAGTGGTTGATGTGAAATTCATAAAGGTAAGGCAGTGATATAACAAATAAAAAAGTGATCAATACGTTAGCAGAGCAAATTTATTTTAATATAGGTCCAAGTGATAACCTACTCGAGTTTCACCATGTTGAGGATCTTCAGGGTTAACTCCACTGTGTAAATCAAGATGTTGATTGTATTATATGCTATGAACGGTTCATTATAATGTATATATATATATATATATATATATATATATATATATATATATATATATATATATATATATAGAGAGTCATCAGATCAAGTAATAAAACGCACGCAAGATATTTTCTGAATGTAAAATCGAAGATGCCATAATTTAAAGAAATTAGATCTTCCGGCAAAATGAAAATATATATCAGATAAACAACTAAAAGAAATGAGGATCAACGCATTAGATTATTAATAAACATCAGTAAAACGCGATGCCTATCAATGTATATTATATACATAAATATACATACATATTTATTTATCTATTGATACAGTATATATTGATACAATATATGTATATTTAATATTGGTACAACACACACACACACACACACACACACACACACACACACACATATATATATATATATATATGATAAATACATATAGATACGATATATATATATGATACAATATATATGTGTACACACACACACACATATATATTGATACAAAGTATATATATAGAGAGAATTATATATATATATATATATATATATATATATATATATATATATTCTTTAGATTTTAGCAATAAATGATACCTAATAATATTCGTTTTAACTGTATAATATTCAGATAGGAATAATAAAATATTGGTATGTTTGATTTAATGTCAAATCTATTGGTTAAATAGATTCGAAATCATAGAACTATATGCAAACAAATTATTATTTTCACTCCTTTTTAGTTTTTCACATCAGCTGGAGTCTGAGTGACAACAAGTCTCCTCAGGTCTCCTAGATACTTCTGAGTATTCTAGCCGATTGCAGCAGTGTAGTAGTCTGGATGGTCCCAATTCTTCCTCTGATTTCTAGATCCTCCAGTCTTTTTTCCAAGTTTATTATTACCGTTCCAAGTGCACCAACTACAATTGGTGTCACTTTCACTCTCATGTTCCACAGCTTTTTCAATTCTCTGGCAAGGTCCAGGTATTTATCCATCTTTTCATTTTCTTTCAGCTTCACCCAGTGATCTGCTGGGACTGCAAAGTCCACCAGTTGACACGTTCTCTCTTTTTTGTTAATCAACACTAGGTCTGGTCTCCTGGCTGGGATAGGGTAATCCGTCTTTATCTCGTAGTCCCAGAGAATTTTATGCGTTTCATTCCCAATTATTATTATTATTATTATTATTATTATTATTATTATTATTATTATTATCTCGTTTTGAGTTTTCACATCGGCATTAGCTGATGGTCTTTCACTGGAGTCTGAGAGACAGCCAGTCTCTTCGGGTCTCCAGGACTCTTCTGAGTATTCTGACAGATTGCAGCAGTGCAGTGTTCTGAATGGTTTCAATCCTTCCTCTGATTTCGAAACTTTCCAAACCCTTTTCCAATCCTTTTGGGACCGTTCCAAGTGCACAACTACAATTGGTATCACTTTGACTTTCATATTCCATAACTTTTTCAGTTCTCTGGCAAGGTCCAGATATTTGTCCATTTTTTCATTTTCCTTCAGCTTCACCCTGTGATCTGCAGGAACTGCAAAATCCACCAGTTGACACGTTCTCTTTCTTTTGTGTTCATCAACACTAGGTCTGGCCTTCTTGCTGGGATAAGGTGATCCGTTTTTATTTCCAAATCCCAGAGAATTTTATGCGTTTCGTTCTCAAGAACAGATTCTGGTTTATGCATATACCATTTTGTTGTATGGTCAAAATTTAATTTTGTGCTTAATTCCCAGTGGATCAACTTCTCAACCCAGTCGTGCCTTGTTTTGTACTCCCGTTGTGATAGTTTGTTACATTCGCATAGTACATGGTTTACAGTCTCATCTCTATTACTGCAAAGTCTACATTTACTATTTTGTTGGGTCTTATCAATTTTTGCTTTGATATAGTTTGTCCTTATGGCATGATTTTGTGCAGCAATTATAAGTGATTCAGTTTCTCTTTTGAGGTTTCCTTTTCTTAACCATGTCCAAGTCTTTCCATGTGCAACCTCTTCTATTTGTCGTTTGAAGCGTCCATATAAGTGTTTTTCTTCCCATTTTTGTTTTTTAGTCTCTGTTGTTTTTCTGTTTGTCCATCTGTCGCTTCTACTATTGTTGGCCGCCATAAGTAGTTTGTCTTTGCTCTTTCTTGTGTAATCTTCAAGTTGTTGGATTGTGCATTCCTCTATGTTGGCAAGATTCTTCCTCCTTCCTTTCTTGACACATATAATCTATCTCTATCATCTCTAGGGTGGAGAGCCTTGTGCATGGTCATTAATTACCTCGTCCTTTGGTCAATCTGTCTGAGTTCTTCTTTTGTCCATTTTAAGAATGGTCCTGAGTATCTTATAATGGGGACAGCCCAGGTATTGATTCCTTTAATCAGATTTCTGCTGTTAAGTTTGGTTTCTAGAAGTTTTCTAGTTCTCCTGAGATATTCTTTTTTAACTTTTCCTTTCATTTCTGCTTGCATGATATTGCCCGCTTCTAAAATTCCTAAGTATTTGTAGCTTCCATTTTCATCAAATGATTTTATAGTTTCCTGATTTGGCAGTTGTATTCCATGCATTAGTTTTCTTTCACCCCGTTTTATTACTAGGATAGCACATTTTTCAATTTCAAATTCCATCCCTATACAAATTATTATTATTATTATTATTATTATTATTATTATTATTATTATTAACAAATAGGAACAGGAATGTGAAATAATATAATTGATATGCCTTAAAACAATCGATCCATCCAGCCAACCAATTTTGCACTTTACAAAACAAAGGCAAAAACAAACAAACAAAATCTTGCGTTACTATTATTGTTAGATTTTCAATTTGATGTTAAATCCCAAGGGATTTTTAACGTTTTCCAATGAAGTGATAAAATCGGAATCCTTCGGTGCCATATTTATTTTCTATGACTCGAAGCTTCCGGAAAGGGAAACTTTATCTTCTAACCGAGTCATTACGTCCCAAACGAGTAATTATTTTGTTGATCAAGCCACACCGTCTCAGTATATATCAGTTCTCGGACATAAGGCACTTCCCATTCCTCAACAATTATATTAATTATAGCCAAACGCAAATCAATTCAACAAATCCCTTCAAGATAGTTGTATATGTTGTTTTCCCACTTTGAAATATTTAAATAAATTCCATCTACGTATTTTGCGGGTAAAAGTTTTGCGACGATGTTTATTTTACGTTTGAATTCTGTCAGTAAACTACTTAACTTAATGATTGATTGATTGATTTTTAACGGCATGTCAACCCGTCTCGGATTATTTTATGCATAGACGTTGCGGAATCACGTAAATTATACGTTTAACTTTACATTTTTGTGTCGTATCTTATATTTTTGTATAAGATATCAAGTAATAATTTGCACACAGTTGTATGGTTTCAAGTATTCCTATCCAATACAAATAATTATATGGTTTCAAGTGATTATTTATATTTGATAATAGTAATTTGTTTGATAACAGTTTTATAGTTTCAAGTAACTAATAATGATCCCTAGTAAACAATTATAGCTTCAAGTAAAAAAGAAAAAGAAAAAAAACAAAGTCGTCGGGGTGGCCTAAACTCGGTTTCAGCCAGACAGCGACGGAGTCTATCCCCTATTCACCAGCGCTCGACCAAGAGATTGTTTGGGCGTCTCATACGGAACGCCACACGAACCATCAGCTGATCGCTTTACCGCACAGATCCCTGTGCTACTCATACGCTGAGTTTGAGCGAGGGTTGGTATCGAACCCGGAACCTTGCAGTTCCTAGTTCGACGCTCTACCGACTGAGCTAAACCGGCCCTTCGACAAGTATCTATTCTTAACACAAATAATTTACAATTATATAAAGTATTCTCGTTTTATACAAATAATTTGTAAACATATTTATTTGACTCACAGATGAAGACCCTAATAGGTACAACCATTCCGGGTCAGAGTAAACCTGGGAGAAATGGCAGTGAAAGGGTACTCCATTCTCCCCTGAATTCCTGAAATGGAGCCTCACTATCGGATGAAGTTTTGTGTCATGCCTAGGACAAACCTTTTGGATGGGTACTTACTCCTCTGCAGGGGGTAAATCCAATGTAGTTTAAACCCCATCGACCGGGAAATATCTATGTTAAGGAGGTTTTCAACGATTGTTCACAACATTCCATACTTTGTCGGCGGGGATTTGAATAAGCTGACCATATTGCCTGCAGACTGGTAAGACCTTCTCAAATGAAGGTGACCAAGGTATAACACTAAAATGCATCTGGTGATGAAGACCTAGAGATCTGGCAGGTCTTCTGCATGGCATCCAGAATGTAGGTTTTGCTGTTCGGCAAACACCTGTGTGTCAATGTGTAGGTGTATATTGGAGAACGTTACTTGTGAGTTCGTCCTTGCTTCTCCATCAGCTTCCAGTATTTCTTGTTCGTCTTACTTCGATGGTTTGTGTGATAGGAGGCTAGTGGCCATAATTGCTCCTTTGTGAAGTACTGCTTCCAGGATGTGTTCAAGATAGCACGAAACATCCTTGTGTATTTCAAAAATGAATTACACCAAAAATATAAATATGAACGTACAATGTACACGATTCCCAAACCCCTAAATGAGTGGACATGCTGTTAAAATCCATAGTTTGTTCAGTTCAAGTGATTATGCTCCTCTACCAAAGACAGGATAGAAGTTATAGTTAATAACAATATGATGACATCATATGGACAACGCTTTTGTTGTCTTTTTCATCAGGAAAAAAGATCAAAGGTTGACATTTTAAGATTAGATTTCTTTTTGTAAAAAGTAGTTAAAAACAAATTAATTAAGCTTTTTGAAATGCAGCTTTTGAAAATCGCAATCAGCTTTGATTAGCGTGAAGATGATCAAGTTGGGCGGTTTTTTTTCTGGTTACCATTAAAGCGGATATTTAACGTGGCTTTTAGATTAAAAATAAAAATAAAAAGAAAAAATTCAATTCAGATTTTCGTTTTATGGTCAATATCTCTCTCGCCCATTAAACAATTGCGACATTAAACATTTATCTCCTTGTGTTTGCGCTCAAAGCGATCGGATTCGATACAAAAATCTGAAATAATAACCATGAAACTGATACAATGGGACAATTCTTATAAATGAATAAATAATAAATAAATAAAGAGCTGAAAATCAATATTAAACACACACACACACACACACACACACACACACACACACACACACACACACAAACACACACACACACACACACACAACAAACAAACACACACACACACACACACACACACACAAACAAACAAAACATACACCGCTACGCTGCCTGACGCTGAACGTAATACCCACGCTAAGGTGACCCATGTTTCGCACTAAACAATATCCGTTTATTGCACTCCAATTCTGGAACTTTATGGATAATTAAATAACTCCTTCATTGACATTACTCCCTGATCTAATGAGTCCCCAGCTATAATAGATTTGTTTAAGATATTGAAGTGCTTACCTGCTCAAAATCATAGAAGGTTGATATGGCATTAAATAATGGATAAGGAGTTGACAGAGAAGCATTTAGCATTATGGTTATCATTGTAGGAAATGGAACAGGTGACGCGAGTTCAAATCCTAAACGAGGCTGTTAGCTTTTTACTTCACGCTAAAGTTTTTGCGAAAGGCATGAATCTATCTATTCTCCCAGCAATGGCTAAATAATAGGGCAGACTGGGTTACTTAGGCTTGGTTAGGCAACCAGTTTAGGTGAAGGAAAATTC
>CM042143.1:1122388-1167388 GCA_023376005.1 Doryteuthis pealeii | reverse complement strand
AATAAAACAGCATACAAATCTGATTGCAACTGTAAAACTAAAAACGATTGTCTGCTTGGAGGTTCATGTAAATCCAAGAACGTTTTATACCTGGCACAAATAGTCCCAAAAGAAAAAAAAGAGGAAAATTATTTATTTCGGCAGCACTGGCACGCACGGGAAATTTCGCTGATACAATCACAGTCATTCTTTTATGAATGAAAAAAATAAAAAAACAAACTTAACTTTTTAAACATTTCTAAAAAAAAAATAAAAACCCACAAATCAAATAGCAAATCATAAAAAGTCAAAAACGCCAACCGGATTCAAAAACAAATGCCATGGTTGCCTGGAGAAAAAAATAGCAATAATAAAATTAAAAAACCGGAAGAAACTACTGAATAGAAGAAATGAACTCATATTTAAATGTAAACATGCCAATAACTTTAAACTTATATAAAAACAACTTTTTAAAAACATAAAAACATTTACTTACCCATATATACACATACAAAAGAAAAGCTCCGACAATCGGAACATAAAATACATAACATACATGAAATTAGAACATACATATTCACAAGTAACAAAAAATCAAATCTAAAAACTAAGACGTCACAAACATGACCGACACGCACAATCCATAATATTTATTTTGATCGCGAGTGTGAACGTGTCCGTGAGCCGGCTTATTTAACAAATAAACACAGAAACAGGAACTTGAAAAAAAGTGAAAAAAACCAAAAAAAAAAAAAAAAAACAACACAAAAACAAAATTAGTGAAACGAGAAGAGCCTACCAGCGAGACCGAGTATAAGTTCTTTGTATTAGTAAAGATGAGACAAGGAAATGCCGAAATAAATTTATAGCTACACCAAGGTGTCCATTTATTCATGTATTTATAATACTCCATATCTGTAAAAATATATATGCAAATCTTGATATGTACGTTTCAGTTATCAATTATGGTTGAATCCTGTTAAGGAAACAATTGATATCATCCACCTATATATATATATATATATATATATATATATATATATATGATGTGAGGAAATTTTGAAATCCTATTTTCTCAAAATATTGGCTTATTTCTTTTTATGGCCAAAGTTGATCTATTCTATTTTAATTCTTTAGCAAAGAAGAAGAATATTATAAAATGTCTGGAAAGGGATTTGATTTGAGACAAACAATCCTATTTCTGTAAAATGTTGCAAAAACTGAATATGGATTTGCTATGGATGTCCGTATGTGATATAAATATAACGTTTAGGAGTAATTAAATTTTTTTGACCTTTTTTATTCCTCAGTTGCAAAACAATAGAAAAACCAAAACGGAATCTGCAGAAATCGATCCACAACTACTCAGATCCTGACTTTTCGTCCGATCATAGCAGGGGTTTGGGCAAATAATCTAGAGGCAACACGACTATTCGTAGATTTCTCTAAGGCATTTGATTCCATACACATAGGAAAAATCGAACAAATACTAAGAGCATACGGTTTCACCAAAGAAACGGTTACCGCTATAATGATGCTCTACAAAGACACTAAAGCAATGGTAGGCTCACCTGATGGCGATACAGATTTCTTTTACATAGACACTGGAGTCCTACAAGGAGATACATTAGCACCATATATATTTATAATATGACTAGACTACTTATTCCGAACGTCTTTATATAACATAAAAGAAAAATGCCTCACACTAAAAAAAGTCAAGAAGCAGGCGTATCCCCCACAGACTATCACAGATGCAGACTATGCTGATGACCTAGCACTTCTTACAAATACACCGACACAGTCAGAGTCACTACTACATAGCCAGGAAAAGGCACCAAAGGACATCGGTCTGTAAACTCCGATAAAACTGAGTTCATGAGTTTCAAAAAGAAAGGAGACATCTCCACACTCGACAGTAAGCCTCTAAAGCCAGTAGAACTATTTACATACCTAGGTAGTAATATCTCATCCACAGTAAGTGATATAAATCCACGGATAGGGAAGGCATGGTCGGCTCTAAACAGATTATCAGTCATATGGAAATCCGATCCTACTGACAAGTTAATTCTTCCAAGTTGTAGTCGTGTCAGTGCTAGTGTATGGCTGCAACACTTGGATCCTGACGAGGCGCCTGGAGAATAAGCTAGATGGGAGATGTTCAAGAATGATGATTGCAGTCTTGAACAAGTCGTGGAAATTACACCCGACAAGGAAGCAGCTGTACGGCCACCAGTCCCCTTTCTCACAAACCATCCAAGTGAGACGGACAAAACATGCTGGACACTGTTGGAGAAGCAAGGAAAAATTCATAAGCGACGTTCTCCTGTGGAAGTCAACACATGGACATGCTAATGTGGACCGCTCGCAAGGACCTATATTGAACAGCTCTGCACGGATACTGGATGCTACGCAGAGGACCTCGCTGGCACAATGAAAAGGTTGGCGAGAGATTGTCATGGATATCCGTGCTAATTGCGTGACATGATGATGATGATGATGATGACTCCTATTCCCACGCGAACGTCAATCCTTTGGCATCCATAAGTTTATAAGTATTCAAATGTAAACGGTCTTGAAATAAACACACCATGATGATGAATCTAAGATCGAACCCGGTCAAGATTAACAAATTTATCAACATTTTTTTACAAACGTTTATGCGTCTGGGAATAGATGACACACACACACACACACACACACACACACACACACACACACACACACACACACACACACACACACACTGGGCCGGGTTAGCTTAGTCGGTAGAGCGTTCGGCTAGAAACCACAACGTTCCTAGTTCGATACCTGCCCTCGCCAACTCAGCGTATGAGTAGCACAGAGATCTGTGCGATAAAGTAAAGAGCTGACAGGAGGTGTGGCGCTCCATCCCAGACGCAAAAAATAATCTCCTTGTTCTAGCGCAAGTGAAAATGGGATAGACCCCTCGATAGGCCGCCCTGACGACTTTTACTTTATATATATATATATTATATATATATATATATATATATATATATTTGTCATATCAACGTCATGCAATGAGTTTCAGTACTGGTTATGTTTTTTTGCTATCAAATTATATTCATTTTTCATTCATCTAGATGTTTTTGAAATGGATGCTTTTCATATTATTAATGATGAAACAATAAAGAGTTTTTAATATTCATTTTATTTTATTACAAAAGAAATGATTGGCTGATATTGAGAGGTCACACAGCGCATGAATTACATACTCTGCACATACACCCAAACGTACACATACACAGTGTGTATTTACTTCATATACTTATGAATAAGTCGATCTTCTGTATTAGTCGACCCTTGATTTATAATCCCCGAAGTCATTAATCTATGGAACTAATTATCAAGCTAAATATTGCTCCTAGTCCTTTCCATTATGTTGTAATTAATTTCAAAGATTTAAAATTAATACTTATGTATAGTTCTAACCTCCATTTAGTGTCAGAAAATCATTGATTGTCGGAATTAGTTTTTGAAGCCAAAAGTTTCTTTTAATCCTTAATATTGTTTAAATTTTAACCCTTCAAAATCATTACTAATGTATAAATCTGAATTCATTTTTTGAGTTAGTTCTTCAAATTTTCATGTAAGAAAAGGTAAGTTACTTGGGTAAAATACATTGTTGGTAATCAGTATTTGCTTTAAAAAACTTGTTCAAGAGACCCATTTTCAAACATAATTCCTTTTCCTTATTTGCAAATTCTTTTCTCTAATATCTTGGGAATATTTTCAAGATTTTGTCGATCCGTTTTCATTCTGACATTTGAAATTCTGCTATCAACGCAAATGCCGGATTCTATCTATTTTCGATTCTCAACAAATATGAATGTTTATATTATATTGATAAATTGCAAGTTTGGGCATATCAGTTAAATGGTTTTTTTTTATATGGAAAAGGTCTGTGAACGGAAGGAGAAACATTTCTTTACGAAAGTTCAATATTGAACGGGGAATTCAGCAACAAAATAAAAAAAATAATTAACAGCAACGCAATTTATATATATATATATATATATATATATATATATATATATATGGTCATTCAGTAAATAAAGGGAATTATTTTGAAAAAAAAAACAAATCATTTTTCCTCTATGAATGTAAACTCTGTATTGTGTAAAATTTCTTTATAACAGAAATTATTCTAATCTCACAAAAATATTTATTTTGAGGGTATTCAAAATGGTGTAGGTAAAAAGGTGTGTTTCAGGCTTGAGCAAATGTATTTCATCAATTTTTTGACATGTGCAATTTTCAGAATAATCTGAGATGTGTACGGACAAGCATGTTTTAGTTAAAACATATACAACGTTTCAAATTATTAACGTGGTGACATTTTTTTCATTTTCTCAAAAATGACCTCTCTGAATTTAACGAAACTTGCACAGTATAATGGAAATAGATATATGCGTAGGTTGTATAAAAACTGTATTGTTCTGCTCAATAGAAAACAAACGGTGGCCATCTGCCATATTAAGATGACATAGAAGTGTTCCAGGCTATAAACTATTGTCATTATAATCGTGTAATTATGGGTCGCAAATTATGATTTGGGCAAGTATCATTTGAGATATCATGTCTGGTTTGTGAAGAGTGTATGGCGGTACGAAAATAACCGCAGATGCTTGTATAGCCTTCCTTAAAGAGCACTTGGAATCTTGACTAAAAAAGCAAAGAATCACATTCAGAGATCCATCATATTTATGCAAGATAATGCTCCTTCGCATTCAGCACATAAAACTAAATAATACCTGCAAATGTTAGGCTTCTGTCGACCTCGAAATATGAACTGGCCGACCAGTTTTCCAGATTTAAACCCAATTGAAAACTCATGGGCGTTCTGACACGATGTGTTTATGAGAATGGACACCAATTTAGAAGCAAGTATAACTCGTGGCAGGAAATAGTAAACCTATCACGGCAAATTATACCGGACGAAATCCAGATGTTTGATGGACCAGTGTCTTTTGCAAGTCATTTTTAAAAAAAGGATCACATATCTCATATTAACCAACATCATTTTTGAACCCTGTTTACTTTTTATTATTATTTTGATTCCATCTTAGTTTCTGTATGTATCCCCCAAAAATCTGTAAATTAAGCAATTAAAGAACTATTTTCTTTTTACAGTTTTTTTTATCACACGTCGTTAATAATTTGACACAGTAATTTAAGCAAATTAAGTAAATGACCGTAATTTCTGTTCCCATTGTAATAGAGTAAATCTATGTACATGTTATCATCATTCTCTGATAATTTTGTTAAATTCCAACGAGTAGGTTTTTGATTGGATGGAAGTTTGTCACATCGTTAATAATTTGAAATGCGACGTATTTACAAATGTGGTAAACATTCGTTTGCTACTACGATCCAGTTCATAGAGGGAAACTTGCTTACTTTCCAGTAAAGAAAAATTCCGGGTGCAGTGGTCAGTGAAGAAGGTCATATCACAATTGATTTCTTTAAAGAAAGTGCAATTGTAAACACTGATTCTTATTGTCAACTCCTTAGGAAATAGTCACGTTCTTTATTGAATGAAACTCGCACACGCACACACGCGCGCACGCACTTACACACACACACACACACACACACACACACACACACAGGCACGAACGCACTCATACACATCTGATTGATTTCTTTAAAAAAGGTGCAACTGTAAACAATGCTTCTTATTGGCAACTTCTTATAAAATGCTCACCTTATTTATTGAATGGCACTCGCACACACACACACACACACACACACACATACACACACACACACACACACACACACACATATATATATATATATATATATATATATATGATGGTTGCCATCTCGAAATTGCGTATGGCTATCGGATGCCATTATATTGTTAGAACAATTAAACATTTCAAAAACAGATGAGACTTTTTAAGCCAGCTAGAGATTTTATCCTATTGCCAACTGCAGTTGCATAATTGAAGACTTACCGATGACATGCAATCTTTTTCACAGGTGTGACAATCCATTTTTGATCTTTTTATCTTTTCATCTTTCGTTCAGGTTGTTATCCTTTTCATTTATAATTTTAAAATTATGTTTGTTGATGATTCTTTTGATATTTTTCATACAACAAAAACTAATTTTAAAGGTGCAACTACTCCGATAGAACAAAATTCCCATTAATTATTTAATTAACAACATCGTTTATAAGACCAACATCAAGGAAAACGAACATAAAGATGAAAAATCAAACACTGAGCCCACTGAACAAAATTGGAATTTTTGGATGCTACTATCACAACCTCAGCTTCAATAACAGGAGGTATTCAAACAATACCATCCTATCTGAACGCGTATAATCGGAGCAAGGACGGGTTGAGATAAAACCATATTCCTCTGTGTATTTTAAAATTTGATCAGCTAAGCTCACCTTTGCATCAACGAAAAGTATAGTCCTTCCAGTTGATGATAATATCTCCTAGAATATTTCCCAGAATGAACTTTTTCACAACAATTCAATACATCTTAATAGAAAGCATCTTTCCTATTTTCCCAACACACAGGTCATTAACTTCACATGAAAAGTGAGTTCCAAAAAGCTTCATCACGGTTTTGAACTTGGCTTGCCGAGTCCATTTTCTCCGATAATAACCAATATACAAGAGGCAATTATTAAAAGTAGGTATTTACCTAACCCTTTCGCCACGGTTGCAATTATGGGACATACGGCGAATATTGAATTCCCTATCCAATAGTAATGTATCTGTGAAACTAGCTTGTTAAACATTACACAACTATAGGACAACCAAGGATATTATCAAGAATATAGAGATTTCTATTTAAAGAAATGGATATGGAGGATTTAAAAATTCATCTAGATACCATAGTTCAGTTTGGTTTGGCTTGGTTTGTTTTGTTTTACGGCATATCAACCTTGGTGGGTCATTTAATGCCGACAAAGTTGTGAAATGAATTCATTCTTAATGCATAATACATTTTTGTTTATTAACTCATGTTTTTTCTATTTAACCCATAGATGGGACATAGTTCAGTGCTTTTTACAAAAACAATTTTGTAGTGTTTACGTATGCTGAAATTAATCAAATTTTTTTTGTTAGTTTCAAAATTCAATCTTCATTTTAATACGAAAAGAGAGTAGTGAGTTTTATTGTCAAATATATTTTTCAAGAATTACTGCTTGTTTGAGTCTTTTAAGACAACTAAATAATTAGCATTAAATGCTTTGAAATTATCTAAAAATTTTGAATGAAAAGTATTTTCTTAATATTCTATGAAATGAAGTCAAATAATGTATTTGAAAGTTAAGACTATAAATATGATAAAAACATAGGAAATAAAACTTGCGAATATTATGAGAATTATCGTTTTTCTGAACCACATTACTGTTTTTTTTTCTCAAGTATTTTTATCGTTTGTTGATGAATATTTTTGTAAAAGTTGAAATCATTTTCTGATTGATTTATACAAGTTGATTTTCACTTCTTTCTGATCAATAAGAAATAATAATTGAATCGACGTAATATGTTTAGTTGCTTAAAAGCTAATTATTGGATATCACTAAAAATTCGTATATTTTCTCAATTTTTGTAGAAAAAGTAAAAAATAGACCACCACATGTCCAACTCCAGTCAAAGTTTTCAGCTGCATAGTTTCCAGGCCTATACTTGGGACAGTATTGGTCTTTTGTCTCCATCGCTGAAGTGACTTTGTAAATTATGACTTTGTAAATTTGTAGCCTCCTTTGCATTTTCTTAGAATATAATTTAGTTTCATCATTGCTATAACAAATAATGGTGATAATGAATCTTCATAGAAAATGCTTTTTTGGAATTTTACCTCTGTTAGAGTTTGTCCTCCTGTTTCTAATTCAATTCTCTAGTTTTCCATAGATTTCGCGATGAAGTTTACGATTTGCTCATTTGAAAATTTTCAGACCTTCTACATTCGGGGGGGGGTGTCATGTTATGTGACTCTTTGTAGTCTATTCGTGATCTGATTACATTTCCCCATCTTTTTTGCCTCCTTTAGAATATAATGGTCTATATATAATAGGTAATCTGTTTCGCTTTTCTTCTTGCAAAAACTCGCGCGGTGTGATGATGAATAATAATAATAATAATAATAATAATAATAATAATAATAATAATAATAATAATAATCGACAAGTGTGCGATGCCCGTGATGAAGAAAGGAACAAATGAAAATATGAAGGGAACAGAACTACCGAATCGAGAAGAAATTTAGAACTCGAAGAAAAATAGAATTATAAATATCTGGGAATGTTGGAAGCAGCCGCCATAAAACAAACAGAAATGAAAGAAAAAAGTAAGAAAGGAAAACTTCAGAAGAACAAGAAAGCTTCTAGAAACCAAGCTCTGTAGCAGATATCTCACCAAGTGAATAATCACCTGAGCTGCCCATCTCGTAAAATACTCGGGACTATTCCTAAAATGGACAAGAGAGGAGTTCTGACAGATAGACCAAATGGCAAGGAAACTTATGACAATGCACAAGGCATTACACCCGAGAGACGACATAAACAGACTATATGTCCCAAATAAAGTAGGGGGAGGTGTCTCGCCAACATTGAAAATAGTGTAGAGACGACAATCTGAGCACTTGATGATACATTAATAAAATTAAGGAAAGACTAATTGCAGCAGCCAGGAAAAACAATTGCAACATACTGACAAACAGGAATACATCAAAAACTAAAAATAGAAATGGGAAGAAAAACAACTACATGGGTACTTCAAGCTGCAAACGCATGAGATATCACATCAGAAGATATGGACATGGTAAAAAGAGGAAACCTTAAGAGGGAAACTGAATCTCTTATAATCACAGCACAGGACAATGCCACAAGAATAATATATATAAAGGCAAAAATAGATAAGACGCAGCAGAATAGCAAGTGCAGAATGTGTAAAGACAGAGACGAAATGGTTAATCATATAATAAGCAAATGCAGCAAACTAACACAAAGAGAGTATAAGACTAGGCCCGACTGGGTGGGAAAGGTAATTCACTGGCGAGTGTATAAGAAATTCAATTTTCATCATACAACTAAATGGTATATGCAAAAGCTTGAACCTGTCCTGGGGGATGAGACGCATAAAATTCTCTGGGACTTCGAGATACAGACGGATCGCATAATCCCGGCTAGGAGATCAGACCTAGCATTGATTGACAAGCAGAAGAAAACCAGTGATCTCATGGATTTTGCCGTCCCGGCCGACCACCAGGTATAAATGCAAGAGGATGAAAAGATAGACAAATACTAAAACCTTGCCGAAGAACTGGGGAAAATGTGGAACATGAAGGTGAAGGTCGTACCAATTGTAATTGATTACCTTGGAACGGTCCCCAAATGTTCGGAAAAGAATTTGGGAGAATTGGAAATTAGAGGAAGAATCGTGACCATCCAAACATTGTTAAGATCGGCTAGAATACTCAGAATAGTCCTAGATACCCGAGGAGACTTGCTGTCACTCAGCCTCCAGTGAACCACCGGCTACGGCATGTGTGATATAATAATAATAATAATAATAATATAATAATAATAATAATAATAATAATGATAATAATAATAATTGTTGTTGTTGGTGATGATGTTTTTGTTGTTATTAATAATTTTGAATTGTTCTGTTTATAAAAGAATAATCGATTTACAATGTTCAGTGAGATCTATTTTATCACTTGAGGTTACTCATGTTAATTTTGTACAAATTCTCTTGGGAGATGAATAGACAAACTTTTACCTGTTGGATCGCTTTAAATATTGATAAACATGTCATCACTTGACTATACAGCAGATGTAGAAAAGGTATTACCCCCCATCAACACCCTTACTCACCCCCCCCACAAAAAACAAAAAAACAAAAGGAAAACAACAAAATAAGATAAGAATAAATTAATGTCTTCCTCCTGGTGTAAAATCATACTCTATAAATGTAATGTTAACAATGTACTAAAAACAAGAAGTAAATTTCCAACTTCCGGAGTCGATTCTCCGTAGTGAAATAACTTTTGATCTATTCTAAGAATATAAGAGGCATCGGCACTAAAGAAGTAAAGTGGACTTGGCTAATCTTAACAAATGCAGCACCCTCCATATTCACAAGACTTGTCTCCACGTGGCTTTTTTTATTTCTTAAATTGAAAGTTCATCTCACAGTTAGGATTTGATGACGTGGATGACGCTAAATGAAATACGACAATGAAACTCCCAATCATATCAAAAGAAAAGTTTCAGAGGTGCTTTGAACAATTAAGAATTCGCTTGAGCAAATGTGTTGAATTACAAGAGGACTATTTTGAAGACAACATTTTGTTCATTGTTCATTTCTATTTTGACGAATACAACTTCAATCTCGATTCTTTGTGAGCACACCTCATATTTGAAGAAAATTGACCTTTCAATCATTTTTCCTTTCTGTATTGGTAAATAAAACTTCAGTCTCGATACTTTTTGAGCATACCTCCTATTTCGAAGAAAATTAATGTTTCATTTATTGTTCATTTCTGTTTATGGTAAAAACGGTTTCAGTCTCGGTACTTTTTGAACACACTTCCTATTTAGAAGAACATTAATGTTTTATTCATTATTAATTTCGATTATAGTAAATACAGCTTCCTCTTTCGTCCTTAAACACTCACGTATGTCCCATAATGAGTGTTACATTTAGTAAAAGAAATGTATATAGAAATATATCAAATATTATGGGACAAAAATATGTGCATTCATTGTTCATTTCAATTCTGGTAAATACAACTTTCTCCTGCATTCACTTAGAAAGCCTCTTGCATAATATTAACTCTGTCACATCAATGAATGTTATACTTAGTATAAAAAATTTATATACAAACGAACCAACTATTATTGGACAAAATTAATTTTATTTTTCAATGGGTCTTGCATCATTTTTTAAACATCCACGTATGTCCCATAATGAATGCTACATTTAGTATAAGCAATGTATATACAAATGAACCAAATACTATTGGACAAAAATAATTTAATTCATTGTTCATTTCTGTTTTGGTAAATGCTTCTTCATTATTATTACTTTCTGAACGTACCACGATATTACTTGACAATAATCATGTGTCTATGCATTGTTGTTATATTTCATGAGAATTCAACAATTCTGGACACTGAAGGATTATGTTTCGATTAAAGTATCCAAAATCCTTCAAGAGTGACTGATATTGGTTTAGTAACAAGATCACTTCATTTATTATACAGTAAAATGGTGAGCAGATGTTATGAGACCTCATGCATGCATTATCGTTAGATGAACGTGTGACCATGCATAGACGTCTCGAAGGTAATTACTTATGATTACTAGTAAATTTTATTCAGCAAAACTATCATTTTTTACGTCGTTGCTAAAAATAGAAAATTAGCATATTGACACTTAATTGCTCAACAGTTGTAAAAACAATCATACTGATAAAATTGTTCTGTTTTCACTAAGTCCCTGCAAAGTTCAACTTATACATATCCGTATATTTAAAAAATGTCCTTTCTTTCTCGTTTTTTCACCTTTTTCACTGCAGTCCCTTTTTACTTTTTTTTCTTTTTCTTGAAACCTGCAAAATTTATTTTCTTTCTTCTTTACGTGTGTGTGTGTGTGTATGTGTGTGTATGTGTATCAACTGTATTTCTTTCTTTTGTCTTTCTATTCAGAAATAAAAGGTCTGTGCGTCAAATTTTTTTCCCCTCATTTTACAAACAGTTATAAAATGTATTATTATTATCATTATTATTATTATTATTATTATTATTATTATTATTATTAAAAACATTTTAACCACCGAGACAAAAACGTATAATCACAGTGTCACAAAATAATTGTTTTTAGAGGCATGAACTTTTGTCTGATGCCGTTCAAACGAAACAAATATGACAACCGAAAGAAAATAAAGAAATTTCCCAAGTCATTCATGATATGGGGGTTGCATGTTATTTTAGATAAAGGATATGAATTTGAATCTCGCTAGAAGCGTATTATTTCTCCCACATCTGTGCTGCACACTAACGATCGTAAAATCATCCCGGAAAAAAGAATATAAAAACAAACAAATACAAAAAAGAACAAAAAAGTTGCAAGTAAACAAAAAGAACAAAAACAAAAAAGCAAGAAAAAAAAAAGAACAAAAAAGAAGAAAAAAATACAAAAAAACAAAAAGAAAAAGAAAAAAAATACTAAAAATTCTTTATCAAAGAATTTCAAACATTATTACATTTAGTGAAGCCCGAATATTGCTAACAGTTATTTCTCGAAATGTGTAAACACTTTTAGGGAATGAATGACATCAAGGCACAGGGATGAGAATAAATTTAAATGACCCGAGGAGATGGAAATCATTACCTCAACAATCAATGCACACTGAAATCTTGGATAATTTTCTCATTGCATCGATAGAAAATTAGTTTGATGATGAAATCCTTTTTCAATACGATATTTCATTTTGTCACAAAGGGGATTAAAGATTTTCTTTGGGAAAGGTAAATAAAATCAGTGAACGGTTTGGATCAAAATCCAATTGAAATTTTATGGTAGAAATTTAAAAAAAATGATCCATGATATACCTATATATTTCCAAATCTATTAACCGCCATTCGGAAAAATTAGTACCACTTGGATGAAGTAAAATCCTCACTGAAAAGAATTAAGGCTGTCATAAAAGCTTGAAGAGGGGCAAATACTAATTCTAATTTTGTTGTGAATGAACTGAATAATTTTTTC
Organism: Doryteuthis pealeii; assembly: GCA_023376005.1. Classification (NCBI taxonomy): domain Eukaryota; kingdom Metazoa; phylum Mollusca; class Cephalopoda; order Myopsida; family Loliginidae; genus Doryteuthis; species Doryteuthis pealeii. The sequence goes on along the minus strand of CM042143.1, from coordinate 1,154,633 downwards.
CTCATTATCTGGTTATTTCATAATATTTTCCTTTGAAGAAAAATGAATTTATTTTGTTTAAGGAATATTTTATGAAGCTAAACTGTACAGCTATCCAATAATTGTTTTGCATATTATCTGCTATTAGTTTATTTAGGGTTAAATAAAAAATAATCCAGGAGAACAATCTCTAAGTGTATTAATTCCATTACTTTTGCCAGGGGTAGTATAGCTAAACTCAGGAATAATTTTCACTACATTAATAATCTTTCGTCGATTTTATATTAAAATATCGTTGATCAGTGCCTTTTCACAATCATATTAACACATTGAGTAGATATGTATTATTATGAATGATTCATATTTGAGTTTAAATATTCTAATAAAGCAGTTAAAATTAAATTCAATACAGCTATTTACAGTTAATTGAACTTTTTTTTCAAAGATTTAACAATCTTTTGTAGATTATTGAATAATTTAATTAAAAGTTCTAAAAATAAATAGTTTGCCGAGTTTCTATTAAATCTCGCAGTTGTCATGGTGACACAAGCATCGCAAAAACGCCACTCTTGGAAGAATCAATTGAAGAATCTAAAAAAAATGCGAAAATTTTGTATTTCGCTTTTTTCTTTCATAGCAATTTTTGTAATTTGCTGTAATACAAAATGCTACTGAGAATAAAGTCTTCAATAAGATGTAGATTTTATTGAAATTGGTTGAGGTTTACAAATGTTATTAGAAAATTAACATTGCCTCTTTATTCAAAAAGACATCTTATCAATTATAATAATGACGCTACGCAACTGCGCATGCCCAATATTCCTAAAATATTCAATACGTTTTTTAATAAGGAAAATAGCTAAAAACATAACAGATAATTGAAAATGGTTTTTACATATTAAGGCCAAAATTATTAATGATTTAAATATCTATGACCCTGGATTTATTATAAACTAGCAGCGGCTACCCGGCGTCGCTTGTGTAGAGGGGGATTTTTTAAAGTTAGTCCCGTAGATCCATTATTACTGAATCGTGAGTTGAATCCTCGCGGGATGCCCCATTTAAATCCCTATGCAAAAAATAAACCTTGCATTGATCCAGTTACTCTGAAAAGAAATGTTAATGTTTACTATCTGAAATATTAAATGAAAAAAAATCCATGCTGTTATCATTTAAATTTCATGTTTTGATTATCTTCACGAATATAAATCAAATCTCTATTATTTTTGCTCAAAAACCAAGACCTGATGATATTTAATGTGTATATATATTTACTTTGTCGTCAATTGTTTCATTTTCGAAGTTTCCTCCGGACATACAGATCACACATCTGCCTTTTATATATGTATAGATAAATGCATTTGAAATTAATATATATAATTTAACATTCTGAATATGTTTTTAATGATTAAATATCTTTTTACAAGTAATTTTTGGTCCTTTTTATCTCAATTCTAAGATCAATAACAATTTGTCAGGCTATAAATTTGATCCGTATTACATCAATTATTACCAGTGTAAGATAAACGAAAATGGCGGTGTATTAAGTTCATAGAAGTTGAGAATAGAACTATATAACTAAATAGCCTAATCAGTAATGCTTCTTTGGGCAGATTAATTTGAAGAAAGTAAGTCTGATCCTCACTGAGTGCCCAACTCCACTGACCATGCGCTAGAGAAATTATGATTATCAATGAATTGTATAAGAAATTTAAATGCTATTACAACTAATACTATTAGTTGAATATTAAAAAGGCAGTTGTTAGTATTTCTTTTGAACTGAGGCCTCTCTACGGATATTGTCGTATCCAGGACAGCCTTTGTTGCAAGGATGCAGTCGGTGGTTTCACGGTTCCGCAAACCAGGCAAAAAAGTTATTAAGCTTAGATTAGTCGGGCATAAGATCAGAAGAGCAGAGCACTCTAAAGAGTGAGCACTTTACACTAGTCCTTGATCTCGCAAAATACTACAGTTGTCATGTACTAAGCTTTGCTTAGTTTGACTCAAGGCCAAAAGTGTGAGGCCTTCACTAAGAATTGAAATTACTAACAATTTATTGTGCTAAAATAGTTTGCTAACCATTATACCATACTAGCCGCTCAGAGTCCAACCGGCCTGTCGGTGGGGTGTTAGAATGCACCGACTGCATCTCTGCAGAGGGGTAAGACTCCCCCAATGGAGCCACCTGTTGGCCGTGGGTGGCGACCCGTGATGCTTAAGAATAGAACCCAGGTGGCTTGCAATATTCCACTTTAGACTTTTCTTGGGCTAGACGGGCGGTCGGAGAGGTCCCCTTCGATCAATCGGCTGGCCACGTCAAGTCCTAGCACCTATATGATTTCCCCAGCCCTATTGCCCTTATGGCAACCCCAATTCTTCTTATCATATGGATACTAGAATGTGAAGGCTGAGGGTCTACATGTTCTGGGAATGACGTTAAACTTTATCTGATGGTGAGGTTCCAGTTCTGGAGGCTTGGGGAATGTGGAGCACCCCTTCATCACCATTGCTCCCTGGTCCACTCTGACTCGGAGTGGTAGTACCTGTTAGGGTCCCATCTATGGGTTGAATAGAAAAACATGAGTTTATAAACAAAATTGTATTATGCATTAAGAATGAATTTAAATATTTCACAACTTTGTCGGCATTAAATGACCCTCCGAGGTTGATATGCCGTAAAACAAACCAAACCAAACCAAACCAATCAGAGTCCAATCTGTGGTCTAAGCAAACATAATAAAATTTTAGGTAATTTATTAGTTTCCCAAAGAATTAAACAATATAAAGCGAAACGCGACTAAACTACCTATATACTCGTGAATAAGACGACCTCGTGTAGAGGTCTACCCTCGATTTATGGTCACGAAATTAATTGATAATTTTTAATTGACAATTTTTGAAGCTAAGCGTTGCTGCTTGTTCTTCTCATTATCTTTGAATTTCAAGCCGCGCTTAGCAATATGATTATCGTCATAGAAAATGGAATCATTGACCAGAGTTCAAATCCCGGACGAGGCTGTTTGCTTTTTCCTTTCACTTCAATGCCACTGGAAAACGCATTTCTTCACCCTCCAGCTATATGAAAATAGTATGACAGACTGTTAGGTCCCATTTAGGCCACCCTGAATTCAAAGATTATTAAGAATTGATATTGTGTCGCATCCTGCCAGTGTCGGAGGGGTTGGGTAAATACATACTTTACTTTCACTTTTACGAAATCATTCCTTGTGTTTTGCTCCAAACCAATATTTTGTCTCATTGTTGTTTTCATAATTATACACAAGTATATACTGTAAATATGTTAATGTTATTCATGGGCGAATGGTTTCTTCTTATATGAATATATATGTATATTTATAAGTCAGATTAATGAGGAGAAATTTTTGACAAGAAATTATATTTCATTTCTGTTTGTCAGTTTGTAGAAGAATCCTACAAATGATGAATGGTATTAAGTTGCGTATTGGAACGTAAGTATCAGAGTTTCTTCTGCCTCTACTTTGAATAATTCATGATGTCGGTTTTTATATGTTTCGATTGACAAGAATTCGAGCTTTTTTATTTTTCTAACATTTCTAGCTTTTTTCTTTTAAAGCAAATATTCATTTGGGGATAATCCAAAACGCTTTGGTCGTTTACTTGATAAATACACTGATTTATATAGGATTATTGCAATTTGACTAAAAAGGAAAGTGCTATTTATCCTCCCACCTTATAAGACTGAAATGTGATAGAGGATCGAGTTTAAAGTGGGAATGTCCATTCGTATGTGGGTAGAAAGAAAGTAATCCATTTTCCTCGGTGTTTGCCTTTGGAACGCCTCAGAGATCACGAGTTGAACCTAATCCATCCTATTTAAGTATAACGACGAAATTCATCCCATGGGGAGGGGGGTGCCTTATTCCGGAAACTGGAAATTGACGTTTTTGAATCTATTTATCGAAGGAAAGTCAGTGGGACATAGAATACGCAGGCTGTATCTGGGTTTGACACTAAACTACACCTGATAACAAGGTTCCAATTTTGGAGATCTGTGCAGTGTGGATTACAACTTAATTGCCATTACTCCGATATCCACTGTCTTAGAGAGGTAGTCCCTGTTAGGTTCCCATATAAATAAATAAAAACAACACACTTCAGTTTATAAAAAAAACAAACAACAAAATAAACAAGTGTCAATAATATTTCACACCAGTAAGTAAAAAAAAAAAAAAAAAATACCAACAATAAAAATGTAAAAAAAATTCTTTTTAAATTTAAGGGGTAAAGAAAATAGGGGTTAAATAGATCTGTTTAAAAGTATCAATATTCGATAGGAATATTTGATACTATAATAACTGTAAATTATTTGTATTAAAGATAGTAACTTGATGATATAACTGTTTACTGTGAGTTACTATTAGTTACTTGAAACCATATAAGGACATTCCATAGTGGTGTAATGGTTAGCAAACTAGTCTCGCAGATCCATCATTGCATAGTGATGTTGATCCTCGCTGGATACCCCATACTTGCAACTTTGTGTAAGATCCTACCAGTGGCGGACAAGTTGGATAAATACCCAATTGAATCCATGTAACTGTGCAAACAGTAATACTATTGTGAAAATCATTTGTGTTACATACTAAATTATTTGTATTAAGAATTGTTACTTTAAGCTATAAGTTTACTAAGGATTATTATTAATAGTTACTTGAAATCATATAACTATGTGCAAACAAATTATTGAATAGAAATTATTACTTGAAACCATATAATTATTAGTGTTAGATAGGAATAATTAAAATCCTGCAACTGTGTGTAAATTATTTATATTGGATTGGAATATTTGATATACAATTGAGTATAAATTATTTGTATTAGATAATACCTATAAGGGTGTCATCTACGATCAAATTGATCCATTTGCAAATTATTTGTATCAAATAGGAATAATTGATATCATATAACCGTATTCAAAAACTCTAAAAATCAACAGAAAAAATAAATATAAAGGTATAATGTACGCAATTCCCTAACCTCCAGACATAAAATAACCCAAGATGGGTTGACATACCATGAAAATCAATCTATCAATCAATCCGAATAAAACAAAATGACTACTTCCCACTTAATCAGGTTTGCCTATTAAGAAAATCAGTTGACAGAGATTTAATCCTGGAAGACGGTTAACAAGAGAATCGAGTGTTCACATAGTTAATATATGTGTTTTGAGAGTCCAGTGAATCGTGTAATGTGTTCACCCTTTAAAGAGTTTTCCGCTTCGTCTGCAAGGGTTACCCCCACAAAAAGGTTGTCTAAGATATGAAACAAAACTGCATCAAGTGGTGAGGCTCCATTTCTGAAACTTGAAGGAGTGTGGAATCATCCCATCGTTGATACTACTCCCATATTCAGTACAAAGAATTAATCTTTAGTGGGGTCGATTCTCCATGATAGACCCAGACTTTTGGTATTGAGTCAAACTATGCTGTTCTCTAGCTTAGCCGAGTATATAGCCGGCTAAGTTATAGAATATCTTTGCTAAATTTGAAACAACAACAACAACAACAACAACAATAATAATAATAATAATAATAATAATTGGCACAAAAGTAATACAAGATTAAAATTTTCTGGGTCTTTGAGATACACAAGGATCCCCTAATTTCTGCCAGAAGACCAAACTTAATTTTAATTAACAAGAAAAAAAGAATTTGGCAACTTGTAAGTTTTGCCGTTTCAGCGAATCATGAAGTAAAGATAAATAAAGAATTAAAGATAGACAAATTCGTGGATCTTGTTAGGGAACTGAAAAAAAAACTGTGGCACATTAATATGACGGTGATAAAAGAACGGTTCTCAAAGGATTGGAAAGAAGGTTTTGTGAACTGAAGATCTTAAGAAGAATAGAGCACTGTTAAAAAAGACCACAACACTGTTTAGATCACCTAGAAATACTTAGTAAAGTCTTGGAGGAATGAGTAAACTTGTCCCCCAGACTTCAGTAGAAAACCTTTAATTAAAACTGGTGTGAAAAACCCACATCGAGAAAAAATAATGTCACTAATAATAATAAGGACAATAATGAGATGACCAAGGGAATGGTAACTATGGGGAAACTTAAAGAGAGAAGTAACAGTGACCAACTCATGGAACGCCCCTCTCTAATTCTTGAAATGACATTAATCATTTTTGTATTTGTCCTGCGAAGGAAAAAGAAGTGAATATTTAACACTGAAATTTTGTGCTGGAAGATGGCTGCCATAACAGAAGCTCAGCTCGTAAACCAAATTGTTTTTGTTGTCGATTCTCAAGGCAAACACCATTACAAGAGATGTGTGACCGAATATATTGAACTTTGTTAAAAAATAAGATGGATAAAAATAATAATCCAATGCAATTAAACCGAAGCAAGGAAGAGGCGCTTTGCCGTGGAACAGTAGTTAGTGCGACGGTAATACTGTTATAAATTACACCTCCACATCAATGAGAGTTCCATATTTGTGGCCTTGTACCAGTTTAAGTCACAAATACAGATGCATTTTGTTTTTATTCTGAGTAAATATACAAACCCCTGGCAAAAATTAGCAAATTAGTTAACTTAGAGGATATTCACTTAGTTGTTTTTTATTTAGCAGTAAATAAACTAATTACAGATAAGACGCAAAACATTTTTATTGAATAGCCGAACATTCTGGCTTCATAAAAATTCCTTAAACAAAATAGATTGAATTATTTCAAATAATGTCACAATTTTTTCAAAGTTATGCAGAAAAAATATTCTGGAATAATCCCATATTGCTGAAAAATAATGGAATAATCTTGTAATTTCCATTCCTAAAACAAATACCAAGAGAAGGTACCAACCGAAAGGTACAAATCGGTTTACAGTGAAAACTTGATACTGGCTTCTAAAACATTATTCCATGCAAATAATTTGATCTTGTTTGTTTAATGAATATTTTATGAAGTCATATAAACAAATCAGCTGTGTAGTCGAAAAGTTTCATCGATGCATATCTTTAACTGAACTGTTGGTCCCACATACATCGATATAGATAAGGATGTCTATGTTATGCATGGAAATATAAAGCATTAATATTATATTTAAAAAAAATCATCTAATAGAAATTCAAATCGATTTTTGCATGGACAATGACTCGGTAAACTTCAATATTCAACATCTCTCTCTCTCTCTCTCCCTCTCTTTTGTTCTTTTACTTCCTTATCTTGTCATAAAAAACACTTACTCGACATCTAGTGATTTCTTTAGGTTCCTTCGTATTCTTAAGAATGTTCGCATGGCGTAACGGCTATCCTTATAGGAAACGGACATTGCGACACGAGTTCAAACCTTGGTCGAAACCGTTTGTATTTCACTTTTGATCTTCTGCCATTGGGAAAGGCAAGACTCCATCTCTTCTCCCTTTAGCTATGGGTAAATAGTAGAGTAAGCTAATCTCTTTAGCCTTGGCACGGTAGCCAGTATAGGAGAAGGAAAACTTTGAATTAAATTCTTAAAGCTTAAGAATTGATCAGACATTCATCCGATTCGAAGTGTCAGCGTTGCCTAGCGTGTCTGACTGCAATCGTGACAAAACAGTCAGACACGCTTGGCAACAAGGGATTCATTTTTTGCGGAGCCGGCGGTTGGTTTTGTCGTGGCGTGAAAAGGCCCGGATGTTAGAACCTTGCGAATGGAAGTACCCGGATTTAGGGCGATCGCCCTCTTTATTAACAGCGAAAGCGAACAGAGACGCTTATGAACTGGTTGAGGACTGTTGGAGGAAGGAAGATTTAGTCGGTGGACTTTTACAGTTGGGAAATTGATTGCAAGAATAAGTTGCCTCTTTTTAGAAATTACTCGCAATAGTGTCTGTTGTGAGGTTTTAAGGGGTCAAATAAGAACAAAACGACGGGTAGCAAATGTAGAAAAATGTATTAACAGAAAGTAGACAAATACAATAGAGAGATGTGGAAATTACGTCCGACGAACAGAGTTATTGGCACTCGCATCGGCTTACTCCTAAGCCACAATTATCCCTGTTATTTATAGTAACCTGTCGGTGCATTCCATTAGTCTTATAGGGTATATCACCTATAACAGCGTCACATCCTGACAGCGGTGGAGGTGTTTGATAAATACTTTCTGTTTTTAAAGAAGCTCACTTTGTGTAACGTCATTGGAAGTGAACTAGAAGAATCGGGTTCAAATCATGGGTTTGCGTTCCACTTCAAGGTTGGGATAGATATGGATCCTTTTATCTCCCAAGATATTGGTAAATAATAGGGCAAACTCGGTTCTTTCATTTATAATCTTTATCATGCTTTAATGTTTACACTCTGAGAGTACACGGGGATTAAAAACATTTCTATGGGAGTTCCTTTATGATATTAAAATTCCACCTATTGACCATTCATGTCAACACATTATTGGAATTCTCCTCAGTAATATACGTTCTACTTTTCTAATCAAGATACACCCATAGAAATATAAACATTTTTTTTAATTAAAAAATCAATTTTTATTAATAGCTAAATTAGGTCCTCGTATAAACAATAGAGTATAATTAAACATAGAATATATAATTAATTAAAATACACATTCATATATACACACATATATACATAAAACAAATACATAAAATAAATAAATAGATAAATACATAAATAAATAAATAGATAAAAAGAATAAAATTTAAATTGATTGAACAACGGCTATCACGACCCTTCCGCGTGGCGTTATAAAAAAAACCCACGAGACGCGTGTTTATAACGTACAAAAAAAAAAAAAAAAAAAAAAAACACACACAAAGAACGCGTTCATTTCAGAAAATATCTCTGATGATAAAGTTACTTTGAAATCGATAAGACTAAACATAATTTTATTTTATACGCGTTGTAATGGCTTTCCTAACATAAATAAATAAAAAACATTTTTTAATCAGTCAAGGGAGATTCCAAGAATGTTGACAGGGGCGGTAGATATGCAGAGACTGTTTATATTATATCATTAAGTTACTTCAGAAAATGGTGTTAATATTTCCTTTCAATCCTCTTGTATTCTCGAAGAGCAGAAATTGTTTTCAGGGTGAAAAAACGATACTGAACTGAACTTTGTCGTCGTAATAATTTAGAAAACAATGCAACAAACGAATAAAGAATGTTTATTTACATTGAAATATTGCCAATGGGAATATTTACATATTTTCTTTTATCAGCCAGAAATATAAATAAGTTTTGACGCTACAATATTTCTCCATCTTAGGTTGTTTTTATGCAAATTTATCATCGTGTAGAATAAGAATATTTATTACAATTTTAAAAACTATCAATTGTAGAATTAAAATAGTTTTGTTTATTTTTTTTTTTATATATATATATATATATATATATATATATATATATATATATATATATATATATATCATTGCATTCTATTTATTATGTTTTAATAAAAAAACTTACAAAGATAGTATTGGGGGCGAGGAGCTGGAACAAATTAATGGTATTTCAGTTTATTTCAATGGGAAAAATTGATTTCATATACGAAGAAATTGAGTTCCGAGCGAAATGAATTAAATTCATTAGTCAAAGTAGAACTGTACATATTATTATAATGGAGATTCGGTGTCTATCTGTCTGTAACCGAGACTACGTCTCTGTTTACGTCACTATACCCCAGGAATTGCGTAGCTTTATCAATGAGTATTTAATTTATAGTCAAAATCATTAATACATAGAATACATTTTATCTATTAACGATGACTGTATGAAAATCCGAGTTAGATTTGCCTCAAAACAGCTCATGTTATAACGTGTTTTAATCCTGTAATGTGTCTTATATATCACTAAGAAATAACGGTTTACATCATATATGGTGAGGTTCATTTGCATACTGGTTTTAACAAAACCGGGTTTAATAAATAATTATTTGGTGCAATTGATCTCTTGTTTTATTCTCCAACGTATCAAAATCTATCCTATGTATGATTTTATATAGAAACCAATTAAATTATAATTGAACTTATTGTAATTTTCATATGAGTTCTTATTTAATTTCTAATTTAATACATTTCATTACATTAAGTCAAAATTAGCCACCATACTTTCTAAACGGAATCCGGATAATGACAGTTACTATATAAATCTTATTAAACTTGTACACAATTAATCCTAATGAAACCATTAAGTCAAGTGTATGTCTTGAATATTAGCCCATTTGAATTCTTAGTTTCACTATTGTGAAAAAAAAAACAGTACATTTATTTTTATAACCTTGTCAACAAATACGTGACATATGCGAAACCTTACAATTATATATATATATATATATATATATATATATATATATATATATATATATATGAAACATCTGCACGATGAATGCATCGCATGAATAACCAATATGTTATTCAGTCTGTTGAATGTTTTCAGACTGAATAATAAGGACTACCTTTAATAAAAATTTTATACCTTCCATATATATATAATTATATTATATTTATCATTTATATTTTCATTATATATATATATTATATATATATATATATATAATGATAAATTTAGTAACATATAAATAGTAGGATATGTTCAGGCTGGACTATTATTGCAGCCATAGCCTGAATAACCAAAATTATCACAGAGAGAGAGAGAGAGAGAGAGAGAGAGAGAGAGAGAGAGAGAGAGAGAGAGAGAGAGAGAGAGAGAGAGAGATGTATATGTATGTGTATAAGGCATGCTCGAGAAGTAAGATAAAAATCCTGCATGTTTATTACAATATAAATGAACCATTGTATATAAGTTACAAGAACTACTATACCACTTGGAGCAACCATCGCGATTGTCGTATTTGTTCTATCGGTGACACTTTCTGATATCCCAACTGATCGTTGACTATTTTACGAACTACACACCTTAGAAGATCTATTATCTTTGCATCATGAATCAATTTCTGTTGGTAATTTCTTCCTCGAATGCCCATTTTATCTAGAATCTTTTCCAGGTTTTAGGAACTGTTCCAAGGGATCCAAATACAATGTTTAACATCATATTCCACATAATTCAGCTCTCTAGTAAGATCTAGGTATTTGTTCAGTTTTTTAACGTCCTTAACTTTCATTGCGGTCAGCTGGAAGGACAAAATCACATTTTCTTCTTATCAATTAAAACTAGACCTTGTATTCAAACAGGGAGTGTGTATTATTATGATTTACTCCTTTTGAGTTTTCACATCAGCATTAGCTGATGGTCTTTCACTGGAGTTTGAGTGACAGCAAATCTCCTCAGGTCTCCAGGACTCTTCTGAGTATTCTGGCAGATTGCAGCAGTGCAGTGTTCTGAATGATATCAATCCTTCCTCTGATTTCCAAACTTTCCAAACCCTTTTCCAATCCTTTTGGGACCGTTCCAAGTGCACCAATTAAATTGGTATCACTTTGACTTTCATATTCCATAACTTTTTCAGTTCTCAAGGTCTAGAATTTGTTCATTTTTTTCATTTTGAACGCCCTGTGATCTGCTGGAACTGCAAAATCCACCAGTTGACAAGTTCTTTCTTTTTTGTTTATCAAACACTTGGTCTTCTTGCTGGATAAGGTGATCCGTTTTATTTCAAAGTCCAGAGAATTTTATGCGTTTCGTTCTCAAGAACAGCATATATAATTTATGGTCAAAATTTAATTTTATAAAAGTGAATCAGTTTCCCAACCAGTCGTGTCTAGTTTGTATCCCGTTGTGCTAGTTTGTTACATTCGCAGAGTACATGGTTTACAGCTCATCTCTATTACCGCAAAGTCTACATTTACTATTTTGTTGGTCTTATCAATTTTTGCTTTGATATAGTTTGTCCTTATGGCATTATTTGTGCAGCAATTATAATGATTCAGTTTCTCTTTTAGGTTTCCTTTTCTTAACCATGTCCAAGTTTTTCATGTGCAACCTCTTCGATTTGTCGTTGAAGTGTCCATATAGTTGTTTTTCTTCCCATTTTTGTTTTTTAATCTTTGTTGTTTTTCTGTTTGTCCATATATTACATCTGCTGTTGTTGGCCGCCATAAGTAATCTGCCCTTGCTCTTTATTATTATTATTATTATTATTATTATTATTATTATTATTATTATTATTATTATTATTTACTTACTTGGCACCACATAACTGTGCAAAAAATAATTAATATTAAGTTTAAATCCATAAAATTGTGTAGAATTATTTGGTTGATGATTATTTACTTGATAAGATACAACTATACAAACAAATGATTATTAAAATGATTAATAAAAAGTGTAATTCATAGAGAGATATAAACCAATATGGAGTTGATATGGCATTAAACAAATAAATAAAACCTAATCAATTGCTTAAGAAATGTCACAGAAGAGACAGTATGCCCCCCCACCTTTGACAAGCAACTAATCAATGCATATGAATAAAATGAAATTAAAATAAACAGACGCGTAGATCTGCTCGCTATGATTATATATCGATTTAATTATAAGTTGCAAAGATGAAATTTTTATCTTTGGTCGAGTGATCATCATCATAATCATCATCAATTCGTGCTGATAACACGGGTTCCCCTGACCCCTCTCTCTCTCTCTCTCTCTCTCTCTCTCTCTCTCTCTCTCTCACACACACACACACACACACACACAACACACAAAACTCTCTCTCTCTCTCTTACCATTCGTCCATTTGGCCATTACTCTTGACATGTCCTCTAGACGGGATCCAGTGTCAGGACAGAGCGGTTCAATGTAAGTTATTGATTGTCAGCCAACACTTGTTTGACAATGTGTAGGAGATAATAGGAGAACGTCGTTTATAAGTTCGTCCTTACTTCTCCAGAAGTGACCAATGCATGTTGTTTTATTTAGATGATTTGTGAGATGGGAGGAAAGTGGCTTACTGCTGCTTTTTTGTGGGTTGCTGCTTCCAGAATTTATTTCGAAACAGGACAGCATCATTGTGTTGTCCCCATCTAGCCTTTTCTTCGAGATTTTCGTTAAAGTCCAGTGTGATGCATAATGGCTTCCCACAACCAACACAACACAAATGGAAGTGTGGAGGCATTGATAGGGAATGACAGATAAAAGTTTCCCTTTATTGAAACAATACGATAGGAAAATCTTCGTTTTTATTCTTAAAAATCGTTCATTGCTGTTAATGTGAGCTAAGGAGCAGACCTGTTTCTGAGGTTTAAAATTAACAGCCCTTCATAGGGAATCCAATGCAGAATTTTAGAAGATGCAAAGAGTTTATTCATCTTTATGGTCGTTTAAAAACTCAGTTTGAATGTTGGCCAGAGTATTTAACACATTAATAAACATGGGAACCAAACTGTAAATGCGTATTTGTCCGTCTTTTTTTTCGTTTGGGATCAAGTGACAACTTTTGAGAGCCACCACGCAACCAGAATAACATTAATGTTTCTAGCAAATAACTTCCTGAACAGAACTTTGCTGGGCGTAATGGAAACGTAGAGAGGATGACAACATTTTGGTTTATTACACCTAAAACTAAAAGCTGTTACCACAAAATTTGTTTACGTTGAACATGATTGAGAGATTGATTTTTAACGGCATGTCAACCCGTCTGTGCTTATTTTAAACCGAGAGTTGAGGAAATCACGTACACTGTGAATTTTTTTCTGTAGTTTCTTTCTAAAGAGTTTTCTTAAAATTTTGTTTTAACTATATGTCAGAATCCTTTGGGGTCGTTTTCTGATAATTATTTTCTATGGATTTGATCATGTTTATGTTTATAAGTTTTGGTATAAGTTTATTTCTCTTAAGAAGGACAAAATTCATCCATTTTGATATTTTTAAATAGGTTCTTCATATCTCGTAAAATACATCTATAAGATGATATAGGGGGAAGTTATCAGCGTTGTTATATCCTTGGGATCATTGGAAATTTCTGGTCTTTCAACAACGGATTTCCTCGCCCAGGGGACCAATCGGGGCTGATCAAACCCCGACGCTCCCCCCTCAGCAAATGACCTCGCCTCCTGATGACCAAGCTTTATTGTACAGGTCACCTGACCGCCGAATAATGATAATGGAGCTCTTCTTATTTATATTGCATTAATTTTATTATTCGAGTTTGGTCTTACTACCAGGAAGAACGGCTGTTGTAAGTTTGTCTTCTTTTTTCCCCCCCTCTTTGTTAAATTTTAAAAAATTTAACCATTTTTTTCTCTTTTTTCCTATTTATTTTCCCTTATTTACAAGAGAGGGGTTTTCTTTTACAATTTTTCTTGAATATTCTATGTTTTTAAACAATACGGGGAGTCGTAACAAACCCATTATATGTACTACGAATTAAAAAAAAATTAACATTATTTTCAAATAGGTTCTTCATATTGTTAATGTTGAAAAAACGTTGTCCAATGAGAATTAAATCTCTGATTTCAATGAAAAAATATTTAACAGTGTAGGGTGTTTGATGTACTATACACAGTGGTTGTTGGCCTTGTTTGAGCATAAAGAAGAGCATATGTCTTGTGGGATCCATGTGAAATCCGGATATAGAGCATGTTCATTTCTGGACTTTCTGGTTTCCATTCTGCTAGCCTGTTTTTTTTTGTTAGAAAGAGTTTATTCTTTATGTTGAAATTCCAGCGTTGTTGCAATCTTGTATGAAAATATTTATTGATTTTGAGGCATATTTAAAGCCAGACCTTTTTTGTTTTCCTTTATTTCAATGTGACTTGGGATTCAGCCTTCTCTTTCAAGTGGGACATGAAGTCCAACCGACTCAGGAGTTTAATAAATTAGAGATCTTTAAGTTTCCTTTATTTTTAATTGATATTAAGACAGAGGGTGAGTCAGAGAATATCATATTATTTTTATTGTTGATTTCAGAGATGATGTTAAGTACCAAATCTACTGCATGATCTTCAACTGTAAATATTGAGGTTTCTGAAGTTTCACATAGAAAGTTGCACATAAACAGAACGTAGTGATCGTGTGTGCATGCTATAGAAGATGGTGAAAACTAAAAGTTAAGATAGATAAGATTTTATTGGTCAACCTTTTCAAATTCTGGGGCAGTATCTCATTTTACTTACATGTTTTCTTTTTATACAATCAAACAGTTTTAATTGATTTGTAAAAATCTTTATTTAGCTTGTAGTTGATGACATTTTGTATTTGATTGAAGTCCGTTTATGATGTAATCTGTTACCAGATCAAATGAAAACAATCCCAACAAAAATTGTTTGCACAAATTAGAGAGAGCATCTACTAGTTATTCATTTATGACTAAATATGCAGTTACACTAAATCATAGAACGGTTGTCATTAACTTACCCCCCCCCATCAAATTGTTGCAACTTATAAACATGGACATGAAATCAAATGGTAATACGAAAATGCATAAATAATTCTGTAACTGCACATGTTATCGAATTTTGATCTGAAATATTCAATGTATAATGGTTTTACGTGATTGATATTTACTAGTGAATAAAATGCATCGGCAAGGGAGTAGATTCTAGTTTGATTTTTGATCTGACATTTTCAATGTATAATGTTTCCTATAAATAATAAATATTTACCACGTAATTAAGTGCATTGGCAAGGGTGTAGATTCAAGTTGAAGTTTTGATGTTACGCGTGTTCATGCTGTCGCTTCATCCTGAACTGTGCACGAAAGAGGTTGACCCTTTTTATACGTGTAACGAAAGAAACTGACAAACACGTATTTGAGTTTTATATTCCCACTTTATGACCTAGGACCTCCAGCCTGTCAGTCACAGCTTCCATTGTCTTATCGCAGGTGTTGACCTGCACTCAGCGACATGTACCAAGCCATTACATAACGCATTAGTTTAATCTCACACCTAAAATGTTTTGTTTCAACGGAGAAAATTATCTGTGAACACTTTCCCGTAAAAATAAACAAATTCTCATTCGAAAGGAAACAAACTGGAAGGAGAAAATGGTGTTCAATTTAAATAACTTGTTTGATATTTTATAAAAATCAAATTTAAAAAAATATATCTAAAAGAATGTGATATATTATAAGATATTAATTTATGAATTTTCCAATACCAGGAATCTTAGCAAATGGCTATTTAAAGAATATCTAGAGAATTTAAACAAATGGCTGTTAAAGTAATAAATTTTTAATTTAAAACGTATTTGATAAACTCTTTACATCAGAGTAATCCTCAGTTGACAAATATTAGTTTGATAAATATTAGTAGTAATCGTCATTATTGTAATGATAGTTATAGTATTATTGGTGGTGTAATTAATTCGATTACAGAGAATACTAATAACAGGTAAAATTGTTCCTATTGTCGTTAAAAACTGTAGTTGTTTTTTTTTCGTTCTTAAATGAGTAATAGAGAAATGTTGGATTTAATAGAAAAACAAATTTTACATACTAGTTGAAGACCTGCCTTACGAACTATATTTGAAAAAAGAGAATCGAAAAACCCAGTTTCTTTTATTGGGGTTCACAGAACATCGAATCCCACTACCACTGTCAGTGGATGACATTGCCTGACCAGCCATTACAACCACTTATATTGCCAATTGAGTCTGATGATTCCGGCAACTTTTGGTTAATCATCTTTTTATCCTGTTACACCAAGTCAATCGGACGAGATGTTGAACTTTGCCAAATCGTCTCTCTTCCAGTTCCTGTTTTTTTAATAACTGATCTATTTGCATCCCACAACCACGTCATTATAATTCTACAATAATCTCATAGCACTGAATTCAATAATTATTGATTTTTAGTAAATTTTAAAAAAAATTGAAGGCAGGGAGAAGATTTTTTCGTTTGGAAAGTGCGCGCGTTGATTGGAGGTATCTGTCAATAACTGTAGCATCCTTATTTGTGGAAAGGTCAGTTTCAATTTGCCAATACATTATTCTTAAATCTTGTATAATATTGTACTTCAGTTTAAAGTGAGAGGTTCATTATCATTATGAAGTAGTGACAATGATTTCAGAATTTGGCTTAGGACTCATTAACTGCCCAGGTCACACGGTCAAATAACGCACACCTTTAACCTCAACTTAATCAAATCTGACCGCAAAGTGTATTGTGCTTACCTTATCTATACCTCGCTGACGATTATATACAATGTACTCACCACCTTTTCCAGATTCTAAACCCATCATGTGAAATAATTCTAGTCACTTCTAACGCCATGCCACCCCACCAGATGGCAGGACGGTCTCCACTGGGAGGGACTGCTTATTAGCATCTGAGTGTGATTATCGAAAACCAAGAGTGAAAGAAAGAAGAGAATTAGATAGGATCGTATACATGAACGAACGAACACACACACACACACACACACACACACACACACACACACACACACACACACACACACACACACGCATGCACGCACGCACACACACACACATATATATATATATATATATATATATATATATATTATATATATATACTTAAGTTAAAAGAAAGGAAATGAATCCGACGGTATGAGTATATATAAAAAGATATGAAAACACCACAAAATGCTGTTAAAGTGAAAACATTTTATAACTTAGCTGATATTGAACAATATTTCGATTTTATGAAAATCGTCATCAGAGCTTGTTTATACTCCGTGTTGTTAAGAGCGGAGACAAAAGTCATATGAGTTCAAAACAAAAACCTTGACGTTGCAAAAAAAAAATGTTATACAATAGTTTCGAATGTGAGCACTTCCGCCGCATTTTTCTCGGTCATCAAATTATGTATATCTTATTGTAACAGTTTTTAAAAAAGAAGATATATTGACGAGATTTGACACTAGACGAATTCTCTTATTCAAAACGGGATGAGTATTAGCCTGTTGACGTTTAGTTTTCAACAGATTTATAGAAGAATAATTTTTATTTTTGTAATTAATATTGAAAATTTTCTATTTTTTGTTTTTTTTATATATAAAGTAAAAAAGTATGAACGGTTGTAAGGTTTTATTTTTATCTTTTGGATAATGTGAAAATTTAAATTTGTTGTATATAACGGAAAATGTCATGTGAAGGGGATTTTATGGTTTCTGACTACAAGTGTCGCTAAATAAGGAATATATTAAAAAAGCCTTGTCTTTGGGGTAGAATTATGGAATCTTGCGTTATTCTTATCCATAAAACCATACCCCAAAGTTATTCTTACCCATAAAACCATACCACAAGGGGGCGTAGCAACCTGGCTATTCAAACAAATCCCCGGAAAACTTAAGTCTCTCTTTCATCTGGAATCCACAAATATGCACTAGACAAGTTGTGTTACTGTCCGTTTGGACTTGGGGGTGTTTCCCCCCCAGCTACAGGCTTATACGTGGGTCTTTTACGTGGCCCCCTTCTTTATATACTATCTCCATAGAGGTATTGGCCCATCAGCTCTTGAATAACCGCGTAACGCATAAGGCCTTTTTACACCCCAATGTCTGCATGGAAATCAGCCACCACGTGGCCCCAGCTACGAAGTAGGTGACAACCTTTCCATTTAGAACTTTCATTCATTCGTTTAACTCTTCATTATTCAAGAACTCTTCTTCCTTTAGGACTTTCGTCATAGCATGTTTTTGTATAATGTATTCTGAACATTGATCAGACAATAAAGTCTGCATTTGTTATCTCTTTGTTGGAATTTATTTTGTATGAATATGTAAATTAACCTGCGTTCGGTGGCCTTCTGAGGTCTTTTAACGCGTTATAAGAAATTGTTGCTATCTACTGAAGTTAAAACCACCTTTAATTATTATAACTGTTGACTTCCCGATGTGATGAATACGCGAAAAAAGTCTTTCTTAAAACAAAATTAACAGCACGAACTTACGGACCAAAAAAAAAAAACATGTTAACCCCCAAAATTCGGACAAAGAGCAAAAAAATGCAATAAACAAGAGGAAATTCGTGTATTCCAAGAATTAATACTATGCCCCACTTTGAGGCATTTTTCTACCACCCAGTGTCCACTTCCTCAACACAACATAAGTTGATGTTGGTTGCTACTGACCGTAACAGATACCCCTTTAACTTGGTTGTTTACGTTACACTAACTTATATATATATAATATATATATATATATATATATATGGGTACAAGAGATAACCTACTTGAGTTTCACCATAGGGATCTTCAGGGTTAAATCCACTGAGTTAATCGAGACACCGATTAATAGCAGTCGATTTCACGTGTGTGTTCATTGAATTAAAATGTTCGTTCTGAAGGAACGCTATATATATATATATATATATATATATATATATATATATATATATGGTATTTGTGGAAAAAGTGACTTACTGGTGAAAATGGTCACAGTGGTTAGTTGATTCAAGTTTCACAATGATAACACAGCGATATAAACAAATACCGTGTACCTCTATGATATATATATATATATATATATATATATATATATATATATATATATATATATATATATATATTGTTGACTCACCGATTTTGACTGGAACTATTTTGTGTTAATTGAAGGTTTATATAATATCTAGTCAGTGGTTTGCTTCTAGTTCAGAAAGTTTGGTAACTAATTTTGAAAAAAATACATGCAATATTTTGAAGTTAATGAATTTTGATTAAAATGTAATTTGCAAAGTTAATTACTAAAGCAAAAATAAAATAAGTGGTTTTATTATTCAAACACATGAAGTTTAGTGGCATCTAAAGAAATTCTTATAACCGATTGGATAATTCTTAAATTGTAGAGTCGTCGGTAATTGAATTTATATATTTTTTGTATTTTGACTGATGGGAGGTGGGTGTAGGTATTGGTGTAATATTACTTCTAGACATTCTTGTGGTATTTTGTGTGGTCGGTGTTTTTTTTTCTGGTGGGGGAGGGGTGATTGGAGAGATATCTTGTTTTCAATTGGATGTTTTAGATAATTAAAGATAAAGTGTGGTAACTTTTACAATAGTGTATAAATTAACTCACAATAAGTCCAGACAAAGTCAACTCTTTAGCATTAATACATTCGACTTATTAATTGCGCCATTCAACCGTGCTTAAAAAAACAACACAAAACAGTAATTTTAATACCCAAATATAAAATATAATATATATATATATATATATATATATATATATATATATATATGTGTGTGTGTGTGTGTGTGTGTGTGTGTTTGCATGTGTGTGTTTTTGAGTGTGTTTGTGCATACACGCACGCATATATATATATTTGTATGGGCGCACACACACACACGAACACACACATACGAACACACACACACACCTATATATATATATATATATTATCACAGCGTATGATTATGAGTCAGTAGTAACCCAATATATACAGTATTATATTAACATACATTTTACGTGTGTTTATGTGTGTGTGCATGCAAGTATACGCACGCGTATGCACGTAACAGACGTATCCGCACTTATACATGTAAATAACCAAATAACCCGTGCATATAGTTACACAATTTCAAATCACCAACACACAATCTCTTTTTCAAAGTCCTTCACTGCCTGAAATTGGTCTGTTTAAACAAGCAAATTTAAAAGAGCATGAAACAATAGGGTAGCAGATTAGTTTCCATGAAATTATATATATATATATATATATATATATATATATATATATATGATCGTGGAAATGGCCCCCTGGATAAATGGGAACAGCATTAATTCGCCATACAATGGTAAAAAATTGTGTCATTAACAGAAGACTGTGTATCTTCGGTTAATGGCACAAATATATATATATATATATATATATATATATATATATATAGTCCTTGATATGACCCTAAACTGGATTTAATGGTTAAGCTCCAGTTCTGAAGATCTAGGGAATGTGAACTACTTCGTTGCCATTACTCGCAGGTCCATTTTGCCCCGAAGTGGTAGTCCCTTTTTATAGATCAAACTGATCTGTTTCATTATTAATCGTATTCGATCGGATTGTGTGCAAATAAAAAATCTCTTTTGAAACAATTATACAAAAATTGTAAATATGAACATACAATAAAGCGATTACCTAACTTCTAGGCATAAAATACTCCTAGATGAGTTGACATGCCGTTAAAATCAATCAAGTAATCAAACTGATATATTGATATATATTTTTGAACCACATAAAACTGGAAAGCCTTATGTTTAAAGGATTTTGGCACTAAATATCAGTATATATATATATATATATATATATATATATATATATATATATATTATATATGAAAAGTTCACTTACCGGTGAATTTGGTCACGATGGTTAGTAAGTGTGGAATTCAAGGGGGTAAGTCATCGATATAACAAATAAAAAGTGCTCAATACTAAGTAGAGCAAATTTATTATAAAATGGGTACAAGAGATAACCTACTCGAGTTTCACCATAAGGATCTTCAGGGCTAAATCCACTGAATTAATCGAGACACCGATTAATAAATCGACTGCTATTAATCGGTGTCTCGATTAATTCAGTGGATTTAACCCTGAAGATCCTTATGGTGAAACTCGAGTAGGTTATCTCTTGTACACATTTTATAACATATATATATATATATATTATATATATATATATATAGAGAGAGAGAGAGAGAGAGAAGAGAGAGAGGGAGAGAAGGGAGGGAGGGAGAGAGATGATATGGAAAGCTTATATAAATGGCTTATGCAAACGGATAAACAGAAAGATCCATCGATAAGTACATACATTGATGGAAATGTATATATATATATATATATATATATATATATATATATATATATATGTATGTGTGTGTGTGTGTGTGTGTGTGTGTGTGTGTTTATATGTGCGTGCGTGTGTCTGTGTGTACAGTGAGATAGATAGATAGATCTATTGATATTTGGAATATAAAGTGGAAGGCATCTCGGGTTAATCGACTCCAAATTAATTAAGATTCGGTCGATGTCATTTCTATTGAGCGCATTGTATATCTCTCAACAAGTCACATATGGAGAATATAACCACTCAATGCGCGTCGACATCTCTCTCTCTCTCTCCTCTCTCTCTCTCTCTCTCTCTCTCTCTCTCTCCCCATCTGTTCCTATAGACCATTGCTCTTGACAGGTCTTCTAAATGGCAACCAGTGTCCGCACAGAGCTAATGAATGTAAGTTTTTTTTTCTGGTCAGCCAGGACTGGTGTCCATATGTAAGAGTACACAGGATAACGTCACGTTCGTATTATTTGTATTTGTACAACGTTTTGTACACATAACAATAAAGATGAGACAATAGTCCGAATAATGCAGATACAACTAATTATCAAGCCTCATCTCAAACATTCAGATAAATAGTACAGATAACAATAAAGATGAGGACAATAGTCCGAATAACGCAGATAATACTAATTATCAAGCCTCCTCTCAAACATTCAGAGAAATAGTACAGATAACAATAAAGATGAGGACAATAGTCCGAATAACTCAGATAATACTAATCATCAAGCCTCATCTCAAACATTCAGAGAAATAACGTCACGTTAATTTTGATTCTTTGATAACGTTGATTCTTACTTCTCCAGTTGTGTCCAGCATGTCTTGCTCATCTTACTTGGATGGTTTGCGGGGTAATTGGCCGTGGAGCTGTTGTTTTTTAGGGTGCTGGTTCGAGGATTTGTTCTAAATTGCATGCAGTTTTTGTTCTTTTGTAGTTCCCATCTAGCCTTTTCTCCTGGCGTTTCGTTAAGTCCAAGTGGTGCGGCCATACAGTCGTCCAACACTGGTGTGTCCATGTGTAGGTGAACGTCACTTATGAGTTTGTTCTTACTTTACACTGAGTGTTTCATAAAGAATATGACCACGGGCACGAAAGGGTTATAATTTATAGACACACGAAAGATTTACGCTGCAATATTAGTCACGTGACAAACACTGTGCTCAAGAGAGAGAGAGAGAAGAGAGAGAGAGAGAGAGAGAGAGAGAGAGAGAGAGAGAGAGAGAGAGAGAGAGCAATATTTTAACAGCAGTTGAAATGATTGTATCATTAGAGAACTCGTTCCTCTTGACTGCATCAGCTGTTTCGTCTCCTAGCAACGAACGTGTTCATTGCAAAGAGTTATTTCCCGTATAAATCTCCAAATTTAATAGGATTTTCCCCCCGGTGAACATTCTACCCTGATGTGGGGCCGAGTATACGTGACTGCTCACCCGGCAACCCCGACAAAATGGTGACCTGAATATGACACTAAACTGCATCCCGTGTTGACGTTACAGTTCCGGAGTTGTGAAGAATGTGGAGTACCATTTCGTTGGCATTACTCCCAGCTCCACTCTGACCCAGAATATAAGTACCTGTTAGAGTAAAATCGATGGGTCAAATAGATCTTGTGTTGAGGTAATCTAAAAATAATCGAACTAAATTAATACATTGATTCTTAAAACATTGATATTCCAACTTAGTATGAAGGGCTCTAATTATGATATATATATATATATATATATATATATATATATATATATATATATAGTTGTAGAAAATGTTTTTCTCTCTACCACGGTTTCGGTGTTCAAGGTACACCTTCTTCAGGAGAACTAACCTTTATTAACTAAATTTTACGAAATATATTGAGCCTTTTTGGATTAACTACTAATGCTACTACAATGAAAACGTGCTAGCAACTTTTGATGAATATATATATATATATATATATATATATATATATATATATAATATATATATATATATATATATATAAGTAGAGGCCTTGAAATATCTATATATATACGATTTGGGTAAGTGATTTATCAAAATGAATTAGAATCTTTAAAGTATTTGATAGTCTTCTACAGAGTGGTGAATACATGGAATAAACTACCTTCATCAGTAGTGAATGCCCCATCTCTAAACTCCTTCAAGGCAAAGTTGGATGATCTGTGGAATGATATTAAATATTCTGTGGATTTAAAATGAATATTTATAAGGGACAGCTGACAGGTCTCAGACCTAATATACTAGCTGAAAAGATATTATTATTATTATTATTATTATTATTATTATTATTATTATTATTATTATTATTATTATTATTATTATTATTATTATTATTAAGCAGAAGCGACTTAAAACTTAAAATATTAAACTGGTCACAAAGTAATACACTATCTATGACTTTGAACTTTACGTACGTAGTGTTGTACATTTGTGTGTCTATTCGGTCGGATTGTTTTATAATGCTAACCTTCCTTTCATTCTTATCTGACAGAAGCATAGATTGTCTTCTAAGTCAACATCTTGAGATTTCACAATAGAATTTCATCTGAACATGTGTCAGACAGTTGCTAGCGATGAGTAGAGTAATGTGCACGAGTGAGTACAGGCGTTGTCGGATCGACGACAATACAGTACACTAGGACCAGCACCGTAAGTGTGGGTAGCTTGTTAATCGCAAAGGTTTCGAATTCGACGACTATCTGTATTGATTTGCCTGACTAGGAATATAACGCACCGGTTGGTATGTTAGCCACAATTTACCATTCCTCTTCTGGTTCTGTAGTTCTATAAAAAGCTATTCTTCTATATCTCTACGGATTTTGCAGCTGAAGAAGCACGCAGAATGAATCGGTCAAAATTCTTTAGTAGCAACCTAAGCAATACAAATAACGGATTTGAAAGCAAAAAATAGAAAACATCTTTCGATCTCAGATATAAATCATCCTTGGACTGAATTTTAGCAGCTGCAACAACTAAGAACTTTCAAGAGATCAAATTAAAGATAGTAGTTGTCATAGTTTTTCCCTTGTCCACCCTCAAGACAGGATTTATGCTTTAAGCTTGGGGATTACTTAACTTTAAAATAAGCTGCCGTTCACGAAATTCAGTTTTCTCAGTAAATAACGATCGATTTAACTTTGCTAATTTTTTGTTGTTGAAACAGAAGCGTTTCTTTCTTTTCTTTTCTTCTTTGTTTTAATGATGAAATATTTAAGAGTTTTAAGACCGAGTCTTACAAAAGTAAAAATAAAAGGTTTATATTTTCAAGATTAATGTTTAACCTATCAAATCAGGGAGTTTCATATAAGACATCACCATTTGTAGGATAACATTGTAGATTTTACAAGCACATACATTTTATCATCATATTAATCACGTGACAATACTGCACTTCGAGACACAATTTGAAATGATTGCTTTATGTACTAGTTTTATTCAAGTATCCATTGTTTTATTTCTGTGTCAGCTATGTGATAGATAGATAGATAGATGGATAGATAGATGGATAGATAGGGACGATAATTATAAAGAAAAACCCTTCCCTCTAAAAAAAACAAGAATTAGTGGAAAAAATAAAGATCCAGTTTTATATTTGTAAAATGTAATAAATTAAAATAAAAGTTTCATTAAAAATTATTCAGCTGTTTAAAAATGTTGAGAATTTTAGTATATAAGGTGTGTGTTAATTGCCCGCTCCTACTTATAGACTAGGCAAGAATCATGTGATCTATCTCTTGGTCAATCACTGGCAGTACTCTGATGTTGATACAATACTTAACCGACCCTACTGGTCATAATTACTGTAAAATTCATTGACGACAGACATAGGATTAAATCACTGGACCTTTACCAATACGTAGGATAGGACTTATACGCTTACCCAAGGATCCCATAACACAGGACTTTCTTTAAGCCCTTTTCAACTGGCCAAGGATGGCATTTAAAAACTTTACAAAAAATAATAAAAATTAAAATTATAAGGAATGTTTTCTCTTTGACATAAAATTCAAACATTTTTATCGTTTTTTTAAATTTCTTATTTCAGTATATTAAATAATTATCAGCTCATGTGCCTAAAAGTATAAATGAACAATAAATCTAATGACAAAAACATCAAATCCTTGGAAGACCACAAAAAGTGCTTTTTTTACTTCTTTTGTCATTAAAGACATATTTCATGTTTTTATATCAATCTTCCTAGATTATTATTTATTAGAGAAGTCTTTCGTCGATAAATATAAAAACGTAATGAGTGAGTGAAATTAAGATTTAGTCTGAAAGATGGCTGAAGATAGTGGAACAAAATTTGTTGTTTAATGAAATCAATCCTTGAAATATCATCTTTATGATAATCAATTTTGGCACCCCCTTTACTTCCTCTGCATAATTTTAGTATTTGCTATTCATATATGTATGTAATTATGTCGAGTAAAAGAAAGTTCTGATGTGTTTGTTTGATCTACGTGCGAGATAAATAGCAAGTTGATTTTATAGTCACTGTAATACGCCAAATTCTACAGAAAACACTATATTTATAGATTTAGTAGGAGACAAACGGTCGGTAAATAATCATAGTAAAATGGCTGAGAAAAGGACGAATACATTTAGCAATCAAATAAAAGTCTGCTTCACGAATATCGTACCTGACGCACTTATTCTCTCTTCAAATTCTATTAACATAATATCCTATATTTGTTGAAATTAATGCGGTGAAATTAATACTTATTTGGAAAAGTTGAGGTGATATTTATATATTGCATATAATTATATATTGAAAGAATCCGTGTTATTTGTTCTTAAGTCACCCATTGATAATTTATTTCATTACCCTTTACTATTAAAAGAACATGAATAAAAGCCTCTACCAATATATCTCTTTTCCTCTTTCTCTCTCTTTTTATCTCTCTCCCCCTCTCTCTCTCTCTCTCTCTCTATATATATATATATATATATATATATATATATATATATATATATATATATATATAAAATATGAAAAAAAAAAAAAACCAAACAACAAACAAAAAAAACAATTATGCAGAATATGTGTATATTTATGAATTAAAAGTTTTGCCGAGTGTTTTAGTTCATGACATTGCTAACAAATATTGCCCTGATGAAGATTAATATATCCAATATGTATTTAAATCGAAACGCTTAAACGTAGGCAGAATTATTTAATCCTCTCATAGAAGAATAAAAATGATAAATCAAATAGAAACATTTCTTTTATGTTATTTATTTTTTATTTTTCTCAATTAATTTCGACCTTAGGTCATGATCGTCAGGGGAATATATATATATATATATATATATATATATATATATATATATATATATATATATGGTTAAAGAAAAAGATAGATGGGAACTACAAAAGTATGATGTGTGCTATTTTGAACAACTCACGGAAGCAGTACCCTAGAAAACAGCTTTTGTACACTAATTCACCTCTCATCTCACAAACCATTCATGTAAGACATGCTGGGCTTTGCTGAAGAAGTAATCACAGCCTCATAAGTGACGTTCTCCAATGAACTTCTATACAATGACACACAACTATTAGTCCAACAGTAAATATTTACATTCATCGACTCTGTGGACACTGGATGCCACGCAGAGGACTTGCCAAGAGCGATAGCTAATTGGGATGGATGTTGAGGCACATAAAACCATATTGGCAGACATAAATACCATTTGTTAGTACATATAATACACATTAAACGTTGATCATGCGTGTTTAGATTTAATATGATATAGGTAGTGGTGTAGAAATTCGAATTTTGTATTTATTCATATAGATTGGGAAAATATTGTTTCCTCTTTTCGATCGCTGTTCAAGCGGTTTAGTGTGGAATTAATAAATGTTTAACCGTCCTATAATCTGAGGCTGTAGAATACACTTACTGCACTTTTGTTGGCCACTGGTTGAACTGGTCAGAGAGGCTTCAGTCAACCAACCAACCATCCATCCAACCAACCAGCCAATCAACCAATCAACGGTTCAAACGTAAAAAACGTGCACCTTGCGAAGAAAAAGGGTCCATTACAGAAAGGGGGTCTCTGACAATCAATAATAATTAACAGGAAGCTATATTAATGAAAGAAATTAACAGCTGGACAGAAATGGAATTTTCAAATGAAAAGACAAAATAACAACAACAATCTTTCGTTTAATTAAATATTTCTAATTAGATTCATAAATATTTTTTATTGTAACATAAATTAATTTACATTACGTAATTCACTTGTTAGGAATAGCAATCTAAACATAAAATGTTTGTCAATAAATCCCTTTATGTATTATTCACTCTAGTTGAAAATCCTTGAAAATCTTTCAAAGAAAAATATTAACTTAATAAGATAATAACAGAAAAGGGATTTACTACTTACATTTCTGCTAGCCATAATATACGAACTTTGCTGTGAAAATTAAAAGTTTTTCAATTTGAAATTACGTAAAAAGAGCCCCACAAAAAAAAAAAAAACAAAACAAACAAACAAACAAACAAACAAACAAACAAAACAAAACAAAAGACTGTTTTCGGTTTCACACTTATATATAACCCACTTCCAATAGAACCTGAATGATACTATATAATTACGTCATAAACGAATTTTATTTACCCAAATTTCATCAAAGAAAAAAATTATTGCCACCGAAAACCTTTTTAACGGTTTTTATAAGCTAGGCTTATTATTTTTCAAAAGATTCCTAAACTTCCCTGTTTTAAACAAAGCAAACTTTTCTTTTTAAATTTTCAAAATATAAACTGTTAAAAGTTTCTATATTTTTCAAACCAAGAAACGCTTTTCAGATTTAAAAAAATCGTTTGTGAGGTAATCAATTTCGAATGTTTTCCTTGTATTCTTCATTTTACAAAAATCGAAAAACGATGTGTCACGAAGAAGATCTTTGTTGACGTTCCTGATATTTTTTATTAGTTTCATATTTTGAATAATTTTAAACAGAATATTTCATGCATAGGAACGAAATTTGATCGAAACATTGTTGAAAAAAATAACAGCAATAAATTTCATCCAAACCAAAATATATTTTTTCTTCGAATCCTTTTTATAACATATCTATCGGATATACATATGTATATATATCCATATATATATGTATATATATATGTGTGTATATGTAATTTTATAAAAATGAAAAAACATTTTCTCTGATATATATATATATATATATATATATATATATAGAGTCAGATTTTAGCCCTGAAGAGCTTTATGCGAAACTAACAGTAGGTTCGTCTGACTCAGTAGATGGCTGTATCGAGCACTTTTTACAAATTAGCTTCTCCTAGCGGTGAATGCATGTGTGTGTGTACGAATGGTCTTTTCTTTTTTCAAAAAAATTTTTTTCTTCCTGGTGATGTTTGGTAGTATATTACAATCAAACTCTCTGCCGGGTTTTTTCTCTCCGCAAGGATCTACCAACACGCTTGGTAGTGTGTGTGTGTGTGTGTGTGTGTTAGTTAATAATTTTAGTTATTGATATGACTCCATAAATAAAGTTAAACATAGCGTTTAGTGTGAATTATTATTTATATTTCATACATGTTACCTTATAATTTGAACTTGATTTTGTATCTTTAATTTAGAATGACCTTATTTTGTATCCTTACTCTTATCTTTAACTCGCAGTTTTTAAAGTTTAATCAATATTCTATAATCAAATATTTGATTATTTTAAAGGTGTAATCGATATATGTTGAGAACTGCTAAAATATAATATCCACCTTACATAACCTCTACTACCATCTCAAACAACTGCTCATTTGTTCTCAAAATAAGTTGAAAAAATAGAAGAAATGAACATTCATGACAATATGTTTTATTTCCTTGGGCGATAGCAGTAAACAAAATTCTTTTCTTTCAAATAGTTTGGTAATAAAAGTTAAAGTGAAACTAAAAGTAAAAATAAGAAGAAAAAAAATTGTGGAATGACAACAACATATTTGTTTATTTTATAATTTACTACTTGGAATTTTTGTAGTTTAAGATGTTTGTAATTCTAAGATGGAATCTTTTGATTTAATTCAATTTCCATTTTATTGTTTTCTTTTGCATCTTTCTCTGTCGATTTATTTTTATTTTTACAAAATACTTTAAGCGACCAACTAAGATAATTGCACAACGTGGGAATAGCTAAGAAATGGAAACCTGAATGTAATCTCTTTTAATTGCCACAAAAAAAATAAGGTCATAAAACAAAAATTGGTGATACGTTGAAGAATGGCAAATGCAGGCTATATAGTGGTCAAAATGAAACAGTTAATAAGCGAATTCAGCAAATTGGCGTAAAAGGAATACAAGTAGCCATGACTGGGTGGTCGAGAGGTGATCTACTGGGAATTATGCAAGAGATTAAAACTTGACCATGGTAAATAAATTTGTCCAAGAGAATGTGGCGCATAAAACTATCTGAGACTTTGAAATATAAACGGTTCACCCAATCCCGGCTAGAAGACCAGGCCAGAAAAAAAGCGCTTTTTAGCGGATTTTGTCGTTTCAACCGACCATAGTGTAAAAATAAAGAAAGCGAAACTTATTTTATTTTGTAAAACTGAACGGTGTGAAATTAGAATAAAAAGTAGCTTCTGATGAGAATTGAACTCGGATCCTAAATGTTTGTTTTACATGGACGACATTTTAGCAAATCTGACCTCGTAAATCAAAGGATATGAAAGTTATTGTTATATTCCCAACTCTTGTTAACAATTCTTCACGCTATATTGCATCATCATCATCATCATCATCATCATCATGTCACACTGACAGCAAGGGATATCCACGACTTTCTCGTCAATCGTCCCTATCGGTCATCAGCCCTTACAGATCCTCCACACAGCATCTAGTATCCACACAGAGTTGATTGCTGTAGGTTTCTTCTGGTCGGCATTCACTGTTGTGTTCATGTGTAGGTGTCCACATGATAATGTCACATTGTTTCATTCTTGCCTCTCCACCAATGTCCAGCATGTCTTGTTCGTCTTACTAGGATAGTTTGTATGGTAGGAGTAAGTGGCTGTGCAGCTGCTTTTTTGTGAGGTGTTTCTTCCAAGTTTTGTTCAAGACAGCACGCAGCACCCTTGTGTAGTTCCCATCTATCTTTTCATCAAGGCGTTTTGTTAGAGTCCATTGTCTTAATTTGTGAGTGGAAGTAATGTTATCATTATGTTTTAACTAGTTTTATTAATTCTATTGTTATTACAAAATTCTAGATGGGTATTCCCTCCGACAAGGGACATAAGCAGTGTTGAATAGCCAATAAAGAAATGACACCCGACGAGATTCGAACTCGTTTCTGTAGTCTAATTGATTAAAGGGCAGTCTGAAGTTTTTTTTAGAATTTATATCTTTATTCCCCTTTCAGGTTACATATGTTAATATACCTACCCTAAAGCGGAATTAAAAATAAGTTAAAAAACTTAACACCCCTCAAAAAAAGAAAGAAAAGTTAAGAAAATAATAATAATAAAATAATAATAAATACAACAAAAAGAATAAAAGAATAAAAACTATGAAAAATTCATGTTCAAAATTGTTTGTAAAATGATGGAAACAAAAACAAAAGTGATAAAGCCAAAAAGTTTGAAGCTACGTCAGAAATCAATTAGTAATATGCATATTTTGTAAAAGATAAACTCGCTTATCTATGTAGGTATTTGAGAAATATTTGTTTTCAGTGTTCTTTATAGATAACCTCACGGTTTGATGTAGAAATATCAAATTGGGTGCGTATAGTGCTTTATACACGAAAGTGCAAAGAAAATATCAAACTATTTCAATGATAAAATATCTAAATAATCATTTTAAAAATAAAACCACTCACAACCCAGAGGCTTATATTATCGATCTAGAGGCGGGTATATACAATTACGTCTGTATAGATCGATTACATGAGACTCTGGGTCGTAAAGAGTTTTAGTTTATATGTAAAAAATAGAAAAAATAAAGTATTCCAAAAAGATGAATTTATTCTAGATGGTCAAGTCGACGTTAAAACGTTTCGTTTTTTTACTAGACCTTCATCAAGACATTAGAATGGAAAAATCGTTGTCTGAATTGTGGTGGATTTTTCAAATGACAGGAAATAAGAAAATGTATACAAAGAAGGGTTGATAACCATTTGGCAGCGTTCCTTTTTGAAAATTGTGACGTGATTGGTACAAGTGAGGATATTTGAAATATATAACATATTCAGAAAAAGATGAAATAGATTGTTATATAATTGTTAGTACCCTAACACTTATTTACAGTAGTGTAGAAACCAAAATGGCTGTTATAAGTTGCAGCCGGCGGCCTTGAAGGATTGAGTGACAAGGCTTGACCTCATCCTGATCCTTCCGGTGGATACCGTGAGAATCGGTGGAGAAGACCCTCTTCCGGTTTAGATTAGAAAGATAGTTTTAGTTCAGTATCGGCCAGACCACGAAAGTGGTAAATCGTGTTAAGCGCTCGGCCGACTCAATTTGCGCTGTTAGTCTGGTGGGGATTTCGGAATAAAAAATGATCTAAAGCAAATCGAAGTCTTGGGTTATTATCTAAAAACTACCAATGACACAGGGCTTCTGATAA
>CM042143.1:1047388-1119888 GCA_023376005.1 Doryteuthis pealeii | reverse complement strand
CTGAGATGTCCCGAAAAAGATGGAAAAGAGGCATCGAAATATCATCCTGACGGGAATCTTTTACATGTCAACTAAATATTGAATATCTGTCATCTAACTTTTCTCAAATGACATTCATCTTTTTATGTTAAATAATTTTTTGTTGCATTTCTTTGACATTGTTCTTCTATTGAAATTTCTTTTGATTTTAATTTCTTGCAGGCGCCAGGCAGTTCGATTTTGAATGAAAAACCAACAAAAGAAAGAAAAGAAGAAAAAAAAGTTTAACAGAAGAATTTTATTTTAACATTGAAAATCTCACAACAGAGTAAGTATAAACATTTCAAACTGAAAATTATCTGAGAATGTAAAAAAATTTTGAATTATTGTTTAGAAATGATTGTATAACTTTTCGATTCCACTTGACTGTATTAGTAATTAATCAGACAATTCACATATTGAAGAAAAATGCTAAATAAATCCAAAATTATCATATTTGATACTTTATAAGATGCATGGGCAAGACGTAGCTCAATTTAAGCAGACATTTAGAAAAAATGAATAAATAGAAAAACGGATTCAAATTACGCATTTTAGATGAAGTATTTTTGATTGACATTTTTAGCCCTCCCCATTTTCAGGTCATTTAAAAAGATTTATATGAATTCAGATCTTTATAAACTTACAATATTTTACTCACTAATTTTTTTCCTGACTAGGGTTATATATTATATATATACTTTTATACATTGTTACTTTAGAAAAAACCGTCGTATGTTGAGTAAAGCATTTACATTTGTGAAAATATTTGCAGTTTAATATAAAGTCCAGTATAGAACTAGACACCCATTATCCAGTAACCGAAATCTGACCCTTGACCTTAAAAGATGCAGGAGGTGCTTGTCGTGTAATGGTAATTATAATAATAGGAAATGAACATGGCTATCCGAGTTCAAATTTTGAACTAGGCTGTTTGAATTTCACATAGCATTGATATATTTGGGCATTGTATGTATCCAACAATTCTTCCTCCAGATAAATAGTAAGACAAATTGGACTCTTTTACCTTCATATAGCAACTGGTCAAGGAGAAAGAAAATGAATTCACACCGACTGTTGTTTTAGCCTATAAACATCTCTCATATGTTAGTAAAATACCGATCGGATGCAAGTATATTTTCTATTAAAAAACAAAAAAAAATCACTATATTTGTATTTACTTAATCGTGTTGGAACTGATTTGTAGCAGAAATAATTGTATATGTTAAAGCAAGAAGCAGCCATAGTTCCAGAATGTTGCAGCCCGAAGGTTATAAGAGCCATTCCAATCTCAGGTGCTTAAACTAGACATTTTTTTAGACATTTAAAGTTTTATTTTCTAATCTTTCATTTAACAATTAAGATATTTTAGCCGTTGGTCACTAAAATACAATTTACAGATAGAAATCCCAAAAGTCACAAAATAATCAAATATAAAACAAATATAAACTTTGACCCATGGCGCATATACCACATAATTGCATTGAAATAAAGTGTATGAAACTTTAATTTAATAGTCTCAAACGTGATCTTTCTAAGTTCGAAATATCAGATTTACTGCACGTTTTGTGAAATAGGACGTTTTGTGAAATAGCCAATAAGATTGTGAATTCAAAAGGTTAATATGAAAATAGATTTATTAAATACACAAAAATGCACCAACTCGTGGATCAGTAGTTATCCCTATCACCTTGCTGAGCATCAGTATGGTGTGTCTTACATGTATAGATTTGTGCTGTATCAATTTCTGTAACTAGTATTCCAGTAGCCATTTGTTTAGTAAAATCTACAGCTTTAAAATTTCCAGGGTTTAAATTTGATTAGTCAGAAAAATATCTTGCTCAATTGATTGATTGATTTTACGGCATATCAACTCATCGAAGCTATCAAGTCTTGACATTGCAAACTCAAATTATAAAAGCTACAAAACTGCGACCGTTTAAATTAAAAGCCTCCGTCAGTGAGAAAAGCCAATGAGAAAAGTTCATCCACCCTCCTACTCCCATTTAAAAGAATTTGTTTTAAATTTCCTTTCGTTTCAATAGGAGTTACCTTGTATGGGTTCAGATTACGGTATATTGGTCTCTTCTATAGATTAACCTTTATTGTATTGGATCCTTTCCGTTCACTAAGGACTATGGCGTAGTGTTCAAAAGTGTTATCTGCGCAAGTGACTCTGCAGGCCAATTCTTGAGTGACAGTCTTTGGTGCACTGAATGCACACAAACTGTGATGCTTTCTGTGGCTGCCAGCTTTTCTATCACTTTCTGGCTCTCTTTGCTGTTGAGGCTATTGTACATTTATATTTATTTTTATACACTTGTTTCTTGCACACAGTTTTAAGATATCAAGTATTCCTATTCAGTACGAATAATTTACTCACTTTTCTATGGTTTCAGGTATTCCTATCTAATACTAATAATTATATGGTTTAAAGTAATTATTTCTATATCATAATAATCATTTGTTTACATACACTTATATAGTTTCAAGTAACAAATAATAATCCTTAGCAAAGAATTTAGCTTCAAGTAACTATTTTTAATACAGATAATTTACATAGTTATATGGCATCAAGTATTCCTATCGAATTCTTAAACAGATCTATTTCACCTATAGTTGAGACTATAACAGCTACTAGGGCACCTCGTGTAGTGTAATGGTTAGCAAGATAGATAAGCAGACCATTGTTAGTGAGTTCAATTCTCACTTCTGGCCTTGTGCCGCATCTAAGCTGCGCTTAGTAAATAACCATATCAGGTACTACCTCTCTGGATCAGAGCGAATTTAGGATTAATGGTAATGAGTTCTCCACACATCCCAGAGCTAAAAAAAAGGGAACTTCCGCATCGGATGGGGTTTAGCGTCATAGCTAGGACAACCCCTTTTAGTGGGGTCTAACACATCTGCAAGGGATACAACCCGACAGGTCAGATTAATAATCATTGTTCCATGAGATTGTGATTTTAGTTAATGTACCAAGTCTAGCCATCACAATCCACAAATGTCAGTCATTCAGTGATGTTCGTATTCATACCAGAAATAATTGTCCACATAACCGGTGTAATAAATACTATCTAAAATCAGCTAAAAGATTTTAAATCTAACGTATGAATAAAATTGAAATTCATATTAGTTATAAATAATCATAGGGAATTAAGCAAATCGGATTTTATGGTGCAGTCGATTTTGGTGGTGGCCGTTCGATTGTGAACGTTTAGACTATTCGTGGAGATACCCGGTTATTGGTAACGGTCGTACTGTCCCTATTCCCCAAGATTCAATATTAGTATTAGTATATCCATTAATACACTAACACTGAATAATTGAATGGAAAGACGAGATAAACTCATATATTCATAAAAGAATATTTAATATATACATAGAAAACACACGGCAACGATTACAAGATTCCTAAACATGTCACAAACAGATGAAATGTGAACATTGTTTCATGTATGAGCAGTGTATAAAAACGGGTACAAAATAGTGTAAAATCTTACTTGAATTCTTTGGATTTTTCTATCCATTTGGGCTTACCATTCCATGAAGAGGCGAGACAAAAGTCTATTACCAAATTTGGAGACAAAGTGTCTCTTCTGTACAATCAACTAAGGTTAAAAATGGCATGTCCACTTTTATCGAAGAACGGGGAATGTCAGGAAGGATCTTATCCGTTCAAAGAACGGAAAATGGTTTTGAATTATCTTGTGACCAATAGATACGGGATTTCCAAAGACACACCCACAATTACAAAGAAAAACAATATTTATTATCCCAACAAGGCAGCCAGTTTGACTTTTTACGTACAAAAAGTCTATAATTCTACGTATGAAAAGTCTACAATTTTTTCGTACAATGTATTTTAATTTTACGTACGAAAAATCTCACAAAGTAAAAACAAATGCTAAAAGTTGACAAACAAATAAGCTTCATTTTTTCAATTTGAAATTCTCCAATTAAATGTGTGTTTTTCTATCATATTCTTCATAATGAAGCTTTTCTCGACTAAATGGCATTTTATTGAGGTTTCCAAACTGTCGGATTAAAATACTTATGTCAGTTTCTTTTTTAAAAGAAAAGCCTATTAACAAATACATTTAGTTGTAAATATGATAAAAATGATATCTTTCAATAATTGTTGGAATTTTTAGCAAATTCTAAAATTGAAGAAAACTTTGAAATGTGGAAATTTCTTTCTTTCTTTTCTTTTTTTCTTTCTTTCTTTCTTTCTTTCTTTCTTTCTCATATGTTTTAAAAATTTAGGTTTATATTTTTCTATTCTTAAATATAAATAAAATGTCTTAAAATAGAAATGAAAGTATTTTAAATATAAATATATTTTCATATATAAGTATCTTTTTTCTTATAAACACAATGCAACACAGATTATATTTAATTTCTTAAAAGAAATTTCCAGAATGTTTCTTGATTGATTGATTTTAACGACATATCTCACCCGTCTGGTTAGGGAATCGTGGCATTGTATGTTTTTATTTACATTTTATGTATAGGTTCTCAATAATTTTTGAACACAGTTATATATCAAGTATTTCTATCCAATACAAATAATTTTTAAACATATTTACTTAACCCATAGTTGTGATACTGTGTCCAATAGGAAGCTGGGAGTAATGCCTACGAAGGAGTACTCTACACTCTTCAGAACTCTAGAACTAGAGCATTAATCAGCATATGCAGTTTAGTGTAATACTCAGGACACTCATTTTCGGCTGGAATACAGTCAAGGCATTCAAAGACCTACCACCAGAGCGATTATCTCTCTCTCTCTCTCT
Organism: Doryteuthis pealeii; assembly: GCA_023376005.1. Classification (NCBI taxonomy): domain Eukaryota; kingdom Metazoa; phylum Mollusca; class Cephalopoda; order Myopsida; family Loliginidae; genus Doryteuthis; species Doryteuthis pealeii. The sequence continues at coordinate 1,115,074 of CM042143.1, read as the reverse complement.
CTCTCTCTCTCTCTCTCTCTCTCTATCTATATATATATATATATATATATATATATATATATATATAAAAGTAATTGGTAATTTGCTTGAAGCATTATTAAGTATGTTATAAAATATTATTTTTATACGCATTGTATTGCCTTCGAATTTTAATATTTTATATATATATATATACATATATATTTAAAATAAAAATTAGAAGGCATTGACAATGCAATGGAATAGGTGATGAAAATGATGTTTATTTATCTGTTTCCTGAATATTTTCGAGATAAAATCCAATTTTCAAAGTTTTGGAGGTTTTTTTAGTACTTATACTACGGCGCTGGCGCAAACGTTTGTTGTTTATTAAGTTAAATAAAGGAACGCCGGATGTTGTAGTGAAGTAGTGATGTTGTAGTATAAGTACTAAAAAAACAAAGTACCTCCAAAACCTTTGAAAGTGGGATTTTATCCCGAAAATATTTAGAAAACAGGTACATAAACATCATTTTCATCACCTATTCCATTGCATTTTCAATTGCCTTCTAATTTCTATTTTAAACACATACGTACAATGCTTCAAGCAAACTATAAAACCCTTATATGTATATATATATATATATATATATATATATATATATATATATATATATATATATATATATATATAAATCCAAAGTCCAGAGAAGAAATCTTCCTTACGACACAATAGTTTTATTTAAAAAAAAACTGTCGCAGTTTGAGAGCTCAATGTGTGCTCTTAATGTTAGAGTCACAGAGCAAATATATAAGTAAAGAAATAACAAAAGACTTAGAGATTTAGCATTATAGTCTTTTTCAGTGAGCTTTTCTAAGCTCGCTGAAATAGACTATAATGCTAAATCTCTAAGTCTTTTGTTATTTCTTTACTTATATATATATATATATATATATATATATATATATATATATATATTAAAGTATGAATAAAATATTTTTAGGTATGAATTAATCAATAATATAATTCCTTATCTAAAAAAATACTAATACCATACAATACATATTATATAGGAGTTCAATCGTGTGGAGTAATGGTTAGAAAGCGAGTGGTGTAGATCCTTACTATTGAATAGCGAGTTCTTTCTCGCTGGATGTGATCTTGCATCACATCTAACCCGTGGTGAATGGGTTGCTTAAATACCTACATTTAATTTCACGCTAAAAAATTTAATCGAGAAAGATTTTATAAAAACTGAACATGATAAAAATACCTCTTTACTTATTTAAAATACGAAAAATTTAATATGAAAAAATCAGAGTGCAAAAAAACACAACATTTTTTGTCGAAAAATAACAAAAATATTATAATCTTGTTATCTGAAGATTTACGCATAAAAATATTCTTAACAAGATAACAAAAGAGCTGACGCCAGATTAACGTCTAACGTCTTATCATCCACGCACCAAAACGCCTACATTTAATCGGCTAAATCATATCACATTAGACCCGACATTAGATTTGGTTTATTTATATTTATTATTTATTATCAACTACTTATGGATTATTTAATGCCAAAATATGACTCATTTGTTTGTAATCATAACTATATTTCAATATTCCAATATATTTGTATATAATAACGTTTACACACAGTTATATATCAAGTGTCGAGTTAGCTCAGTCGGTAGAGCGTTCGGCAAGAGATCACAAGGTTCCTAGTTCGATACCGGTCCTCGCTAACTCAGCGTATGAGTAGCACAGGGAACTGTGCGGTAAAGTGAGGAGCTGATGGTAGGTGTGGCGCTCCACCTCAGATGCGAAAACAATATCCTTGGTCTAGCGCTAGGGAAAAGGGGATAGACTCTCTTTCTGATTGGCTGATACCGACTTTAGGCCACCCCGACGACTTTACTTTATATATCAAGAGAAGACGCCTCAAAGAATCAGCACATATGATAGGCTGTATTGGGCTGTTAAGTAGACCGAGCATAAAAATGAATACAATATGGGAACCCATTATTAAGAAGGCTAGATCAGATTGAGAAAAAAAAAAAAACAATATGAGTCTAGGTAAAAAATCATACATAAGTAAATAGGTAGATATTCTAGCCAAATCAAGACATTAGGTTTATAAGTTCCCAAAATTCACACTCAATGGCTTAGTGGATAAGGTAGTTAGGTTAAGACAGTTCTAAGTGACAGTTATCTCTGGATCCTGAGTTCAATCCTGAGTAGAGGCAGTTAGAAAAATAATGAACACAACTCCTACCCCAGCTATGGTTAGCGGAATGAGAACAGGATAACCCCGTGGATAAATAAAGGGTTAGGTTCTAAGTTCCGTGATGGCTCCCGATTATGACAAGAAAGTTCCCGAGTTCGAAAAGAAAGTTCCCGAGTTCGAGAAAGTTCCCGAGTCCGAGAAGGTTCTCGAGTCCGAGAAGGTTCCCGAGTTCGACAAGAAATACCTGAAGAAGGCCGGAGGGCATATCGGCCGAAACATTGTACAAATAAGATGGGGACAATAGTCCAAATAACGCAGATAATACTATTCCTATCTAGTACAACTAATTCACACACCGTTGCATGGTTTCAAGTTTCCTATCTAATACTAATAATTATATGGTTTCAAGTAATTATTTCTACTTAATAATAGTAATTTGTTTGCACACAGTTATATGGATTTTAGTAACTGATGATAATCCCTAGTAAACAATTACAGGATCAAGTAACTATTCTTAATACAAATAATATGCATACAGTTATATGGTATTGATTATTCCTATCTAATACGAATAATTTTCAAACATATCTATTTAACCCGAGTTAGAGTGGACCTGTTTTCACCTAGAAGTAATGCTTATATATAAAACGAATTCTTAGAATCATTGATCTCTTATCAAATAATTTCAAAATTCTGGCTACGACCTTATACCACCTCTGGCGTAACGGTTATCATCACTGTAAATGGAATCGGTAAGATGAGTCCAAATCTTGGACGTGGCTGTTTGCGTTTTACTTCATAGCCTTAGAAAAGGCATGAATCTATCTGTCCTCCTCCTCTCTCTCTCTTTCCTTCACACACACACACACACACACACACACACACACACATATATATATATATATATATATATATAATCAGCTAGGTAAATCGTAGGGTAGAGACGGTTCTTTAGACTGGTTTAGGCATACTCGCACACACACACACACACACACACAACACAAACACAAACACAAACACACACACACACACACACACACACACACACACACATATATATATACATTAGAGGTGTTGTTGTTTTAGACTACTGCATATTCATATATTTGTTTATATTTGTTATCTTCATAGCCTTAGAAAAGGCATGAATCTATCTGTCCTCTCCTCTCTCTCTCTTTCTTTCACACACACACACACACACACACACATATACACATATATATATATATCTAATATATAAAGAGATTTTGGTATGTACGTGTCGACGTAAAACAAAAAACGGGAGGTCACTCAGATTCAAAATCTTGCATACACATTGATATCGTTCTAACTAAGAAAAATTCCAAATTTGGTTATTGATTTTTATTGATTAAGGATTTAATCGATTAATTAATCCAAAATCACCCAATTTGTGGAACTGTCCGTATATCAGCCCCTCCTGATAATAAAATATTGTCTCTGCCTGCTTATTGTTAAAGCGATAACAGCAGCGAAGTTTTGATTTTAATGAATTAATTTTGCAGTCTAAGCCGTTCAGTTCCGAATTTATGGTCTATTTATGGTCCAGTCTTTAATAATTTTTATATCGTTAGAAAGATAAGAAAATACTCTTTCAAAATATGTAATTTGTGTGAGTTTTTATTAATTGAATCATTTTTTACAGCGAGTTAAAAATTAAAAAATGGCTTCGGATAGCCACGCTGTCTATGATTATTGCAATACAAGCAGTGCAGTCTATATCAGTCAGATCGGAATCTCTTACCTATTTAGGATCAAATCTTTAAAATATTTATATCTTTAGTAATAAGATGAAATAGTCTTTCTGAATATGTAATTTGTATGTGTTTTTATAGATTTTTTTTTTTTTTACAGCGAGTTAAAAAAAAATAAAAATACTATGTATAGGCGATAATACGAATACGGCAGTTCGGAATCTCTTAGTCTTTCTGAATATGTAATTTGTATGTGTTTTATAGATTAAATTATTTTTTACAGCGAGTTTGTCCATATTCTTAAATTGTACAGTACACTCATTTTAATTTTAATTTTTGTAATGCATAAAAATTGTAGAAAATCAAAATGCACGCTTTACGGTTACATTATTAAAAAAAATATTTTAATCCGTAAATAAAGTATCATGAAAATCAGTTTACGTCGTAAGTACGGTTACATATTTGTATAAATTAAACTAAGATTTTCATTCGAATAAAATGACTTTTAATTCTTTAATTTATTTATTTAATTTTTATTGTTAGAGTTTTAAAGGGTTAAAATAACAATAAGATTGACGAATTTCCTTAGAAACTGTTTTTCTTTTGGTTCGTTAACTAATTATTTTCTCAAACCACGATAAAAAAAACAAAAAAAAAGGTTACTAATATGGACAAAATCCGGTGTTTTATCTTTAGTCGAAGGCCCGACTGGAGATAAGTAGTCAATTATTTGTAAGACGAAATTTATTTCAAGTTTATCTGACAATATCCAGTTATTGGAACATTTTTAAAAAAAATTATATGTAAGTACGAAAAATTGTAAGCGCTTTGTTTATCAAAATGACATGATTCGTTAGTAAATTACCCGAAAAGTTGATAAAACAAAACAACTAACAACCAACATTTAAATTATTATTCAAAATACAATTTAAAATATTCCTCAGAATTTGCCTTACAAATTAAATTTTAAGTTTTATGATTTTACTCTTTATTGTGAAGTCAATAAACATTGCTGAGTTTATATAGTGCAACTTTTCAGTTCTGAAAAATTGGCATGTTTAAATAGAGATTTCATAGGTGACATTTGAACTTTTATGAAAATTGATGTTTTGTAATTAATATAAATTTTGTAATAAACTTAATTTTAACTAGGGGGGGTAGGGGTTAGGGTTGGGGGGGGGTAGTTTAATGGGAAAATAAATAAATAATTTGGGTTCCGTTCAAGCGGTTCCGATATGGGGGATCAATTTACTATAAACTTATACGAGGAAATGAGCACCCGTGAATACTCAAATAATAAAGAACTTTTAAGAATTTTTTTTTTCAATCTGATAGATTGGTGTGTAATCGATAATAATCAACTGAAGGGAAAAAAATAGATGGGGGGGGGGGGAGTCCAGATAATCAGGTCCACCAAAACGTTTTTAAACAATGTTTTTAAAATACTAGGTACCACCAATTTTACCCTGTGAAATTCCCCCCCCCCTATATTTAACACTATGAAACTTGCAGAAAAATTAATATTTTCTTGAACAAATTTGTTCCATTTGAAAGAAAAAACATTAAATAAACTCCTGATGATTCTTTAACTTTTTTTCAGCTTACGGAAATAATGAAAATTATGATTGAAAAACAATGTTTTCATTTTTGCACTGTTAAATCAACTGAAAATTAACGTAGCTAAAAACAAGTTACGATAAGAGTTTTTTTTAAATTCTATGAAAAATCAATTAATTATAAATAATAACAAAATATTTCCGTTTTATTCAAGATGGCCTAAACTGATCAATTGGTGGTCCCTATAATACTATCTTAGGTTTTAGCAAAATAGATATTGCAATACGAAGAATTTAAATTTTCGATTCTCAGCTTCTTTTTAAACTCAACATGCAATTAAGAACTAAATGTGAATTGTTGTCATGTACAAAAAATTTAAAAACAATAACAAACAAATATACAAACGAATACTTTCAATTTGTTGTATAATAATATGAAATAATTTTAAACTATAAAACAGAAAATACAAATCCTGAAATATACAAATTCTCAATGATTTTAGTTTCAAGAATTATTTTCCTCTTACCCCCTCTCTAACTACTGTCTTCCACTTTCTCTCTCACTCCCTGGTGATCCAAATTTCATTTTAGTCCGGTCATGGACCGGGTACTTTAGCTAGTATATATATATATATATATTATATATATAATCAGCTAAATCAGCTAGGTAAATCGTAGGGTAGAGTCGGTTCTTTAGACTGGTTTAGGCATACTCGCACACACACACACACACACACACAAACACACACACACACACACACACACAAACACAAACACACACACACACACACACACACACACACACACACATATATATATATATATATATACATTAGAGGTGTTGTTGTTTTTAGACTACTGCATATTCATATATTTGTTTATATTTGTTGATTTCCTCCGTTCTATGGGTAAATAGTAGGACAGACTGGGCTTTTAGCATTGATAAGACAATCAGTCAAGGAGAAGGAAAACTCTAAATTCAAACCATCTGAACTCCGCTTCAAAATTGACCTTGTGTCACATCCTGTTCATTGCGTAGGAACAAGGAATGTTGCACTGAGAAAATCACACGACAGTTTAAAAGGACAGTCGGATAAATATGTTAAATGGGAAGAATTTTCGGATTTGCTCAAGCAGAAAGAACGATTTAATTTGTTCAACTGTTATGTATAAGGTTTCATTAATATAATGATTAAAGAGCAAACACGAACCAGATTATGTTCACCTTTTTGAAACTTTCCTCAAAATCATTAATTAGCATCTTTTCTAAATCAGTAATCATTTAAATGTAAAGTGTCAGTATGATTCTTCGATTTTGACGCTCTTACGCCATTTTAAAGATAAAGTTTGACTTATTATAAAACATCAATTCCGATTTTGAAGGAATTTTAGATTTGAATATTGTTGGAACTGCTAAACTGACTTGCAGTGTAGGATGTAATAAGTGTATATTTACCCAACCCATCCGGAGTTGCAATGAGTTTGATGATATCAATTGTACAATGTTCCATTAGAAATTATAAAATGCCTGTATTTTTGGTATAGAAGAAAATTAACTTTTTAATAAAAAAAAGTAGGTGGGAACTTATTTATGGGGGTTCAAGCAATGTATGGATTTCTCCAACACCTCGGCAATGGACAAGATTAAAGTTAATCTGTAAGCGGGATAAAGCTAGTTTGAATTAAGAGTTCTAAACTGGTTGCCTATCCAAAGCTAAATAACCCAGTCTGTCTTACTATTTTCCCATTGGTGGGGAGAGATGGGATGGATTCATGCCTTTCTCTAGAACATTAGAGTGAAGTAAAATGCTGACATCCTCGCCCAGGATTTGAACTCAGATCGTCATTTTCTACGATGATAACCGTTACGTTAAGCGTATCTAACAAGAGATTGAAGGAAATAAGTTTGGATGATGAACAGGAAAAAGAAGTTCCTATCCTAAATTTTATGATCGCTTTTTGCATCACAGACGTTCTCATGTCGATTTCTTTGCTTGGAGAAAAAAAAAAAAAAAAACTTTTCTTCACTTCAGTGCAACATTGAAATAATTTAATAGATTCACCTCTAATATTTCTAAAAGTTCATTCATTGATTCTATTGAATCTACTTGAAAAGCTCATCCAAATTCACTATTTTTTTTTTAAATTCCAGTTTCGGAGTTTTAAAAAAATATTTAAAATCCACTATTTTAACCTTTCCAAACCATTACTCATACATGTTTGCACCTACTGCATAATTGCCGTTAGCTTCAGTGATCTATTTCTTAACTTCTGTTGCACATTTTCCCAGATAAAATATGAAGAGAAAAATGTCGATTTGAAAAATGTGCATTTGATATTCAGTCACGAGTCACGAGTTTCACTAAAATAAAATTAAATTCCAATTTCCCCCGGAAGCAATTGACAAAGATCAAGCACGAATAAACATAAAAGAAACGAGCAAACTTCAAAGACATAGTGAAAAAATTATCGCTGGAAACTTTTGCATCATTTTAATACAATAGAAGGGATGCCTCCCGTCGAACGATGTTAGCAAATTTGTCACGCATTAATGTTAACAAATAACAAAAAGCAGATACATATTATTTCAATGTTGATTTGGATTTTGCAATGGAAAATTGTAAAAAGAAAATCACCGATATAAACCGGGCGATAAATTCCGTCTTTTATGCTCTGAAGAAAAATTAACAATCGCATGATATAATAATTCTATGGAATTGCTAAACCAAAGATCCGAAATCTTAAACAAATGTTTACATAAGCGTACATGGCAGCTTAATAATCAAAAACCTAAACTAACATCCAGTAACATATATTGCCGTCTATTATAAGAAGAATCTTTTTCTGCCAATGATCACCAGTTTTACATGTGGCAATATTAACGTTGGATAATTTGACTTTTGAATGATAAGGACATTTCTAGTGATTTTGAAATTAGCATTTGTTTTTTTTTTTTTTTTTTTTTTTTTACTACAGACCTGTTTTTTCTGCTATCTGCTTTTTTCAACGGTAAGCTTTCCAATTTTTTTAAATGCTGGACTATGATTATGTTATTCACTTACACGATTGTAATTAATTAATCAATTATTTTGATTATTGGTTAACCCTGATGATCCGTTTTTGGTGAAACTTATATAGTTTATCTGTCTATATATTTCTAATATATATATATATATATATATATATATATATATATATATATATATATAGAGAGAGAGAGAGAGAGAGAGAGAGAGAGAGTGAGAGATAGAGAGAGGGAGGGAGAGAGTGCTGTCTAAAGATTGTAGTGCGTAAAGCATAAATTACCAAAGTATTTTGGCAACGGGAAGCACAATGTAACGGTTCTTGATGATTTTTGCAACCCGAGAGAAATTTTTTGAACCATGTGGTTATTGTACAGGAATTAACAGCACCTTCATTTTTGCACAATAAATGCTTTTTGGTTGCTTTCGCGGCATTTTAGCCCAGATTAAACTCGTTAATCTGTGCGGCTTTCAAATCACACAGAGGGTGAAAGCAACACACAACGTGCCAGCACACCAACTAGCACGATACTACCAATCACAGCAGGTACCCCCCCCCCCACGGCTTGAACTACTTCGCTTATGTAGGATACGTGCTGTAAACTAGTCCGTTCCAAAATATTGTAAGCATTTTACTCACCCTAGCATGCTGACAGCCTGGATTCTTTTGATTTTCTCTCACCATCCGTCCCCATAGGCCATAACTCATGGCAAGTCCTCTAGATGGCATCCAATGTCTGTACAAAGATGGTAAATGTAAGTTTTGGCTGCTCAGCCGGCAATGGTGTGTCTATGTGTAGGAATCCATCAAAGAAAGTCGCTTATTGATTCGTTCTTTCTTCTCTAGCAGAGCCCAGCATGTTTTGCTTGTCTTATTTGGATGGCTTGTTAGATGGAGGTAAATGACAATACAACTGCTGTTTAGTAGAGTTCTGATTCCAGGATTTGTTTAAAAAAGCACGCACAGTAGTACTGACACGGCTATAGCTAGTAAGAATTCCCGTATTAAAGGGAGCTATTATTTTAAGTGGAGTATTATACATCACAACTAAACCATTATACAATCAAAACGGATATTATTGGGTATTATTCATCACCAAACACCACAGCATTAAAACTATTTTAGCTGGTTGGTTGGATTTTAAGGCATGACAAACCTTGTTGGGTTATTTTATGTCGAAGGCATTTTGTTTTATTCCTTCTTGATGGGTATTCAACATTTTTTAAAACTCATTTTTACACTCATTTTTCTTATTTAACCCATTGATGGGACCCTAACAGGTACTACCACTCGGTCAGTGAACCTTGGAGTAATAGTGATGAAGGGGTACTCCACATTCCCCAGAGCTCCAGAACTGGAACTTCAGTCAACGCCTTCTAGCACATATATGATAAAAAAGGTTGGGGTTTGCCGTAAGGGCAATAGGTACGGGACAATCATATATGTGCTATGGCTTGACGTGACCAGGTGATTGATCGCAGGGGGCATCTCTGACCGACCGTCAAGCCTAAGCAAGGTCCAAAGCGGAGTGCTGAATTTCATGGACTGCTCAGTTATCAGGGTTCCATCCTTAAGCATCACGGGTGGCCATCCACGTTTAACAGCTGCAGAGATGAGGTCGGTGTATTCTGAAGCCCTTGAAACTCTGTAACCTAAAATATGAAAATAAAAAAACAAATACACATCTTATACAAATATTTATACCATTTAATTTTTGTTTACAGATCTGTGGCAATTTTATTTTTAGTTACAGAGTTTCAATGCTCAAGAATTTGGTAATAGGTAATATCTAATAATATCCATTTTTGATTGTATAATGTTCCACTAAGAATAATAAAATCTTGGTATCTTTGGTGTAGAAAAAAGTATCGTTTAAAAAATGATTGGAGTGTACTTATTTATAGAGGATACTATACTTTCTACTGGGGCGTCCCACTGTGGTGTAATGGTTAGCAAGGGGATCTCATAGATCTGATACTATTGAATGGTGATTTCGGTCCGTGAAGTGTTGTGGTTTGTGTCACATCCTAACCGTGGTGAATTGGTTAGATAAATACTATACATTTTGCTAAACAGGATGTTTGATAGATTTTTAAAAAAATTATCAGCATAGCCGTATTAATATCCTTCAGTCTCTTACGAAACCTGCTGCTCGAAAAAGAATTAGCATATCTGGTTTAAAGGCATATTTACTTGAATTGCACACATACATATAAAAAGTGTGAAAAGTTTCGGATTTTTTCTATACGTTCTCACAGTACTAAACCAAATGTATCTTTTGAGTGCTGGAGGTATTATTGATATTTAATATTTCTTTGGAACTACAATTTTTATGAGCTAGCAAACACGAGAAATCTCTCTTAATCTTATTCTAATTTAAAAATTACCACGTTTCATCTTTTCGTGTTATTTTCTCTGATTGCAGTGCAATTTTATGCAATAACAATAATTTATCTTTTTTATCTACTTTTTTTTATCTACTTTAATTTTAACGATGCATCGATGTGATCCTTACCTTTGAAAATCTACTGACAGTAAATGTCAAATGCCAGTTTCTTTCGACCTAAAAGCTCATTTTCTTAATAACTACACTATATCTTTATCACAGAATCTTTACAATTTTGACTATAGATTTTTAATGAAATATAACTAGTCATCCAATTTCGGGTTATTTTATGCCAAGAGTTAAGGAATTGCGTACATTGTATATTTACATGTTTGTGTATTTCTGGAGATATTTTTGCATACAGTTATATGATACCAACTATTTCTATCTAATACAAATAATTTGCACACAGTTGTATGGTTTTCAAGTATTACTAAATAATATTATTATTATATTGTTTCAAGTAACTATTCCTAATTAATAAGAGTCATCTATTTGCACACAGATATATGGTTTCAATTAAACAATAATAACCCTTAGTAAACAATTATAGCTACAAGTATCTATTCTTAATACACACAATTTACAGTTATACGGCATCAAGTATTCTGTGGAATACAAATAATTTTAAACAGGGACCCTGACAAGGTACTACCTCTCCATGTCTGAGTGGACCTGAGAGTAATGACAATGAATTTGTACTCAACACTTCCCAGTTCTACAAAACTGGAGCCTCACCATTAGATGTAGTTTAATATAATACCGAGATGAACCTTCCTCTGTTTTTGTTTTCTACGGTGTGTGTGTGTGGGGGGGTATCCCTCTGCAGAAGATTCAGTCAGCGCATTCTAAACCCCTTTCACAGGGCGTCCAATAAGTAGAGATTTTGAAAATGCATCCATATTTAAAAAAAACAAACATATATCCATTTTTCCCTGGCGTCGAAGGTAAATATGAAACAACCTTCATTTACATTTTCAGGCTTTTAAAATGGTTGAATTATCTCCTGATATTTTTCTGTTTATTCATTCTAATCCTTTACCAAGCTTATTTTAATACAGTAATAGGCCAGAATTTGGGCTGCCGGATGAGGATAGAAAGATTTTATAGCCCCACTTTTATTCTTCTAAGTAAGAAAAACAAGTCTAGAAAATTAACAATCCAAAATCTGAAAATACATTGGATTGAATATTGATTTTTATCACTGGAAAGAAAAAAAGTCAAATACAATTTCACAAGGCAGACAGCAAAATACGAAACTGGTCTGATGATGAATATTGATAAAAATTAGGGAAAAATGATGCTGTAATTTATATGTAAATTCAGTAAAATTGTAACGTTTCCAAAATTGAAAAATCATTATTTCGTTTATTTTTCTTCTGGATGAATTGAAGAGTTAGGTGAATGATAAATTTTAACGCTGGAAGCGATTGTCATAATGTGACTAGGGAAAATTGAAGATGCCATTAAAGCATCATTTTGATGAGGATTTATCTGGAATGAAATTGCGTCATGTTAATATTTGTAGATTGACTCAAATATGAAGGCAAAATAAAACAGGGTTCAATTCTGTTTAATGACATCGGAAAACTTAGGAGTCATTTCCAGCTCATCAAACCATACACCTGCTGCAGATGAGGACATCCTTTTTAGACGACGTCAAGCTGTGATACAAAACTTTTATGAAGGTAAAACTAACTCGCAATATGTTTTTCAAAGGAGTAATAAATAAACAATTAAAATAAAATTTAAAAAATATACAGATAATGATAATAATAATTTTTTGAAAAATAAAATAATTAATCAGATTAAATGTCCACAAAGCCATAGAAGTCTGTGCGTAAACGTCAAATTAATAAAAAGGAAAAGACAAAGATACAATAATAATAATAATAATAATAATAATAATAATAATAATAATAATAATATAAAAACTTGGACATGGTTAAGAAAAGGAAACCTCAAAAGAGAAACTGAATCACTAATAATTGCTGAACAAAATAATGTCATAAGGACAAACTATATCAAAGCAAAAATTGATAAGACCCAACAAAATAGTAAATGTAGACTATGCGGTGACAGAGATGAGCCTGTAAACCATGTACTAGCCGAATGTAGCAAACTAGCACAACGGGGTTGGGAAGGTGATCCACTCGGAATTATGCAAAAATTGAATTTTGACCATACAACAAAATGGTATATGCATAAATCAGAATCTGTCTTGAGAATAAAAGGCATAAAATTCTCTGGGATTTTGAGATAAAAAACAGATCGCCTTATCCCAACAAGGAGACCAGACCTAGTGTTGATTAACAAAAAAGAAAGAACTTGTTAACTGATGGATTTTAGTTCCAGCAGATCACAGGGTGAAGATGAAGGAAAATGAAAAGATGGAAAAATACCTGGACCTTGCCAGAGAACTGAAAAAGTTATGGAATATGAAAGTCAAAGTGATACCAATTGTAGTTGGTGCACTTGGAACGGTCCCAAAAAGCTTTGAAAAAAGACTGGAAAATCTGGAAATCAGAGGAAGAATTAAGACCATCTAGAATACTGCACTGCTGCAATCTGCCAGAATACTCAGAAGAGACCTGGAGACCTGAGGAGACTTGTTATAATAATAATAATAATAATAATAATAATAATAATAATACAAAACAAGACACGACTGGGTTGGGAAGGTGATCCTCTGGGAATTATGCAAAAAATTAAATTTTGACCATACAACAAAATGGTATATGCATAAACCAGAATCTGTTCTCGAGAACGAAACGCATAAAATTTTCTGGGACTTCGAAATAAAAACGGATCACCTTATCTCAGCAAGAAGACCAGACCTAGTGTTGATAAACAAAAAAGAAAGAACTTGTCAACTGGTGGATTTTGCAGTTCCAGCAGATCACAGGGTGAAGCTAAAGGAAAATGAAAAAATGGACAAATATCTAGACCTTGCCAGAGATTTGAAAAAGTTATGGAACATGAAAGTCAAAGTGATACCAATTGTAGTTGGTGCATTTGGAACAGTCCCTAAAGGATTGGAAAAGGGTTTGGAAAGTTTGGATATCAAAGGAAGGATTGACACCATTCAGAACATTGCACTGCTGCAATCTGTCAGAATACTCAGAAGAGTCCTGGAGACCTGAGGAGACTTGCTGTCACTCAGACTCAAGTGAAAGACCATCAGCTAATGCTGATGTGAAAACTCATAATAATAATAATACTTTGTAAATAAACATAACTTCAACAAACTATTCTTGATACAAATAATTTACTCAGTTATAAGGTTTCAATTAATCCTATTTAATACTAATTATTTTCAAACAGATCTGTTATTACGCATAGATGTCATCCTAACAAGTACTACCACTCCGAACCAGAGTGTGAATTAACCTCTACGCCATAAGTTAATATAGATCCATTAAGAAAGATGTGAATCTTCTTGTCGAGTTGTGATTATTTTCACTTGATTCTATCAGAAGCGAAGACCAACCGGCGCCACAAAAGTACACTTAGCGATAATTACTTGGTGAAGAATATTGATAGCTTATTATGTAATGTTTAGCCTTAATTTATATCTACGTATTATTACGAGATGCTGTCACTGATGAGTTGGAAGTTGTTCATGTAATCAAGTAGACATTAGACGTCTTCAATGTCTTTCTAATCTTAGAATGTCGAAAAGAAATCCCAGTTCTTTAGATTTGTACGAACATTAAATAGAAAAGTAGAAAAATAATCGAAAGCGTATGTTTTGGCTGGATATGAATTAGAAAGATTCTAATCGAAATTAGCGAGACACGAGAAATCAAAGCTGGAAATGTAACAAGATTATATATACTAAAGTTTCATAACACGATCTAACTAATGAATTTAATTATCAAGATGTTTAATCAAATTCTTCGTGTATGAGTACTGTCCAGAAAGTATCAAGACGTTTTGGATACCTTGAGAACAAACTTTGATCTAAATTTGGCAACGAGTTATAAACGAACTATCTGCGCATGCGTGAACATAAATTCTCTTTCGGGGTTACTCAGTCACTAGTGAGGCACAACTGAGTAAGTTTGCGTTCTGTATGAACTCCACATTCACCATAACCTAGAGAGTAGATTTTTCCCATTTCGTGAAAATTAATTATTTTGCAAATATCCCCCAGATCTGTTAGACACCCTAGCGCGCGCTCTCTCTCTCTCTCTCTATCTCTCTCTCTCTCTCTCTCTCTCTCACACACACACACACACACACACACACACACACACAACACACAAACTTTGTTTCTCAGACACTTTTGTCTTTATCCAAATCCAAAATCGCCACTGAGACGCCTTAGGCGAGATTGAAACCTTTCCTATTGGGTTACAGGCGTCAAATCTACCCACACAACCACCGAATGAATCTTTTCTAATTTCTGGTCGTAGGTAATTACCCAACCCTTTCGCCAAGGGTGGGATGTGACACAATATATTGGGTATCCAGCGAAGATCGAAATCCTAATTAAATAGTAATGGATCTGCGAGACTAGTTTGCTAACCATTACATCACGATGTAAAGTTCTTCTAATTTCTGGTCGTAACTTTATCAAGAACATTGATAGCATTATACAAAGTAGCACAAGAAATGCTGAATCTGATTGGAATTATGGCTACGAGCAATAAGTTTGTTTTAGAGTTGGGGTTATTCATTAAACTTTGCTTAGTATAACATAAAAGCCTTAAATTGCTAACATTACCTTGTTGCTCTTAAACGGTCATCTGTAGTTTTAGAGTCACTTTGATCGAACTAACTTTTCGAAAGAGTTTGGTTCACTTGTATATAAAGACTTTTTCATGAATTTCCTTATATTTTTTATATTGAGATTTATTTTAGTTGGTATCGGCAAGGGCAAGAGAGAGAGAGAGAGAGAGAGAGAGAGAGAGAGAGAGAGAGAGAGAGAGAGAGAGAGAGTGGGTGAGAGAGAGACTGAGAGAGAGAGTGGGAGAGAGACTGAGATAGAGTAGAGAGAGAGACTGAGATAGAGTAGGGGAGAGAGAGACTGAGAGAGAGAGAGAGAGAGAGAGAGTGGGTGAGAGAGATAGCGGGGAGAGACTGAGAGAGAGTGGGTGAGAGAGAGAGAGAGAGAGAGAGAGTGGGGGAGAGAGAGATTGAGAGAGAGAGAGAGAGAGAGAGAGAGACTGAGAGAAGAGAGAGAGAGAGAGAGAGAGAGAGAGACTGAGAGAGAGAGAGAGTGGGGGAGAGAGAGAGAGAGTGGGTGAGAGAGAGAGAGAGAGAGACTGGGAGAGAGAGAGTGGGGGAGACTGAAGAGAGTGGGTGAGAGAGAGACTGAGTGAGAGAGAGAGAGAGAGAGAGAGTGGGTGAGACTGAAGAGAGAGAGAGACTGAGAGAGAGAGAGAGAGAGAGAGAGACTGAGAGAGAGAGAGAGAGAGAGAGAGAGAGAGAGAGAGAGAGAGAGAGAGAGAGAGAGAGAGAGAGAGAGAGAGAGAGAGAGAGAGAGAGAGAGAGAGAGAGAGAGAGAGAGAGAGAGAGAGAGAGAGAGAGAGAGAGAGAGAGAGAGAGAGAGAGAGAGAGAGAGAGAGAGTCAAACGGAATTGAGAAGTTACAAATATTATTTAATTACGAAGAGAAAGAAATTAAAAGTTTAAAAAAATAAATAAAAACAAAACAAAAACAAAATAAAAAATGTTTCCAGCAAATTTAATTTGTTTTACGGCACATTATCTCTTATTAGATTATTTAATGTCCAAGAAAGTATTTTCCTTTTGTAAAAATTATATGGTTTCAAGAAACTAATGATAACCAGAAAACAACATTGTTGAAATCGGCTAGAATCCTCAGAAAAGTCCTAGCGACCTGATAAGACTTGTTATCACTTAGACTCCAGTGAAACAACATCAGCTTAAGCTGTTGTGAAAAACTAATAATGATGATAATAATAATAATAATACTTCGTAAATCATCATAGCTCCAAGTAACTATTTTTTAATATAAAGAATTTAGTCACCGTTTTATAGTTTCAGGCATGTATAATACTAATAATTTGCACACATATATGACTTTCAATGTATTTAAAAAAATATATATGATTTCAAATAACAAAAAATAGTAATTATTTGTAAGCAATTATAGTTTTAAGCGTGCCTTTATTAGACCTCTCCGCCACTGGTAAGTTATGGCACAGGGTTAATTTTTAAAGTGGAGGTAATCTAGTAAAAAGATATTTAAAGTGGAGGTAATCTAATTTGAATTCTGAGGTTTCCTTCTCGTAGACTTCCTAACCAAAGTTAAGGAACTCATACTGTCCAACTATTTACTCTTAACTTCGGGGGAAGAGATGAATTCAAGTGAAACGCAAAAAACCACGTCCAAGATTTGAACACGGTTCACTGAGTTTCATACAACCATAACTATTGCTTTAAGCCCGCCCCCTTTCAAGTAAATATTTGTAACACGAATAATTTGCACAGTTATATTATATCAAGTAATCCTATCTAATTCTAAAACTTTTTCTGATATAGCTATTTGACACTAATGGTTACTAATACTCAAGGTCAAAATGGAGCTGGTGGTAATTGAATCAAAACGGTGACTTCAAACCCCTCAGAGATTCAGAACTGGAGCCTCACCACCAGATGCAGTTTAATGTCATACTCAGGACACGTATAAAGTAAGGAGAGAAAATAAAAATAAGCATAGAAATAAGCATAAAATCGTAAGCTTAAACAATAAATTGATCTGAAGGAGTCCCAATAGATTTATCTCATATATATATATATATATATATATATATATATATATATATATATATATATTGTTTTTCGTTGATATTAAATGGTTGGGTCATTTTAAGAGCGACATCGTATTTGATTTACCTCTCCGTTGATATTGGTGCTTTGTGAAACTAATAAACTATTCGAACTATTTTTGCTGGTGTCCTCTTTCCTCTCATTTTGACTTCACCAAATCCGCTTTTTGTTTTTATCTTATTTTTAAGGTTGTGGAGAAAAAAATCTTCGGTTTTATTGTTTTTTAAGGACACCAATAAATAAGCCAATAACCCAACAGAACATAATATATGCCCTTCTATTCTTCAGGCGTTTTTTTTTTTAAGTTAGAATTGCAGCAGAATAAAATCATTCACAAGGCGAACTAATGTTCTCAGCCTAAACAAGAAGGGAATAATTTAGAAAAGGAATTTTCAAATTATTTATAAATTAGTTTATAATAGGAGAACAATAATCGCTGGATCATGTACGCTCGTTTCCAAATATCGTACACTTAGCAAAATTCCTTATTGGATGTGATTGTCACGAGTGATGTGTCGTTCACAAACGACCCTTTCAAAATATCCGGGTCATTACACGAGCAAAGATAAGGCTCTGATAAAAAATATCCGAATCTCGCTACGACGGTGTTGTGTTAGTCACTACAACACGGGGATTCTTCTGATTCAACATATGATGCGTAAATAATTCCGTTTTGTTTTTGTGTACTGTGCTATTCAGTAAATACATTTATTTTTGTATTATGAAATATATACACAAATTCACACACCTGATGATAAGTGGGGGCTCAGGAAATTCTTTTAAAATCAACCAAAATAAACTAATAATCCGATTTTAATAAAACTTTCGGTATATGAAAAATTAAAAGGAGAAATCTTATTCGAAATAATTGTTTACTTTAAATTGAAAAGGCTAATTATTTTTTCGTTTGTTTTTGTTTCCCGCATTGATCCCACATACAAGTCTGTAAATTGAACCCATGAAATAATACTGTTAAAATAATAGCACTAACAATATCAGTCTTTTCCTTTTAATAAGTTATGAAAAATAACCACATTTCCCATTTGTAGTCTCTATTTTTGTTTGAGGGAAAATATTTTGTTCCCTAGTTTTCATTTATCTTTTTCATTGCGGCGTCATTTGGTTTCCTATCAATCTGGAATTTCCAGTTGGCTATCGTCATAAGCAAATGTCAACGTACTGTAATGTATGTGGCAAAGGTTTAAGAGTAAAGAATAGGAAAAACAATACTAAACTAAAAAAAGAAATGAAAAGAAAAGAAAATACCCCTGATAAAAAAAACAGCGAAAAAACAAAAAGCAGATAAAAACCAAAAACAAACAAAATAACCAAAATAATCTCTGCCCTTACGTGGACATACTCATACATATCTTCACAAGTATTCAGGAAAAAAAATCCTAGGTGAGCTTACATGAATGAATCAGTAGTATTTTAGGCACGATTTAAGAGCGTCAACTCTATATATATAAAAAAAACAAAAACAAAGAAAAGGAAATAAAAAAGAGAGTCACTAACACCCGAGCATATCCAAAAGGAAAAGAGAAGAAAGAAAAAAGTACTTAACTGCCCTGACCAAAATCCTTTCACTTGATAAGCTTTACTTTATTCTAAATCAATAGTTGGCTCACCGAGTTATTAGGAATTGATTTGCACAACGGTGACTCCAAGTAGACAACTTCGTTTTGATTT
This sequence comes from Doryteuthis pealeii, assembly GCA_023376005.1. Lineage (NCBI taxonomy): Eukaryota > Metazoa > Mollusca > Cephalopoda > Myopsida > Loliginidae > Doryteuthis > Doryteuthis pealeii. The sequence goes on along the minus strand of CM042143.1, from coordinate 1,095,724 downwards.
ATAGTTAATTTTCCAACTTCCTCATATAATAATCACTTGCTTTGTTCACGACCTGATATAGAAAATAGAAGCGTCTTCATGAATTGTTTTTACATCAACACTTATATCAGCAAATATTCTGGATATATTTACACACTATATATATTTTGTCTAGTATTTCTTTTATCTTATTTTCAATTGCTTTTTATGAGATGACATATAGTCAACTATTATTAATTTTTACGAGTATTTTTTACTCTTACTTTTACCTAATTAATTAATCGTGTATAACACACATTCGTGTATTATACGCACCACTATCTTTCGGCTACGAAATTCTAAAAAAATATCGCTTGTGTATAATACGCATTGCCTTTTTGAAATTTATAGCAGTTAAATCTATACTCCACAGACAGAACGTGAGATAAAGTTAATTTGTTAAGAGGAATACTACTGGTGTCAATTAAGAGTTTTCCTTCTCTTAGACTGGTTGCCTAATCAAGAATAAAAGGACAACTTTTCTATTATTTACCCATAGTTAGAGATGGAAAACAGATGAGCTCATAATTTTCCCAAGAACATTAGCGCAAAATGAAATGCTAACATTCTCGTTCAAGATTTGAACTCGTATCATCAGTTCCATTTCGTACATCGGTAACCGTTACACTAAGCGTATTTCCAGTTCATTCTTTTCTCGATGTTTGTCTTTGATTGGTCAGTAAATAAACCCAGACTGAATCTCAAAGTCTGATCTCTTTGCTACGTGTAATATTGGAAGCATAGAAATCTTTTTCGAAGGGCATTAGCGCTAAATGAAATGCAAACAATCTAATTCCCTAGGGAGAGGAATTAATCCACCTGTGTCTTCCCTACCCTCAGTTATGGATGAAAAGTAGTCTTGGTTCTTTAGCCTTGATTTGGAAAGTCAAAACTTAAGAAAAGGCCTTGTGTCACTGCCTTCCTAAGTTGGAGAGGTTTGGTAGATGTTTACACTCCACCAAAGTCTCTAGTTTAGTATCATATTCAAGACAACCCTTTGTTAGGCAATTCAATCAGAGTATTCTATTCATCGTCAATAGAGTATAAGAAACATTCGTATTAAAGCCGATTATGTATTCACAACATTTATAAATCAGGTAGAAAGGATTAGTATTGTTTATGAAGTGTTTTTTTTTCTTAATAAATATGCAATATTGTCATTATGTATAATATTGTGTTTATTTTTCTAAAAATCATTTATTCTAGTCTTGTGTTAATGGTAACAACAAGAGTAGAGAAGAGATGAAATTAATGTCTATTCCCTTGTTGAATTCCACTGTGGGGAAATCAAACAAATACCAATACTAAGATTCATGCGATTGGGTATTATAATCTTGTGTTGAGTAGAAATGTGAGAAACTTCGAGACTTTTCGTTTAATTTCCCATAAGTGTGCAAAGAGAGAAGGCTTCCATTGTTAAAAGTATAGCTAATAATTTGCAAAGCGCCTTGAACTGCAAAATATCATAGACGATATTAACTGATAAAATATTTAACAGACTGATTTCCACGTTTTTTTAAACGTTACTCTTATTTGCCAAGTGGCTGAAAAGTTCATAGATACTGTCATGGAATTTGACCAATGAGGTTTTTCAACATATTCTTCATTGCGATCCACTCAATCCTTTAATCAGTGAACCTTCATAAAATCATTTTTGTTTCAATCTCATGCATTTATTTTATTTTATGGTCTTATAATCAGTGTATCGTGTCTTTTATTATCATATTGCTATTATTCTTCTTAAATACACAATTTCAATAAAATCGACACTTAAAATTTTCACGAAACTGATGATTTTCAGGCACTGTGTTGAGTTTGACACTAAATTGCAGCCAGCAGTGAAGCTCCAGTTGTGGAGCTCAGGAAAACGTAGAGGCATCCATTCTTTGCTATTACTCCTAGGTCCACTGTAATCTGGAGGAGTAGTATCTGTTAAGGTTCCATTCATAGATTCGTTTTAGATAACGAAAACTTATTGATAATACAACTAAATATGAAATGTTTACCTATTTAATATAACTGTGGAGATACATTCCCGTACTGTATATTACACTAGGGAACACAATTTTCGTTCAGTTGGATCTGACACTTGTTTTAGACTATTTTCTTTTTTTTACCTCTGAATCCAAAAATGACCACAGTTTTTCTATATCACATCAAATTTTTGAGCTATTGGATACCCTCGATTTTTTCTCAAAAAACATAAAAATTCATCATCTAACAAATTTGTGCTTATTTTATGCAATGTTTTAAACATTCATTTATAATGGGAAATAATAAATTATTTCACTGGGCATCACAAATGTTGTTGAGTTGGATCTGACATTTGTTTTTGACTAAATTTTGGACTCTCTATCCAAAAATGACCCTTTCTCTATTTAAGCACCTGTTGCTTAAAAGGTCGATGCAATACCCTCGCTTGGTCTGAAACAAAAAAACATTAAAATACTGCATGTAACAAATTTGAGCTTATTTTATCGAATGTTTAAAAAATTTCTATGGAAATTAATAACAAAAATTGCTTAACTATAATGTCTATACAAATTCATCTTGTTCATACAAAGGATATTGTTATTGTAAGTCAAATTCTACGCAATTAGTTAAAGTAAAATTTACAAATATAGATTTTTCTAGAGTGTTCAATCTGACAATCTCAATTTATAATCTTTAGATCCCATATACTTTGATACTATTCCTCCATGAATTTCAAATCTTGGTGGAATCATTTATCTTACTCATTGCTGACCACATCAAAATTTTCCAAGAAGTTAGCATGATGGCTCTGCAGAAAATGGAACTTGGTTCTCATGTTGCAATCCGACGTTTTGTGGTTATCCCATTTCAGTGTAATTATGTACTTATCAATTTCCAAGAAAGTTCTTGACAAGGTAAAGACCTTGTCAAGAACCAAGCATTATTTTTCAGTACTAACATTATCCCGATGAAAAGTTCATCTGTGATAACTAGCCGAATCTGTAGACCACCAAACACAATGACCTTGATTTTTTCAATTGACAGGCCAGTAAATGCCAAAATGAGGTACTTAAAACAGTTGCCTTCAGTTAGCAATGTTTTGATGAATTGCTTCAAGAGACATAGTTTCATGTGTGAGGTGGGAACATAATTTTGTTTATGTTAACAAATGGTTCATGTAGAATGTTGGGATCAATAGATTTAAGGTCAGAACCTAGAAGCCAATTCCTTGCGATTTCAACTGAATGATGCACTGGACGTAAAGCTGATGGTAGACTAGGATACTTAATTTTACATTTGTTTTTCTTGTTATATAGAGAGCTTTACATTAAACAAAAGTTACAGTGTACAATGATATTTTGGCTCTGGCCAAATCATAGGTATACCAAATGCCAACTTATCACATGTTCCCTTGATCCACTTCCGTAAAGTCTCAACACACTGCTTGCACATCTTGTAAGAAGCCCAAGACATGTCTTAATCGCCAAGATTTAATTTAAAATATGCAAAATAGACTATCTTTACAAAAGCGCTAATGTTTGTTCTTTGACTGGGAATCGACCTAGTCACCAGATTTGAATAATTCTCCTTCATTTTCAACAAAATATTCAACGCAATTAGTTGACCAGTCTTATTATTTACAGACAAACTATACAATTGTGCTTATTTGGGAAGTAAGTTACCCAGTGTTATTAGAGATGATAACCCTGGTTTACAAAGAAATTGAGGCAAGTACAAAAATAGCTGTTTTAACCTAATTTGGGGGTGCTGAATTCAGATTGGAAATCAGTTTTTACTCATCACCTCTAGTTTTTGTAGATATGCATAGTGTACATTTTGTACACATACTGTACATAAAGGCGTATATGCATTCAGGGTTAATTTCTAATATTGTGTGACTTATGTCTTCTTTTTTTAGTTATTATACAATAAATGTAAGTGATAGCATTACATTATATATATATAGCTACATATAAAGACGGATTTTGGTAGTTAAGCATAGCCAACACGTCTCAATCAACAGCCAGTAGTGCTCTGGCCAGTAGTGCACTGGCAGTCAGCAGATCATCTAAGAAAACACATTTCCAACTGTCTGCGGTACTATGAATGGTGTACATTGTGTCATCCAAGTATATTTATTCCGTCAATGTTCTTTATCTATCCTGTTTTACCTGTAATAAGCTGCTGCAACTGTTGAGAAATAAGCACGTATATACTCTGTATATACTAAAATGAGACTCTTTAAAAGACAGAAAATTAGAGGTGATAGAACAAAACTGTTTATGAATTTGAATTCAGCGCACCTAAATTAGTAAAAAAACACCTATTCACATTCTTGCCTCAGACAAAATTATTTTTTGTAAACCAGTGTAATTGTTAAATTGACATCGCTAAAAGAAAAGCCCTACAAGACTTGGTATACCATCAAACCAACAAATCAACCAATTAACTAAATAAATAACAGAATCACTGCATACAATGAACAGCAAGATTCGTTGCATCAACCACGTGATTCGTTTAGACGAGAAGCATTACGAGAAATCTTTTGAAATAGAGTAGTGGTGCATGGGCGTATAATTTTGGAGATTTTGACGGTGATTGGTGTTACGAAGATCCTGTCTAAAAGTAAGCTTCAACCGAGTGTATGACAAGTGACTTGAAGGCATTGCGCCTTTCCCATTCGAGGGTGGCATGTCAGAGTATAGGATGCTGTGATAATTCTTTAGTGGCAATCTCGTCACGTCAGACCTGGATCCAAGTTTGGCCTCCCAAGACACCGAAGATCACAAATTGGCAAAAATCATATTCATTAAACAATAAAGAATATCCCTAATGTTCATCTTTGACACTGACTTTGTTTTTCTTTCTTGCAACTCAATATGAATTTGTGTGATGCTGATCCATCGACTTTTAAATCCAAAAGCAGATTTATATAAAATCAAGGTAAAAAGAAATAATGTTACTGATAATTGGATCCTAATAGTTTACCCATCTCTTACCATTATTATAAGTCACCTTACACACACGCACATGCACACACATACACACACACACACACACACACACACACACACACACTTATATATGTATATATAGGAAGCGCATGGTGTAATGGTTAAAGTCTTGGGAAATGGACTCGTCGCCCCGAGTTCAAATCCTGGACGTGGTAATTGCATTTCATTTAGCGCTAATATCCTTGGGAAAGGTATGAATCCTACTCTCCCTCCAGCTATGGGTAAATAGTAGGGCAGACTGGGCTCTTTAACCTTGGTTAGGCAACCGGTCTATGAGAAGGAAAACTCTTAATTCAAACCTGCTGAACTCCGCTTAAGAAATTGACCTTGTGTCGCATCCTGCTCGTGCGGAGGGGTTGGTATATATATATATATATATATTAGACAAAAAGTGACCCGTTGGGTCATCCGTTAAGCTATCGGTAGATGATTGGGATTAGGAAAAAGAGTAGAATCTGCCAAAATATCGTCTGCTTTTCATTTTAAAACGAATTAAAATTTATTAAACCGATTATTTAAGGTCAAATTCAAAAAAGTAACATAATGAGCATCAGTAAAAAAGCAAAATGATATTACGCATGTAATTTATTTTTGATACATTTAAAACGATGTTTTCGATCAATTTCGATCAAGATGCCTGCCAAGACGCTACTTAAAATCCGTGTTTACAAGATAAATTGTAACTTTTGCGATTGAAGAAAAATTTCACACTGGATTGTCCAATTAGACACATAACCTAGTAGATAAAGGAGTTGGGTTATGACAGTTCTAAATGACAGTTATCTCTAGACTGCAGGTTCAATCCTGGTCAGGGGCAGCAGTAACATAGAATAATAATTAATATAGCTTAACACCTGTACCCCAGCTATGGTTAGTGGAATGGGAACAGGATACCCCCGTGGGCTGAATAAAGGGTTAGGTTCAAAGTTCCGTGATGGCTCCCAATTACAAGAAGGTTCCTATGTCCGACAAGAAATACCTGAAGGATGCCGGAGGGCACATCGGCCGAATCGTTGTACAGATAACAATGAAGATGAGGACAATAGTCTGAATAATACAAATAATAGTAATCTTTGCAGAGCTCCATCCTGGCCTCCTGCCTCAAAAACTGTTATCAGCAAACTGCTGAAAAAACAACACTAGCTACGATTGAAGTCCGGAGCCGAAGCGGTATCACTTGAAAAAAAAACCCAAAAAAAAACAAACTTTTTTCCCGAAAACCCAACCCCGACCCCCCTAGTTAAAATTAAGTTTTATTACAAAATGTGTGGTTCTGTTTTTCCTGGGTCACCCAAATTATTTATTTTCCATTAAACTAACCCTAAACCCTAAACCCCAACCCCAACCCCAGCCCTAAACCCTAACTCTATTTTTTTACACCGCTTTGGCTATGGACTTCAATCGTAGCTGGTGTTTTTTTTCCAGCAGTCACTGGCTACCAGTTTTTGAGGCAGGATTCCAGGTTAGAACTCCGTAAATATTACCCAAATAATACTCCAAAATTATTTTCAAGTTTTTATTTTCATTTTATTTTTCGATTTTCGGTACATATTTACTACTCGAGCAGATTCTTTAAGAAAAAACTGTACTCTTCGCGGAGAACCGTCCCGCCTCCTGCCTCAAAAAACGTTAGCTGGTGGCTGCTGAAAAAACACCAGCTACGATTGAAGTCTGTAGACGAAGCGGTGTCACTTGCACCCCCCCCCAAAAAAACCCCAACCAACTTAGGGCGTTTTTCCCAAAAAACCAACCCCAATCCTAAACTTTAAACCCAAACTTCACCCCTAGTTAAAATTAACAGTTTTATTACAAAATTTCTGGGTTCTGTTTTTTTCTGGGTTAGAAAAAACAGGGCCCAAATTATTTATTTTCCCATTAAACTAACCCTAAACACCAACCCCAACCTCAAACCCAAACCCTAACCCGAGTTTTTTTTTATTCAAGTAACACCGCTTCGGCTACGGACTTCAATTGTAGCTGGTGTTTTCTTTTTCAGCAGCCACCGGCAAGCATTTTTTGAGGCAGGGCGGCGGGACGGTTCTCCGCGAAGAGTGCCAAAAAAACTTTTTTCTTCTATTCACACTTTCTGTCTTTAGTCTTTTTATTTATGCAGATAATAGTATCAATCTATTACGAGTAATTAGAACCAATTAAATTGGATTTTTTCCCAAACATTTAGTAATCCTAAAACTAAGGAATAATTTAGGACAAATTTCGTGTGATCAAGGTCACCAGCAAAAAAAGCCTTTAGGGATTGAAAGCTCAAAATCTCAGCTTTAGTATAATAATAGAAGATAGATAAAGCGGCTTATTCGGTCAGGCAAAATTTTGTAATTTATTTCTCTTCATGGACCAGTCATCTACAGTGAATGGATGATTGTTGACCAATCAGAATGAAGCAGGAGAGTATAAATTATACCAACAACATATAAACTGGTTAATCAAATTCCAACATTGATAGGGTTAATGATACCACTCCTCTATTTTGCCTGCTTTTGTTATGAGCGATGGAAATAACTCCACTTTTCTCCTAGAGATGATCAGCAGGTGTCTGGCTAGGGAAGTACATATGAACTACAACTTGACTATTACTCGTCATACTGAACTTTGGTAGCTGAAGTTAATGACATCAATATTCGTTTAGCAGTTTTCCAGAAGTTTCTACACTGACGTTTTGATTCAGATCAAAATTCTTAAAAGAAGATTGGAGGAACATCTAAAACTGTTGGAGGCTGTAAGGCTTTGTGAACAATTGTTTTACATGGATTGAATATAGAAAATATAGAAAAAATTAATTTTCTTAGGTTAAAGATAATACCGAGTCTGCCTTTTAACATACAGCAAGGAGACAATGTCAATGAAATTATATGACAATATTTCAAATACCGAATAGTGAGGTTGAAAGGACAACCAGTTATTTGTAAAACAGCCCTGTAGGTTTGCATACGACGAAGTCACCTGCAGGGCTTAGCGTAAAGCGCTGCAAATTTACTAGATTTAAATAAAACTGTAATGCATGTCCGATACAATCCACAATATGCCATCCAACACACATGTGTATTATTTAGCTGTAAATATATTGACATTTCTATTTTAGATAAAACTTTAACCCACTTTCCACATGGTATTAAAACGAGAAACGAAAGAACAGAAAAAAAAATGAAACCAGAAACTTTTGAAAGTGTTTAAAAAAAACGAAACACCAAAAACATTGTACATTTTGTTAATTCTATTTGTACTGTTGACGATATTTCATTAAATGAACATACATATATATCTCAGCAACAGATAAAGACCAAAGTAAATTCTTAAAAAATAGTCACACGCCATTTTTGTTTCCTTCTAAAATCGCGTAATGAAATGTATATAAGCAGAACATCAGATAATCTAAAAGAAATCTCATTACTTGCACTTGTTATTGATTTAACCGGCATGTCTAATAGAATTCAAGACACCCAGAGGCAAATGATCTTATCTTTTATTTTCTTATCGGAAGATTAAGCAACGTTGAGTCTATTCTTAAGATTTTCAACGACAGACTTCTACACGAGTTGACGATATGTTACGAGATTATTCTCGAATTACGTGACACTTTTAGTATCAGGCTAATCAGAGAGCATAAATATCACGGAGCTTGAAGTTCTTCTTGAAAACTGTGTATATTTCCAAGGAGATGCCCCGGGGGACAGGTAGATCTTTCTTAATCCTTGGATGACCCAGCCCTGTCGTCTGCGGCTGTGGAAAACGCCTACTGCACCTCTGCAGAGGGATAAGATGCTCCCATCCATAGGATCACCTGTTGGCCGTGGGTGGTGCAATGCCTAAAAGAATCCTGGTGATTTAGCAGTCCATAACATGCAACATTCCACTATGGCCCTTACACCGATCAATGGTCACGTTATGTTACATAATTGTTAGTAACCTAACACTTATTTACAGTAGTGTAGAAACCAAAATGGCTGTTATAAGTTGCAGCCGGCGGCCTTGAAGGATTGAGTGACAAGGCTTGACCTCAGTCTTGATCCTCCTTCCGGTGGATACCGTGAGAATCGGTGGAGAAGATCCTCTTCCGCTTTAGATTAGAAAGAGAGTTTTAGTTCAGTATCGGCCAAACCACGAAAGTGGTAAGTCGCGTTAAGCGCACTGTCGACTCAATCTGCGCAGGTAGTCTGGTGGGGATTTCGGAATAAAAAATGATCTAAAGCAAATCGAAGTCTTGGGTTATTATCTAAAAACTACTAATGACACAGGGCTTCTGATAAAGAGAAATCCCCAATGGAAGACCAGACACGAAGTCCCCAAAACGAAGTCCAGACGCTAGAAGAAGAATGTAAGATACCAAAGATGAGCAGAATAAATAATAGAAGTAAAGAGAGTAAACAACAGTTAAGACTTAGCACATATAGGCATTAGTAGGTGACACTCGTTCCAATGAAGGTTGTAGCAGAATTCTATTCGTGACAGATATTAACCATGAAATGCTTATTCGAATCTTTTACTCATTTTGAAAAAGAAACATTGAAATAAATATGTTTACTAATCATCATCATCATCATCATCATCATCATCTAGGCGTGCCAACAGCACGGATTCCTTTAAAACTCTCTCGCCATTCGCCACTATTTGCCATATCGCTTGGTAATTCCTCTAGACGGCATCCCATGTCCGCACAAAGTGAATGATATCATTCTTTTTTTTTGCTGTTTGGGCCAACACTGGTGTATCCATGTCTAAGACTCCATGAGAGAACGACACTAATGAGTTCGTCCTTACTTCTCTGGCAGCGCCCAGCATGTCTTGCTCATCTTTCTTTGGCTACAGAATGGCCTATGACATGGTCAAAGAAACTTGGATAATCGAATGTTTGAAGATGTACAAAATATCCGATAAAATAATAGAATTCATCTTTAAAGCTCTGAAAAATTGGAATGTGGAGTTAAGTTAAGAGGAAAGACCCTAGAATATGTGAAAATACGAAGAGGCATCCCTATAACCACTGCTATTTGTTTAACAATGATGCCATTCAGTTATATATTTAGGAAATGTACGGGGTTTACAAATTTACAAAATCGCAAGAAAAATAAATCATCATATGTACATAGATGATACCAAGATTTTTCCAAAGAATATACAGCCAGGATATAGTAATGCAATTCGACATTGACGTGTGTGCCATACTCGTGATTGGAGAAAAGAAATTCCAAATACTTGAGAATATTGGAAGTGCTTAACATCAAACAATCAGAGATGAAAGAAAAAAGAAGGATGAAGTAGCTGAGAAGAGGAAGATTTCTTCTAGAAACCAAACTCTGCAGCATAAATCTTCTGAAGTGAAACATTCTTAAAATTGACAAGAGAAGAACTTCGGCAGATGGAACAAGGAACAAGGAAACTTATGACAATGCAGAAGGTATTACACCCAAGAGACAACATGAACAGGCTAAAATAAGGAGAAAGAGATCTAGCCAACATTGTGTAGATGGGACAATTCAAGCATTCAAAGAATACACTAAAAATAGTAAAGAAAGACTAATTGCAGCAGCCCCCCCCCAAAAAAAAGCAATTGTAACATATGTACAAACAGAAATGCAACAAAATCTAGAAAATAGAAATGGGAATAAAAACAACTATATGGATACTTCAAGCGACAAACTGGAGAGATCGCACATGAGAAGACCTAGACATTGCCGAGAAGGGGAAACCTCAAGAGAGAAACTGATCCTCTCATGATTGCAGCAAAAGATATTGCCATAAGAACAACCTATAACAAAGTAAAAATAGATAATACACAAGAGAATAGCAAGTGTAGAATGTGTGGTGACAAAGACAAAACGGTTAATCATATAAGCGAATGCTGAAAACTAGCATAAATAGTGTACAAGTCTATACACAACTACGTGAAAGGGGGTGATCTATTGGGAATTGTGCAAGAAATTCCATTTTCAACATTTAACTAAATGGTATATACACAAACCGCAATCAGTCCTATATGAATGACACATAAAATCCTTTTGGACTTTGAGATACAGACGTGTCACCTAATCCCAGACAGAAGACCAAGCCTAGTGTTAATTAACAATAAGAGAACTTGTCATCTTGTGAATTTTGCACAGAATGAACATGAAAGAAAACAAAAGAACAATAGAGGGAAGTGTACGCCAAAGAAGCTTCAACCTAAACTTAAACACGGTAAGCCGATTCTGCAGTCCATGCCAGTAACCGTAACACTACGTTGTACATTTTTCTTAATCATTGATGTTTTTTCAAATCATCAGAATAATTACTTTGATAAAATAACTTTCTTGAGATAATGGAAAGAACCATTAAAATATACATTAACATTAAATTATTCATAAAGTTAATATCGATCGAGTTTCACTAACTTTTTCAGCAATAACTTCATTGCAGACAATGGATACCACCCACTTGTCTAATTCAGATGTACTTAATAAAAATATCTGTTTTTAAATGAAACACTATCAATTATATCTATTATTATACTAAAGCTGAGTAAATAAACGATTGTTTTTCCTATTTAGTTTAATGACACAAAATACATGCTAAAATATTCCTTACTTCTGAGATGGAGTTATGTTTGAAAAATAAAATCAACTTTAATCCACTTTATTTGTATGTTAATTTTCATTAGCATCTTAGCTTCTGTTTGCTGATGAAAGTTAACATACAGATAAAGTGAGAAGTTAATCTCCCTCTCATATTCTCCAATCTCTCTCTTTACACACAGCGAAACTAAAATATATAAAGAGTAGTTAATCAAGATATATAGAGAGAAGGAGAATCTGTGGTAGGAAACACGGTTAGGGTTAGGGTTAGGGTTAGGGTCAGTTTTTGATTTAATTTCAAATTTTAGCATATATTTTGTGTTATTAAACTAAATGATTTTTAAATTTTTTAAATTCCCCGGCCATATTGAACTTTTAAAAATATAATTCACTTTGCAAACTCACTTTTTTCCTGATCACAATTATATGCCCAGAGCTCAATGGGTGACCGATCGGGTCACGTTTTTTCATATATATATATATATATATATATATATATATATATATATATATATATATATATAGGGCGGACGTACACAAAACATATTAACCAAAATTGTAGAAACTTTTCGAAATTTTGCGAAGTTATCTATTTACACATGGACGAGTAGTAAATCTAAGTAGGTATTAATTAAGTCTACATGTATTTGAACTACTGAACAAAGGTCTTAACTCCTCCCCCCACGTCCACTTCATTACAACAACCTCACACTAAAAAACGATGGGAAATCATTTTCAGAAGAATTCGAATGAAAACCCATTTTGGACTGTCAGATTACAGACCAACTATTCCCGACTGAAAGAAAAAAACAACTCATTGAATCCTAACAACAAAGATACAACCATCAAATTATTTTAAAATGGCACTAAAGGAAGACGTTAGAAATACAAAAAACAACACTTATCACACGACAACTTAACCAAAAACGTGAAGCTCTAATCGAACTCTCCACCAGAGAGGATCTAATTTTTACACAAGTGGATAAAGACAAAGCAAAAGTCATCCGGGGTATCGAGGAATATCTTAGAGAAGCTGACAACCAGCCAAATAACGGGGAATTCTAATAGATAAGGAAACATCAGATAGACTAAAACTCAGCAACGTCAAACCTGCTATCCAAAATAGACAAAAACAACACACCTGGAAGACCAGTGATTTCCTCAATCAACTGTCACACAACAAAACTATCAAAATACGTAGACCACTACATACAATCACTGGCCAAGGAAATAAAGTTCTATATACGTGATACAACGGACTTCCTAAACAAAATTAACATGAAAATAATACAACTAGTCACAATGGAAGTCAGATCCCTGTACTATAACATCAAACACAACGAGAGACTTTCAACCTTGTCCGTATAACTTAACAAGTGAACAACAAAACCCCTCCCACGTAAGTAATAATAACACTAATGCAACACATTCTAACATTAAACAATTTTAACTTTAACGGTCGATACTTCATAGAAAGAAAAGGATGTGCCATGGGCACGATTGTAACTCCCTCAAACGCAAACATCTACAGGGACATGTTTGAAAACACATATTTCTACCTGGATATTGAGAATGACTCTTTTACGTAAGATACATTGATGATATATTCATAAAATACACAGGCGTAGAGGCTAAACTGAAAAATGTTCTAATCAACTTAAATATGATGAATGACTCCATTAAATTTGAGCACGAAAAATCAACACAAGCAATCGCATTTCTAGATATCCTAATATATATATATCAACAAAAATAGACAATTACAAACAAAACTACACTACACTAACTTGAACGGTCGATACTTCATCGAAACAAAAGTATGTGTCATGGGCACGACTGCAGCTCCCTCACACGCAAGCATCTCCATGGACAAGTTTGAAAACACATACATCTACCCGGAAATTGAAAATTACTGCCTCTTTTACGTAAGATACATTGATGGTATATTCATGATATACACAGGCGAAGAGGCTAAACTGAACAATTTCCTAATCAACTTAAATATGATGCACAACTCCATCAAATCTGACCGCGAAAAATCAACACAAGTAATCGCATTTCTAAATATCCTAATATATATCAACAAAAACATGACAACTTCAAACGATACTATACATAAAACTTAGAAACATACGCAACTATCTCCATTAAACAACATCTGAAAGACAACCTTTCCTATTCAATAGTAATTAGAATAAGAAGAATCCGCCCTGACAACAATTAACATAGACGACTCAATAATGAACTTCGACAATTGATAAGCTAAAACAGCAGTTATCACACGGGGATATTCCCGCACGTTAATAGAAAACCAAATTACTAAATCCATTTCAATCCCTAGGAAGGAGACACTAAAATTAAAACCCAAAAAGAAGCTACATCCCATCCCCCATATAATGACATTTAACAACACTCTCCCACCACTAAGCCAATTAAGCAAGAATCATTAAAACATTTTGAAAATAAATACCAAAATAAAATATATTTTTCAAGAACCAGGTATAGTGACCTATTGTCAACCTAATATCCTCAGGGAAATTATAGGAAGTAACAATATATTTGATAATAAAGTAATCAATAGGAAACCCGCGATTAAATCTACTAAGTCTTGCCGACCATTTCAAACAACCTTTGCTGCAAACACCTAAAATAAACCAACTCATTCACTAGATTCACAACTGAAAAGACATTTAAAATTTACAAAGAATCAAATTGTAGAAGTAAAAATTGTAAAGTTTTTAAATGCCATCCTTGGCCAGTTGAAAAGGGATTAAAGAAAGTCCCGAGGTAATGAAATATTTTGGTGAGCGTAGAAATCCTATGCTACGTATTGGTAAAGGTCCAGTGATTTAATTCTATGTCCGTCGTCTATGAACATCGGCGTAATTATGACCAGTAGGGTCTGGGTTAAGTATTGTATCAGCCTCAGAGTACTGCCAGTGATTGGCCAAGAGATAGATCACATGATTCTGACTGAGTCTATAAGTATAGGCGAGGATCTAGCATACACCTTATATACACAACATTCTCAACAAAAATGTAATTTATTTACTCGACTGACTTCAGAAAGCAATATGTCGGCAAATCTGAATGTCCATTTTATTTTATGCTCAACAATTATAGATAAAAGGATAAAATCCATGGATCATAGCAAATTAATCCCAGTAGAACAACATTTCCGATCAAACGATCACGATTTTAACAGAGATGCGAAATTCACAATCATTGAAAGAATTGAGAAAGACATCAACATTAAATCTGTAATCAGAAACCATGGATACAGATGGATTAAAAAAATAAAAAAGTTTTCATCCATTCGAACTTCACATAAAACTTGACACCCAAACTTGGTAATAAAAATGGAGTCATAAAAATGGACAAGAAAGAACATATGGGCTAAAGAACAAGGAAATTGTTGATTGTGCAGAAGGTCTTACACCGAGAGATCGAATTGACAAATTCTATAAGTCAAGAAAAGAAGAAGGAAGAGGACTAGACAGCATTGGGGATTAAGCGACAATTCATAAACTCGAAAAATATATAAACAGACTTAAAAAGACTGGTTATAGCAGCCAGTAACTGTAATATCAACAGAAAGAATTTAAGGACAAACAGAAAAACACATTTTTTTTAAATCTACAAAACAAAAATTGGAAGAAAAAAAACTGTATGGATACTTCAAGCGACACTCGAAGGGAATTGCATATGAAATGTTTTAACATCACTAAGAAGTAGAAACAGGAAGAGTGTTACTTAAATCTATTTTAATAGCTGTACAAAATAATTCAATAAGAACCAATTGTGTCAAAGAAAGAATAACAAATGTAGATTATGTACTGATATATGAAACGGTTAATCACAAAATAAGCAAATGTAGCAAAATAGCCCGAAAAGAAATACAAAACTAGAAACGACTGGGTGGGAACGGTTATCCACAGAGAATTGTGCCAGAGACTAAAATTTGGTCATGCTGACAAATAGTAAATACATAAACCAGAATATGTCTTCGAAAATGTGAAGCATAAGATTTTCTGGGACTTGGAGCCAATCCACAAAATTCAGCCCCAATATTAATTGACAAAAAGAAAAGAACTTGTTGTGGTGCACCTGAGCCCTGTACACAATAAATTTAATTATTATTATGTCATCTAGTGGATTTTGCCGTTCCAACAAACCTGAGGAGTAAAAATAAAAATAAAACGAAAAGATAAGCAAATACTTGGATCTTGCCCGAGAGCTGAAATAGCTGTGAAACATAAAGGTGATATGTGATAAATATTGTCGAGCGCTTTGAACGGTTCCAAAGAGTTTGAAACTCAGAGGAAGACTAGACCCTCTAGATCATAGAACTGTTAAGATCAGCTAGAATACTCGGGAGATTGGGAGACTTGCTGTCACTCTAACTTCATTGAAGTGAGAAAAAACCTAATGAGTATAAAAAAAAAAAATATTATAATCTCGATACATACCTGGATCTTGGCACATAATTAAAAAAAAATGTGGAAGATGAAAGTGACGGTAAAGTCAATCATAATTGGATCCCTTGGAACTTTTCTAAAGAATCTGGAAAAGAGGCTGGGGAACCATTGAGACCGTTGAGAAGAAAGTCCTGCTTAGATCAGTTAGAATACTATGAGACATCTTGAAGAGACTTGCTGTCACTCTGACTCTGTAAAATGCATTATTTAGAGTTGGTGTGAAAAACTGACTTGGTGTAAGATAATAAAAACAGTAATAAGAATGTTAATCTTAGTGAAAAGGAATTTATTGCAGAAATGTAAAAGGAAATATCACAAACCTTTATGTATTTATGCATTTATTTATTTACTTAGAAGTTTAGGAGACACTTAAAGGAACAAAAATAAAAAAAAAAGAACAAGCGAATGAAAAAAGAAAAAGAAACCAAAAGAGTCGGGATAATAAATATTGGAAAGTGCTCAATACGTACAACTAGAGCCGTTATATATATATATATATATATATATATATATATATATATATATATATATATATAAATGAAAGATTACATTTATCTTAGGTTGCTTCTTATCGCGACTTACTCGGAGCCGTCAAACTTCAATAACGGAAAAACAGCAAAGTAGAGAAGAAAAAAATAAAGATTAGATTTGAAAGTCTGTCAGCCTTGACTATTAGAGAAACTGGTGTATCGAACGGGGCCTTCCCGAGAGAAAAGGGACGTGGGTTCGTATCTCATTGGTAAATTATCCTTAATCATTTACGATTAGCGTTGTTTCGTTGCTGTCGGAGTCAACCAAAAAAAAAGCAACTTGAAGAATTAGGTAGAAAGAAAATACTAGTTAAACATATCTAGACGACCAAAGAACCTATTGAGTTCCCGTTGTAATATAGTGATCCATGATGATACTAATGCTTCTATTTAGGGAGAAGTGAAAGTGTTTAATTAACATTTACTAGTTACTTCCGTTATATTGCGATATGACGTTCGGTGTAAACGAAGAACCACAAAAAATCAGTTACAAATTGTTCTGGAAATGGCTTTATTTTCTAATTCATAACATCGATTGATAGGTTCATTGATATAACGGCATGTCAACACGTCATAAGTTATTTTATGCCTAGAGAATGTCATACGCTTATACATACATTTTCGTGTAGTTGTTGCATAAGAACATTTTGCAAATAGTTATATGATATCAAATTTTATCTAAACAATTAATTTGTACACAGTTGTATTGATTCACGTATTTCTATCAAATACTATTAATTATATGGCTTCAAGTAATTATTTCGATTTAATAATTGTCATTTTTGCACACATTTATATGTTTTCAAGTAACTAATAATAAGGATAGTCCGTAGTAAACGGATACAATAACTACAATAATTATTCTCAATTAAATTTACAAATAATTTTCAAATAGATCTATCTGACCAATAGATTGTACTACCACTCTGTGTGAGAGTGCACCTGAGCGTAATGACACAGAACGTGTAAACCACAGTTCCCTGAACCCCATAAATCGATCAGATGCAAGTTAGTGTCATACACAGGACATCCCTTGTTTTTTAAGGGGGGGGGTACAATCAGGGAATACAACAAAATAGTATATACATAAACCAGAATCTGTTCTTGAGAACGAAACATATAAAATTCTGTGGGACTTTGAAATAAAAACGGATCACCTTATCCCAACAAGAAGACCAGACCTAGTGTTGATAAACAAAAAAGAAAGAACTCGTCAACTGGTGGATTTTACAGTTCCAGCAGATCAGAGGAGACTTGCTGTCACTCAGACTTCAGTGAAAGACCATCAGCTAACGCTGATGTGAAAACTCAAAAGGAGTAAATAATAATAATGCACTTTTTTTTTCAATGAACGAAAGCCTTCAGGCTCTGAGAAACAATATATTCTATTAAAGATCAAAGTAAACTAAGCTTCACCAGAAAATTGCATTAAATTGCACAGAAATCAACGTGAAATTCACTCATTTTACGCTCTTTTTTATATTCTTAGTGATTTGTTACAAACAGCCAAATCATCGCACTAGCTCTCAGCCATACTCCAAAATGTATAGTGCCTCCTGAAAGGCGGCTTATTTTTCAGAACAAGTTGGCATCAGCAAGAAGAAATATCGCGTTTGCAAATGTTTTATAGTGTGAGATGTCAACAATCAGGTAAAAACAAAAGAGGTGAATTGAAAATAATTCATCGCTTCGAGTTGTTTATAGCTGCATTAAACGTACATCATTTTACAGAACAAACCACAAGATAATTCAGCTGGTTTTGCCAACGAAAATTCTCTAACCAAAATAGGTTCAATATATAAGAGTACTTCCCCACCCTTCTCTTTTTTTCCCCACAAAACAAAACAAATCATTAATGTTCTATTCAACAAGACATTTTCCTATCACTTCAGCATTTTGACGTTTTTGTTAGCAATCGTTTTTTTATTTCTTATTTTATTCGTGTCTAATTGATTTGCCTTAAATAAAATGTATTAAAAATACGTTAGACGTTAACCCCAAGTGCAATAAATCATTGTCAAATATATAAATCTTATTTGAAATTGGCGCTGATATAGATTTAATCTTGAATCGGACTGATAATCTTATTACTATAAGTTGTCTCATCTTTAGAAAAACGCAAATTAATTATCAGCCAGGTTTCTTTGCAATCTATTTGCACTATTTTCCGCCAATATTTGATCGAAACTTTGAAATTTTCTTTTTTCTAACACTTCACGCTAAATGGATATGCCTTGTGTAATGGTTATCGTTTAAGGGAGTAGTCGACCCGACTTCAAATCGTGGACGAAGCTGTTTGCATTTCACATAAATCTAATGCCCTTGGGAAAGGTATGCATCCAACTATTCTCCCTCCGGTTATGGGTAAATAGTTGGCTGGACTCGACTCTAACCTTGGTTAGGTAACTAGTCTAGGAGAAGGAAAACTCTGAACTCACACTTGTTAAACTGCGCTCAAGAAATTGACCCTGTGTCACATCCTAGTCGTGCAGGGGTAGTGATAGTGATAAATATGTATTTCCGACTAATGTGTAAAAATAACATGTCTCATACTCTAAATCATCATATGAGGGCGCGCTGAAAAGTTCATATGATGATATCATATTCTGATTTTGATGACTTTTTTTATTAATGAGATTCAAGCGCTGCAACACTTGTTGTTAGATAAGAATCGTACCTAGACGTTGTATAGGTCGAGTTTTGAGAGCAAAGATTTTAACGCAAAATTGTCATCAACCAATTGATGAGAAGGCAATTTTGGTGTTGCACGGTATTGTGTGCGTTTCACTTCATAACGTCCTTGAAAAAGGCAGGAATCCATCTTTTCTCCTCCCAGCTATTGGTAAATAGTAGGGCAGACTGATGTCTTTAGTCTTGGTACAGCAACCAATGTAGAAAAAAGAAAACTGGCCTTTCACACAGAATTTACACATTTGTTGAATAACAACAAGAAGGAAAGAAACCTTCTTGTTATTAAGCTTTGTTTATCTGATCTCTGTGCTGTTATTGCTGTTGTTGTTGTTGTTGTTGTTGTTATTGCTCATCTTTAATTTTGTCAGCCTCGTTGTAAAGTTACAAAATTCGACCCCTGGTATAGACAGCGCCTGACTCGAAAACTCAGTAAGCAATTTGTCTTTAAATGTTGACTTAGCGGCGGTTCTTCACAATTGACGACTGCAGTTCAACTCATTTCCCTTTGCACTAATTCCCTTGAGAAAACAGGAATGCCTCTTCTCTTTTCTTTCAATATACGTAAACAGTAGAACTGAATGATCTATTTAACGTTGGTATGGCAACCGGTAAAGTAGAAAAAAAAAGGTGTACTAGAAAGAAAGAAAAAATTAAAACCAGCTGTACTCCGCTATGAAATTAACCTTGTCTGATCGTGGCGTTGGGGTTAGGTTAAAAACATATGTGTAATAATCTAGAAAGGTTGAAATTCAAACAACGAGAAAGACTATAATTAACTGATTTATCTGGATATCAAACTGTCAGGGTCATTTTATACCTGGACGTTAGGGAATTACATTAATTGTACATGAATATTTACATTTTTATGTGTTTTTTTTATGTGTATTTTTCACATGGTCCTATCGAATACGAATAATTTTAAACCGATCTATTTGACTGATGGACCCTATTAGGTATTACCACTCTGGGCCAGGGTGGTTCTGGAAGTAATGGCAATAAAGGAATACACCACAGAACAGAAGCGTTACCATCATATTCAGTTTTGTATCATTCCCAGGATATTTCTTTTTTGTAAAGGGTCTCATCCTTTGCATGGGATACTGTCAGCATATTCTAAGCCTCGTCAATTGGACAGAGAAGGACGAGGATAAACCCTTGCCATCAAAATTTGTTTCATAGATTAATGATTGCGTGATAACAATTCAAAGCATTTTCTCAATTTATTCAAAACAGACTGATGATGTTCTTCACGTAAAGAAGGACGAAATATTTCTCTCCTACTCCTACTTGTTTGAGTCATTATTTTTTGTCCACTTTTCCTTTTACCTTACCTCATATATATATATATATATATATATATATATATATGGGAGATGATGGATGATTCTATTTGGGATCATCTATATCATCCGTATATTCACAATGCATCTCCATACAAATGCACACCTAGATTTTTACAAGGATTATTTCAAATCCTCAAAAGAGCTCAATGTATGATAATTAATGAATTAATCATATATAGACCAATGTTTCAATTAAAAAAATCCTTTTCGCCAACTCTGCGCATGATTATTAATTTACTTAGCTAAACTCGTTCAAACAAGGGATCACGGCAGTGAGGATTTGGTATACACTGCTTATTTGGTTATGTAGATGAGTCTTGTCACAAAGTTATAATATAGGTACCCGTGATAATCGAAACTGCTAGCGGACAGGCCAACTTTATTTAATAAACTAATCTTTGTACGGAACAAATACACAAGTGTAGAACATCCAGCAGTAAAGGTTTACGAAACGAACTCGGTAACCATTAGCGTGTGGTGAGGCTCTCTTTTAACATAGCATAGTATGATAAAAAAAGGTATGCCAGTAAAAACTGAGAATAGTCCATCTACATTAAAAATCAGCATTTGAAATCATTTATTCTGTTTATTAAAATACTGTTTGAGGTGTGAAAAGCAAACTGCAGTGAAATATCTCTTGAAGATGACAAGAAAATTTGATAAGATACTTTTTCAATTACGCAACATCGGATGAATCGATCCACATCTTACCAATTTATGGCCATTCCTCGAATCATCGAAGAAGTACGTGCAAATATCTCAAGACAACACTTTTGTTCGTTGGTTTCTCCAAGGCATTTGATTCCATACACAGAGCAAAAACTTCTATCATATAGTCTCGTAAAATAAATTATTATCGCTATAACGATGCTCTACAAAAACACAAAAGTACTGGTTCGCTCACCAGATGGTGACACTGATTTATTTGACAATGTCATTGGAGTCTTCATTGAAACAATTGAAAAGAAAAACACATTATATGATATCACGTCGATAATAGAAAAACTCGAAGATAAATGGATAAAATGTCTCCAAACATTGACCCTAAATAAACATATGCCCGACCAAAACAGTCTCAGCTAATTTGAAAGATACTCCATCCATGCCTAATATATATCAGCCAAATTGCGAGTTCAGTGACAGATGTCCACGGGAGCAGAAATCATAGAAAGGTCATTTGAAGACACTTGCATACAAAAAAGAACAGATATTGTACGTTACCAATTCTTTTTTTCGTGGCTTCTTTTATAGCATAACAACGTAAAAAACAATCATTTTTAAAACAATTCTAAAACTTTTCTAAAAAAAACTTTTTTAATAACTGATGATTGTCAACCAATACTTCAATGGCCAACGTCAACTTTGTTTAGAGACAAATTGTCGAAAAACCAGTTCGCACCATTCTTTAAATGGTTCGAGACAATGAATAATTAAATTTGCTTAATTTAAAAAAAAATATCATTCTTCAAAATGCCAGAAGACAGAATATTTAGTCTTTCGGTGGATTTCGAGACACTTTCGATTTTGATTTGCGTTTCTGTGTTCATAAAAAGAAAAATTATACCCATATATATATATATATATATATATATATATATATATAAAGTAAGGTAAAAGGAAAAGTGAACAAAAAATAATGACTCAAACAAATAGAAGTCGGAGATAAATATTTCATTCTTCTTTACGTGAACATCAGTCTAACTTTATTCAAAACAAAGTACGTAGATTTGTATTTATAGGAGAGAAAGTGACACCTAATACCACCATCCTCCATATCATCTCCATACAATAAATCAAAACTCTCTCCTAACCAAGAATTTTAACCCACTTATCCCTACCACCCCCTCACCCATCAAGCACCTAGCAACCTCCTCATTTCATCTTCCCATACAAACCACTATCCTCTGATCTTCCCCTCCACTTTATATGATAGTTATTCTCTGTTCAATCAAATCTTCTCTAACCTCCCTTCCCCTCAATTTCACCACAAACTCACTTTCTCTTCTATAAATACAAATGTACGTATTTTGTTTTGAATAAAGTTAGACTGATGAAGTTCCTCACGTAAAGAACGAAATATTTATCTCCTACTTCTACTTGTTTGAGTCATTATTTTTGTCCACTTTTCCTTTTACCTTACCTCATACTCGGATTTTACTCCAACCCTCCTATCTTCATATATATATATATATATATATATATATATATATATATATATATATAATATATATATCTGTGTGTCTGTGTTTGTATGATTTTATGTCGGAATGATTCTATTCTAGATAGAAAATCAGTATTCACAATCAAAATATAAGTTTTTCATCCACTAAATTTTGAGCTATAAATATCAGAGACTCCCATTCACTAATTAATCTTGCTTGAATTCAAAAAAACTTTCTTTCTTTTTTATATAAGGCTTAATTTCTCGGGTCGGTGACGGCTCGGTAAATTTGATGTTCGATGGAATTTTGAAAATCTATTTTTATTTTACTCTAACATTTATTCCATTAATCCTCTTTGTGAATATGCTAGATTGGCTTTAAGATGATTGGAGTGGGAAGATTTTGAGTGGAGATAATTATGCGTATCTATTGGTTGTAGGCACCGTTTTGTTTGTGGTTATTTTCATCTGTATCCAGGATGCTGCATAAATACCTCCTCCATTTGAAACTGTCAGCTTTGTGGTGCAAGTGAACTTAGATAAGTAGTGATTATCTATTTAGCAAATTTTCAGATATTTTCAACCCAGAGCAATACTGATTTTTTATCCAGAATAGAATCATTCCGACGTTAAAAAACACAGTCAGGCCCGCTTTTTACCCATCTTCCCCAAGGGTATCAGATCTTTGATAAATCAAACGGCATCGTCCAAGATTTGAAATCGGGTCGAAGTGTCCATTTCCTACGACGATAATTTACCAGGAGTAAAGGCAATATATATATATATATATATATATATATATATATATATATATTTAGTAAATGAAGAAAAAACTCTAAACTTGCTTCATTACAATAATCTATTTCAACCGGCATCTTCAGTTAATCACAAGAACATGACTCTTTCTTCATTTACTAAATATCTTGCTCTGTCCTTTTACTCACTGGTATTAGGCACATTGAGCTCTCCTTATGGTCTACCTGCATCAGCTTGGTTAAACCACACATGGAAAGACCCTAACTCCGGAAAAAAACTATATATATATATATATATATATATATATATATATATATATATATATATAATATGTGTGTGTGTGTGTGTGTGTGTGTGTGTGTGTTGACATTGAGAATATAGGAAAATGGTTAAAGAAAAAAGGTAACTTTGTAAGGAAGCAAATTCCTGGAACAATGTTGTCAGAATCAATTATCCTTCTTGTTCGTTTATCAGCCTCCTACTCTATGCACATAATTAAAATTATCAAGAAATCACTCCGCCATTTTTGGACTGGTTGTGCATGAAGAAGCTGTTGGTATCTGCTTTAGTTACAATTTGAACGAAGGACATTTTCCCAACGTCTGCTCATTCTGCTGTATTAATCTTCTGATTGGCATCTGAGGAATTTTGTACCATTCCTCATAGAATTCCTGTAAAAGTGCAGCAAGTGTGCGAACAGTTCAAAGAGCTCTAGATTGCACCTTATATTCCACGAAAATGAAGGTTGTCGATGGCGATACACTACAGATATTCCTAAACTGCACGTGCTCTCGGGGAATTGCAATTTACGAAGCTGGGATTTGATATCAGTCGGTGATCAAGTAAATGATCTACGATTATTGATTCATTTTAATGACATCCCAACCTATCTGGGGTTATTTTATGTCGAAAGTTTAGTTGATTGCTTACATTGTACCTTTATATCTATATTTTTGTGTAGTTTTTTAGGAGTTATTTCAAGTATCCCATCGAATAGAAATAATTTGCAAAGATTTATTTGACCCATAGATGAAACTCGTACAGGTACTACAACACCGGATCAGTAAACCTAGGATTAATAACGATGGAAGCGTACCCTATAGTTCAGATCTCCAGAACTGAAGCTTCACCATAAAATGTTTTGTATTAAAATGATCTCAAATTTAAACATCATTTGTAGAAACAACTCAAAATGATATTTAATTTTAATGTTTTTTTTTCTTTTCAGGTCTGGAAATGTCATTCATTGGAAATAAGAAATTGTTTAAACATTAAACATATAACTTCTTGTTTCAACATATGCTGTTAGAATTTGAGATCATTAGAATTAATCAAGTTATTAGATAAGGAAATTTTTTTTTCTGAAACACCCTGTACAAATGTCAAATGATATAATTTTTTTTAAACAGCCTGTATATTAAGAAAGAACTTGATAACATGCAAATGAAAGAAAAAATCCGGAGTAATTATCAAACTGTCACACATAGAGGGATTCAGAAAATTCATTCTTTCTTTCTTTCTTTCATTCATTCATTCTTTCTTTCGTATCTTATTTGCTTCTTTTTCCCTGGCGTGTTCTTTTTCTTCACTTTCTTTCCTGACAATCAAAAAGAATCTAAAAGATAAAAAATCTAAGTGATGACAGGGCCTAACATTCGGAAAGATGCGTGCATGCTTTATTCTGTTAATACTATAGATTATAAAGTAACATAAAGTATTTTAAAGCATTCTGAAATAATATCAAGTGTTATAAAGTAATATTAAGTTTTCTGAAGTACTAATAATAACAAGTAAAAATAATAAATATATAAAACTTCTTGATGAGTTATGACTTGAAAATGTGGACAAATTTACAAATTGGCATGCATTCTACAACTTTTCGTGCGTAAATATTTTTTTCAATTGAAGGAGTCAATAATTACATTAATTAATTTACTCAGGCGCATGTCGTTTGGATTTTTATTAAGATATTTTGCTTTATACACTAAACTGGTTCATTTCTTTTAAAATGTGATGCCCAGTCAATCGAATCACAGTGAAATGTTGTGAATTGAATTAACAATGATAAAGAATGATTTCTTTCTTTAAAAAAATAGACAATGGTTCAAGAATAATTTCTTCTTAAAGTTGAAATGAATCATCATTAATCAGGGAATCTAAATCAAAATCAAATACAAAATGTAATGAAACTGATTTTGTTTTCACTTTTAGGTTGGTTGGTTGGTTGGTTGGTGTTATTGCATATCAATTTTTGTTGGATTATTTGGAAAAAAAAACAAACTTTTTTTTCGAGATTTTCCAAACCATGAAGAGGAAAATGCTATTATTTGAATTATAACAAAAATGTTTTATGTTACATAAAAAAAAAACATTCCAATACAAAATGGATTCCTCCAAGAAAAGTAACCCAGCAGTTAAATTTATTTAAACATTTTTCCTTACAACCAAAGTAATTCATTGGTTGATAGATTGTTTTTTTGACATGTCAACCCTTGTTGGGTTATGCTATGCTGAAGTCAGTTTGACAATTACAGTACAAAATGTATCTTCCCATTCATCCCAAATAGACACTTCATATTTGGTTGTAATATTAATGTTTTAAGAGTCAGTGAATTAATTTTCATTGTTAATAATGTTCTAGGTATGATACTAAACAGCATTTAGTGATGAGGCTTCAGTTTTAGAGCTCTGTGGAGTGTGGAGTCCCCCTTCATTACTTCTTGATCCAATCTGATTTGGAGTGGTAGTATCTGTTAGGGACCCATTTATGCGTCAAATAAATCTGTTTGAAAATTATAGTTATTGGATAGAAATAAGTGAAACCATATAACTGTGTACAAATAATTATGAAATATAATTATTCATGTTAGGAATATTATCATAAATTATCAGAATTAGATAAGAATTCTTGAAACCATAAAACTGTGTGCAAATTATTCATACTAGCAGGATCTGTGGATATATGATAATTCACTTATTACAACTTTTGATATGTTTACTTAAGAGCTATTGCAATTACTTCAATATGTAAAATAATGATAGTCTTATTTGAACTCTTTCTCTTTTTTCTTTCTTTCCTTCTTTTAATATTTTCATTACTTTCGACTGAAACAGATTAGCGTTATCGCTTCCGCGCGCGGACACCATGTCCCTGTTTCTTTATTATTTCTGTCTTTCTTTCAAACACACGATTATAGACAAATAAAAAGTGCAATTAAAAAAGAATAATGAATCTTGGAAATAACTGTGCAACAAACGATTATAAACAATTTAAAAAGTCCAATTTTAAAAGAAATGCAATTCATTTTTTAAATGTTTTATACATTTGTTATTTTTACTTCATAAAACTTAATATTAATTTAGAATGATTTATAATAGGTGAAAATATTTTATTTATGATTGTAAATTATCAAAATAATTATAAATGAATATAATTTCAGCAGTAAATAACTTATAAGAAGGTGATAAACAAATAAAACTGATCAAACTTCCACACTTAAAGTAATTATTATTACAGTATTTGCTGCTATCTCTTTTTTTGTGATTTTAGAAATGTTTTTTTTTTTGTTTTGTTTTTTTTTAACTTTAAGGGGCTCTCTTCTCGTTAGTTAAACTACTTAGAGAGCTCCACCTAACAAACGTAGTATACTAATTTTCATGAATGTAATTACACTACCTTTTCGTGAATGTAATATACAAATTTTTCATGAATGTAATACTAATTTTTATGGATGTAATATACTAATATTCATGAATTTGGTTGTAATTCTATCTATCTGTAAATAACTTCAATAAATAAATAAATAAACACTTTATATGACATTAAAAAATAAACCGAACCAAACCATTTTAATAATAATTTGTTTGCAAATAGTTATATGGTTTCTAATGTTTCTATCTAATAAAAATAATTTGCACGCAGTTGTATCGTTTCAGGTATAAGAATTTAATACTAAAGTTGTTCAGATTTATTTAACCCATAGATTAAAAAAACTAAAAGGTATCATCACTTCTTGTTAGTAAATGGTAAAGAGAGACGACTTAATACTCCACAAAGTTCCAGAACTGAAGCCTCAGCATCGAATTCACTTTAGTGTCCAGGACACTCCTTTTTTGACACTCCTTTTTTGACACTCCTTTTTTTGACACTCCTTTTTTGACTCCTTTTTTGACACTCCTTTTTTTGACGAGTGGGTCTTAAGTGTCTACAGGGGAAGCAGTCACTGTATTCTAGATTCAGCCGACTGTGCGGTATCTAAAAAGTGTCATGGCAACGAGGCATTCGTTGAAGATCGAACTCACTTATGAAGCATTATTCCAATATTGAATGCCCAGTTATCACTTGTTGATATTTACTGAACTTAGGTTTACTACGATACAAAGTTTCAAGAGTAAGGCACATTTGGGGGAGTGAATTCATTAATTGTAAGGATCTGCGAGACTGACCATTGTTCCATAGTAAGACGAATTTTCAACAAAAGGTCGCAGGAATGGGGTTTACAACGAAGACCGAAATAGCAATCAATAGTAATGGATCTGTGAGATTAGTTTACTAACCATTACACCACGATAAGATTCCCTCTATACCAAATTTTCTGTAGTTATTTACCCAACCCGTTCATCATGTGCACAAGGTTGTCAGGGTGAGGTATCCAGCAAGGATTGAACTTGCCATTCAGTAGTAATGGATCTGCGAGAATAGTTTGTTAACACCACAGTCCCCTCTACACAGAACTAGCTTGCTAGCTATTACATAAAAATGGGACGTCTTTTTTTATACTCAGCCCGTTCGCCACGGATAGGATGAAAAACAAGGTCACAAGATAATTTAAGCTGGAATTGATTTTTGGTCCGATTTATTGATGATCACATATCTGTCAAATAATTAAATTGAATAGAAATTCAATATAAAAATTTAATTTTCATTATTTTTCATTTCGGGTTTTATGTTTGTGTTTAATTTCAAAACAGATAAATTAATTGTAACAATTTCATGGGGTAAATTAGCACTTTGAAAATCTTTTAAAAATCAACTAATTAATTTTTTTATATTAAACTTTCGGCATTAATAAGATAATATGTTTTTATGTTGTGTCACTTTTAGGACAATCTTTATTCAAGCTTTATTTATATAACTTAACTGTGACCCATTTGTATGTATAGTGAACTGATCCAGGGGAAGACAACTATGTTCAGTTTCCTCACATGCAGTTTCATGAAAAATAGGCACAGAATAGATAATAATTAAAAAAAATCAGAATAGCTTGTTAATTCTTTCAGTACTTCGTTTCATTTATTTTCTGTCCTGTCAGTAGGTTTTAGAATATGATGATTGAATTCCCTGTAAATGGCTGAGACCCATCCTACAAAAATGGTTGTCTTGAGTATTACATCTGATATTGAGGTTCCAATTCTGGAGCTGTGAAGAGAGTAGAGTACTCCTTCATTGCTATTACTCCCAGGTATACTCTATGGGCAAAATAGATTCGTTTAAAAAGGAATCGTATTCGATAGAAATACTTTATATCATATAACTGTGTAAAAAAAGAAAACAGAACAAATATAGAAACTAGAAACAACTATACAAAATATAAATATGAACGTACAATGAACGCGATTCCCTAACCTCTAGGCATAAAATAACCCCAAACGGGTTGATATACTTGTAAAATCAATCAATCCATTTATTTTCCTTCTTTTCTTTTCCCAATTTTGAGCAACTTTGTTTGAAGAAACAAAAAATAATTTTGTCAACTTTACCCTATGCCTGGCGTTTAACTACCGACCAGAATTCATTTCGCTTCCGCCCCTCCCCACCTATTTAATCCTTTTCTCCACATCATTTCCTGGCATTAAATAATGATGCCCGACACAATCGTCATATGGACAGATTGAAAAGAGATGCCAAACCATCGCTGCTCAACTGAATCTTTTCTATTTCATATCAATAAATTCGTTTTTGTCGTTAATTAAAGGTACTAGCAAATATATGCACCCTCCGGGTGCAAGTATTTAAGTTTTAATGTAATAAAATATTGTATTAAATTAGAAAGGCTAATGAAACTAAATAAGAATACAGATAAAAAGATTTGAAACAGAGGGAGTATAATAAAAGATTTGAAACAGAGGGAGTATAATAAAAAATAGAACAACTGAAACTTACTCTTCCATCACTCTCGTCTTTCATTGTTATTTTTTCGAATTTAAGTATTTAGTTAAAAGAGGAAGTGAAGAATAAAATGACAGTTATTTTATCTTGTTAACGGATTTCATTTAAGATTCATTGAAGAGATTTTTGCTTATATTCATTAAAATAAAACCAAACAGTTAGAAATCAATAATACTAAGCACATATTTATTAAATTCGATTTTTTAATATTAATATGCAAATTAGCCTTCCCGTTCACATTGTAAAGCGCTATTTTGTTGTATATATAAATATAATTGAATGTTGTTAGTATGTATACATAGTTAACAGTATTAATAATGTAAGACAATTTTTATTAATAATTAAGGTTTAGATAAAAATAAAATCATGGAGAATGTGATGTTAATAACTAAGAGGATTGTGACTTGAGTAGGAATATAGTTTCGGTTACAGACAGAAAAACACACAATCTCCATTATAATAAGATGTTTATCGTCATAGGAAATGAAATCCTCGATCAGAGTTCAAATCCTGGATGAGGCTGTTTTATTTCGCGCTAATGTCCTTGGGAAAGGTATCAATCCATCAGTTCTTCCTTCAGCTATGGGAGATAAGTCGTGGTTAGAAAACCAGTTTAGTGGGAGGAAAACTCTGAATTCAAACTAGCTTTAATCAGCTTCAAAATTGATTTCGTCTTACATCCTGTTTGTGGTGGAGGATTTCGTAAATACATAGTTTGCTTAATTTTCTCTTTTATTTTATAAGATTTGAAAAAATGGCTTTAGATTATTTACAAACATTTCGATAACTCAGCGTATCTCAAATATGATCTTGCATTTCTAGCTCGTTTGAAGAAAAAGAAAGAAAAAGTTAAGATACCATCAGCTAAATTAATCAAGATTATCTCTGCTCTGAAATATTCGACAAACATTTATCTCTATATGCCTTTATAAACTTTCAACTTTTTTTTTGTAATTGTTATTTTGTTGCCACGATGCTGATATGATAGCTAATTAAATTCTCTTCATTCGAAAACGTCATTAAATATTTTTTTAAACATATATTTTTGCTTTGGATCATAATAAGAGGTAAGTTTCAGTTTCGTCCATAAGTGCTTAGCATTGTTTATTTTTTATTTTTTTATTTTTCATTTTTTATTTTAATCTTTAGATATATATCGGGCGTTGACAGGATGTGGGCATTGTTCAAAACAGCTTTTGTTGCTTATTTCCCGGCACAACGAAAACTGTCAACTCCCATCTTATTCAAGGAGTTCTTATTAATCCGCTTGATAGATTTATTGACGACATATTATTGAAAGTTTCATTACGACTTGCTTAATAAGTCCGAGAAACAGAAAATGCAATTTAAAGAATATTCTTTCTTTGAATTACCATTTCCAAAGAACAATTCTCAGAGACAAAAAAAAAAGAAGATATAATAAGACCAAGTTATGAAGGAAAAAAAAACATCTTATTTCTGTAGTTTAAATTCATGTGTTTTATGCTGTTACAAAGAAATATCCACTGAAATGTGTGTTTGTTTATAATTTGGTTTCTTCTAATGTGAGCTTATTTTTGTTGCAAGTATTTTTATGTGAACATGTCTGTGCATTTGCTCTAAATACTGGATAAATTTTATGCTTTAATACATAATGAAAACTATGGAAATTCTTATTTTAGTCAGTACAAACTGATAAATTTGAAAAAATGCTAAATTTAAGTTAAATTTAGCTGCTACAAATTTAGTGCATATTATATATAAGACTTTTTTGTCAGAGTTTTGTAGTTAGGGTTGCATGTTATACATGAGTGTGTGTTATACATAAATAATCATAATAAGCTTGGTTAATTTGGCACACAAGTCTCAGATTACATACAGTACCAGCTGTTCTTAATTTGTTACTCAACTAAGTAGTGAACTGGCATGTCAATGCTTAACTTTATTGATCAAGCAGGAACCCAAGGCTTTGGTTAGTTTGGCAAATGGGCCTCAGATTGCATACAGTACCTGCCATTCTTAATTGGTCACCCATCTAAGTATTGAGCTAGCATTCTGAACATAAAATCGACTCTAATTTATAAGTATAGAAATTCTAGGGTGAGTCAAGTGTTTTGCACTATTTTGGTAACATGAGGCCCATTCAGATGCTTTTGCCGAAGTTGTGAACGTGATGAGTCAAAATGAACTGTGAAATTCCGAGCTCGCTAATACTCTCAAAGTGCTACTCACTGGATTTGCCTGTATGGATTGGAGTACGCTCTCATAATCCATCGTTTTAGGCCTACCTAATTATAATCGTTGACATTCTTATAACGCGAGCAAAATTTATTTAACTATCTTGATAATATTAAGATATTAAGATCAACTGCGCCTTCATCTTTCCAAAACAAATGTTTTGGTTGCTTCAGTGGTTGATGTAGCCAAGTAAAGCGTAAGTTAGCAAAATAAATTACATTCCACGTTCATCTTTGTGGCTTTCAACTCAAACACGTTCTGAAGTCCTGTAGAACATGTCAGCGCATTAACTACCACGATACTACTAACCACACTGAGTACCTACTACTGCTTGAACTGTTTAGGTCACATGATATACGCACCGGAAACTAGGAAGTACCTAACTATTGCAAAACTTTTAACTCATTCTAGTACATATCATATTTACGTATATATATTTTCCGTAATATTACCTTATTACGTACCACATGACAATTGCATAATAAAACCTAATTGAAATGATTTTTATCTTATAAGTGCTGGGAAACACAACACAAAATCTGAATTTATTAAATCCTTATTTTTAAAACAAAGTTGTTGTATTTCTATTTCTTAGATGAAGCTTTGCCAATTTTTTAAAATTTTAATTTTAGTTGATTTTTCTCGCAACTCACACAGGTTGTCATTTCTACGATAGCGATGAAATAAAAATAAAATACAAGCTCTCGGTTAGACTCGAACTCACGCCCACTTTTTACCTAATAAAAGTCTAGTTCTCGTACCAGCTACTTTATTACTTAAGCTACGATAACAAGTGATTTTACAGAATTCTAAATGATATCTATTTTCATTAATGACATTTTTGTCGGGTTTTCTGTCATCGCATAACTCAATAATAATCACCCAAATTCTTTTACGATTACTAATGAGCCGTCGAATTTTGTTTTTAACACAATAGTTTTGAAAATTTCATTAGTTTTTCTTTAACTGTATAAAGTTGACATTCAATTGAAGATTTTCACGCACGAAACAATCGTTATGTCATTTTTCAGTTGCAAGAAAATGAAGACTCAAAAATCGTATTGTGTTTACATTTGTACTACCCCTGGCAAAATCATAGAATTATGACACTTAGAGAGGATGTTCACCTTGGTTGTTTTTATAGCAGTAAATAAACGAGTAACAAATAAGACGTAAACATTATTTAATAGCCGAACATTCCAACTTCATAAGAATTCCAAACTAAATTAAATTATTCAAATATGCAGAGGAAAATATAAGAAAGAATATATAAAAAGTGAATGAGGTAGAAAAGTTCTTTATGGCAAGTACGTGTCAAGATATAGATACCTACTTTAATTCCTCGTTGTTTGTGTTTGGAATTATATGTAAAAACTTTCGAATATTATGTAATGTGAACTTCGCCGAGTATTCTTACCGCTACCGTATTTTTTGAGAAAAGAGCAAAATTCGTGTTCGTCGCTTTTCTTTTACACCCAGATGAGATGTTATGGTAAATAAAAAAGTAAAGTCGTCGGGGTGACCTAAAATCGGTATTAGCCATACAGCGAGAGAGTCTATCCTCTTTTCACTAAACCAAGGAGATTGTTTTGGCGTATGAGGTGGAGCGCCACACATACCACTTTACAGCACTGACCCCTCTGTTACTCATACGCTTAGTTGGCGAAAGTCGGTATTGAATCTGAAACCTTGTGGTTCTTAGTCGGACGCTATATCAACTCGACTACAAAGTTAATTTTCTACTTGTTGTATAGAAAGTCTTTTACAAGCAAGGGTGGGTAATCTAAAAAGAAGAAGGGCAAGTATCCGTACATATGATAATATTTAGTTACATTTCAGTGGCGCCCAAAATTTATTAGAGCTATTCAAGGTATTGGGTATTAGTATTATCTGCGTTATTCGGACTATTGTCCTCATCTTTATTGATATTTGTACAACGTTTCGGCCGATATGCCCTCCGGCCTTCTTCATGTATTTCTCGTCAGACTCGGGAACCTTCTCGGACAAGAAATACCCGAAGAAAGCCGGAGGGCATATCGGCCGAAACGTTGTACAAATATCAATAAAGACGGGGACAATTGTCCGAATAACGCAGATAATACTAATTATCAAGCCTCATCTCAAACATTCAGAGAAATAGTACAGATAACAATAAAGATGAGGACAATAGTCCGAATAACGCAGATAATACTAATTATCAAGCCTCATCTCAAACATTCAGAGAAATAATTTTGGTATTATTGTTTAGTTAACAGAAGTCTCGTTCTTCGTACCTATCTAAGCTACGAGAAGTAATTTTACAGAAGTCTAAATCATTCCAATAAATCCATCTAACACTCTCGTCTCCAAACTGTTGACGCATTTTGATGCTTCTATAAAAAACAAAAAACGTGACGGCAGTTCAAATCTCCTTGGGAACTTGTCTTTTATTTTTTCGGAAGGTGATGTTTCTTGTTTTTTTTTTTTAGAAGTAATGGCTTCTATGATTTATGAAGTTTCGAATGATGTAATTTATCCTTTACTGTTACCTTAAGTTTCAGCCCCTCAATTCTACCGGTTTTCTAAGGATTCTTGTTTCATCATTCCATACTATCTACAAAAGAGACATCTTTCTATGCGGAGTGAAGATTTCCACAAGGCCGAACGCTGTTAGAACTATAAAAATGAAAGAATGAATGATATCAATTGCTGAATCAGTTTTGAGGAAGAATTAATCATTTTATAAAATGGGGTTATTATTGTAGAAAGAACTTTTTATAAAAGCCCATCGAGTCAATAAGAGTTAACAAAATCCTCCGCCTTGAGCAGGATGCAACACAAGGTCAATCTTTCTTGAAAGGGGGACAACTGATTTAAGTTTTCTTTCTCCTAGACTGATTGCCTAACTAAGGCTAATGAAACCACCCTGTCCTACTATTTACCCATACCTGGATGGAGAAGAGATGGATGTATGGATTCAACCAGGGATTGAACTCAGGTCGCCGATTTCATTCCCTACGGCGATAACTGTTCCAATAAGCACACCTAGTTAACTAAAAGTGGGACCACGTGACGTTGTAGATAACGTGTTGGACTGCAACATCGTTGTAAGTGAAATCGAACCCCAGTCGCATCCATTCACATTAGGACTAATATCCTTGGGAAAGGTATGAACCCTCTCATACCAATAGCTTTGGCATTGAATAACACACTGAGGTTGATATGTCATTAAAAAAGTAACCAAAGCAAACCTAGTTAACAGAAGTTAATTGAGGATTTGTCTCTCAGTATGTAAGTCCCAATTGCACTAAGAGGGATATTGGTTAGGGACATATCCTGATGTTAGCAGCAATAGTTGAGTTGTGATTTTGAGTCGTATAAAAGTATCACACACACATACATACATACATACATACATGCACACACATACACACACTCTCTCTCTCACCTAAAAACAATAAATAAATAAATCAAATAAACATTGACACTTGTCGTCGTGCCAGTAAATAGCTGTAATCACCAAACTTTTGTGAATAAGAAATGATTAACTAGTTGTACTGAAAGCTCTTTGCCGAGTTTGGCATCAACTTGATTTAAGTTTCTTATGTTCACGATTTCCGTAATTTTGTTAAAAGGTCTTCAGCTTTATTTTGTGTCTGATGAAGTCTGAAAGAAAAGAGGTGCAAAGATGCCGGTGGGAAAAATGCCAGAAACTCTTCATTTCATTCACTCTCTGTCTGTCTGTCTCTTTCTTTCTCTCCCTCTCCCTCTCCACACACACACACACACACACATACACATAGACACGCACACACTCTCTCTCCCTCTCCCCCCTCTCTCTCTCTGTCTGTCAGTCTCTCTCTCTCTCTCTCTCTACACACACACTCTCTCTCTCTCTCCACACACACACACACATACACACATACACACACACACTATCTCTCTACCTCTCCCTCCTCTCTCTGTCTGTCTGTCTCTCTCTACACACACACACACACACACACACACACACACACACACTCACTCTCTCCTCTCCCCCTCTTCTCTCAGTATTTCTCTCGTGTCCTGGGCATGACACTAACCGGCATCTGCAGCTAAGACCCCCATCTCTTGGGAGTGTTGGTCATCCATTCATTGCCATTAGTCCCGAATCCACACTGACCAGAAGTGATAAGACCTGTTAGCGTCCCATTTAGGGTTAAATAGATCTGTTTGAAAATTATTAATATTAAATCATGATCACGCCGCGTAACGGCACGGATTCGTATGACACTCGCTCATCACCAGATCCTATCTATCCTCACCCCAGACAGCTCTTCCGCATGGTATCCAGAATCCATACCGAGCTTTTTTAGGTTTTTGCTGGTCAGCCTACGCTTGAGTGTCGATGTGGTGAACTTCGTATTTACTTCTTCAGCAGTGTCCAGCATGTCTCGTTCTCAGTTGGATTGTTTACCTGATAAAAAGTAAATTCGACGGGGTGGTCTAAAGTCGGCATCAGCCAGTCAACGAGGGAGTCTATCCCCTTTTCAATAGCACTAGACCAAGGAGATTGTTTTAGCATCTGAGACGGAGCGCCACACCTACCATCAACTCCTTACTTTACCGCACAGATCCCTGTTCTACTCATACGCTGAGTTGGCGAGGGCCGGTATCGAACTAGGAATCTTGTGGTTTCTAGTCGAACGCTCTACCGACTGAGCTAACCCGGCCCCTAGGATTATTAAATATAATAATATTTTCTTTTTCATGTCTTGAAAAATATATCATTAATTAAAACAATTTAAGCTAGTTTGTTTAAGGTATATCGTATGAAGTCCGAATGTTCAGGTATTAAATAGAAATGTTTTGTGTCTTATCTGTTGTTAGTCTATTTACTGCTAAATAAAAAAGAATAAGTGAACATCTTCTAAGTTTATCAAGTGAATTCAGATTCAGATGAATTGCCGTAGTATGTGTATATTAAACGCCTCTGCCAGGATGCGACACAAGGTCAATTTTAAAGCCGACGTGCGAGTTGAGAAATAGGCAATTTTTTATCTCATCCAACAGGTATCTGCTGTCATCTCTTAGGGATAAGGATCTAAGTCAGTGTTTATAATTATTTATAATTAGAAAATAAGGTCACTTAGTGCAAAGCGTGTTCATTGTTCAAAAGTACATTCAAGGTTTTCCTTTACATGTACCACATCAAATGGAGATGCTGAAGGGGTAATGGTTATCGCGTCGAGTTTAAGTACTAGACGAGGCTGTTGACATTTCACATAGCGCTTGGGAACCTTTTCGGACTCGGGAACCTTCTTTTCGAACTCGGGAACTTCCTTGTCGTAGTCGGGAACCTTCTAGTCGTAATCGGGAGCCATCACGGAACTTTGAACCTAACCGTTTATTCAGTCCAATTGGACACATGGCCTTGTGGATAAGGTAGTTAGGCTAAGACAGTTCTAAGTGACAGTTATCTCTGGATTCCGGTTTCAATCCTGAGCAGCGGCAGTGACATAGAAAAAGAATTAACACAACTCCTACCCCAGCTATGGTTAGCGGAATGAGAACAGAATACCCCCGTGGACTGAATAAAGGGTTAGATTCAAAGATCCGTGATGGCCCCTGAGTTCACAAAGAAGGTTCCCGAGTCCGAGAAGGTTCCCGAGTCCGACAAGAAATACCTGAAGAAGGCCGGAGGGCATATCGGCCGATACGTTGAACAAATAACAATAAAGATGGGGACAATAGTCCGAATAACTCTATCTCTCTCTCTCTCTCCCTCCTCTCTCTCTCTCTCTTTCTCTCTCTTACTAAAGTGTAATGGTCAGTTTGTATTGAAAATTCCACAAAGTCGAATGTAAGTTTGTACTTATTCAATCCTACCACAGAAATGGATACTTTTTAAGCAAAGTACAGCTGGTTTGAATTCAGAATTTTCCTTCTCCTAAATGGGTTGCCATATAAAGGCTAAATAGCATAACCTGCCTTACTATGTACACATCGATGTTGATGTGGATGGGAGAAGAGATGGATTCGCGCCATTTCAAAGGGAATTAGCTGGAAGTGAAACGCAAGCAGTCTCATCCAAGATTTGAAACTGGCTCGCCGAATCCATTTCCAATGACCATAACCGTTGCACGTGGTTCACCTCTTTGACATGGAGTAGTTGTTATAATTTAAGGCAAATTTAATTATACCCTAAATCTAATTTGTCATTTTAAATTTTCTTTCAAATGTTATTAACTGATTGATGTCAATTTAAATGTAAATGTGGAACGATATAAGTTGCGTGAGAATTATCGTTACTCATAATAAACTTGGTGACCTGAGTTCGAATTTTGACTGAGGCTTTTCTTTCAGCATTTGTGACCCGAATTGACATACTGCCACGATGGTCGATGAAGAAAAGAGTGTCGAGGTGAAAAACTTTCGCCAACCACTCTCCCATAATTGCTGTTATTGCATGCGCCACGGCGGCGACAAAAAGCTGTTACTCAAGTTGTCAATTTTGACAAGGGCCAATAATTGAAATGGTATTTGCAATAAAAATAAAAGCCTTGTCATGTTTTACAAGTTGACAAACAATGATTGGGAGAGTCGGCAAATGGCCGCCGCCGCCACCGTCCCCGCCGTCCCCGCCGTCGCCATTGATTTATGCCCGGCCAGACGCGTTATAAAGGCGGGAAAAAATTCCTTTAGAAAGTGTTAAATCTCAGAAGACTCTTTATTTATTCAGTGTTGTTTGTTTCAACAGGAATTCGATTCATTCAATTCTATAATTTCTTTTTTTCTCTTTATTAGGCTTATGGGTATTTACTAATACCAGGGTGAGTCAAAAGACTTGCAATATTTTGGTACGTGATATTTTTCGGCGCGTATATCACGTGACCGAAGCAGTTTAAGAAAAAGATTATTGATTGAGTGATTAATGTTGTGTCAATCCATCAAGGGTTATTTTATGTATAGAGTTAGGGAATCGCGTTGATATCATATCCATATTTTCACATT
This sequence comes from Doryteuthis pealeii, assembly GCA_023376005.1. NCBI lineage: Eukaryota > Metazoa > Mollusca > Cephalopoda > Myopsida > Loliginidae > Doryteuthis > Doryteuthis pealeii. Next base: position 1,056,838 of record CM042143.1, on the reverse strand, counting down.
TTGTGTAGTAGATATTTTTGCATAGTGTCCAATCGAATACGAATCATTTTTAAACATCGTTTTGACCCGTAGATGGGACTCTAACGAGTACTACTACTCCAGATCAGTGGACCTGAGAGTAATGGCAATGAAGAAGTACTCAACACTCCTCAGATCTTCATACTGGAGTCTTACCATCAGATGTAGTTTAGTGTCATGCCTAGGACTCCATTTTTTGAGGAGGGGGTCTTATCCCTCTACAGAGGATGCAGTCAGCATATTGTAAGACCCGCTAAAAGGGTACGAAAAGGATAAAGATTTTGTTTGGAAACCTGAAAGTGAGGAGCTAGTTTAATATTATATTTACCTTGTAAATCAAAACTTTCATTAAAAAATATTCAAAGTATTGAAACTTTCAGAAAATAATGAATTAGAAACAGGTTTTGATATCTCAGTAGTTGTTGTATATTGTACAAACGAAAATAGGAATTTCTGGTTAAATTAAACAAAGAAAAGACGAAAAAAAAACGACAAAGGACTTTTTTCCCGGTAAAAAGTTAACAAAACGGAAGCTAGGCTTTCCGATCAAAGAAGCAGGGAGAAGATAAAGAAAAATATAACAAAGGTCCGTTATCAGATCAAAAAGATAAAGATGCGTAGGCGTGTCGTCAATACAAAAGCCAGAGGGTCGAGTCGTCAGTGGGACAGTCAGACAGGAAACAGTGGACGGCGAACGGAGAACAATTGAGTGACCGAACCGACGGTCACAGCCGATGGGCTGTGAGCCGTCACGTAGCCACCTTCCACCTCACCAACGCTAGTCATCCCAGCAGCAGTAGTAGTCATTGTCACCGCCGCCCACCACGTACAGCCGAGAAGAGAAATAAAGTCAACTCCTACTATACGCATGTGTTGTAGATTTCATTAAACGACAACTACATATATCGTCTATGGTTAGTGACGATACCCGCTACGTATACAGATACACGATTTAGTAGCGTGAATTTGAAGGCGCTACACAACATAGTAACCATAAAAATGATTGGTCACTATAGATCAGACTGTTGTTGAAAAACAGACAAAAATCATTTAGTGAACTATAAGATACTAGCAAATATATACACCCTTCGGCTGCAAGTATTTTCAAATTAGAAATCCTAATGAAACTAAATAAGAATGTAGATAAAAAGAATTGAAACAGAGGAGGTTATAATAAAAAGATAGAACGACTAAAACTTACTCTTCTATCACTCCCGTCTTTCATTCCTAAATTTTCTTAATTCAACTATTTAGTTAAAATAGAAACTAAAGTATAGTATTCGTTATTTCTTCTTTTTAATAGATTTCTTTCCAGATTTCTCCCCGAGATTTCTCCTCATATTTATTATGATAAAACCAAACAATTAGAAATCAATAATACTAAGCACATATTTATCAAAATCAAATTGTTAATATCAATATGCAAATTATAATTCCCTTTCACAGCAAACCGCTATTTGCTTGTATATATATATATAATTGCATATTAGTGTATAGATATGGTCAACAGTATTAATAAGGTAAAACAATTTTATTAATAATTGAGGTTTAAATAAAATCATGGAGAATGTGACGTAAATAACTAAGGGAATTTTGGCTTGAGTAGTAATATAGTTTCGGTTACAGATAGACAAACATACAATCTCCATTATAATGAGATGTACAAGGGTGAGTCAAAAGTTTTGAATTTTTTTTTGTACGTACTAGTTTGCAGCGCGTATATCATGTAATCGAAGAGGGAAATGTGAATTAGACCTAAAACCGTTGATTCCGAACCTGTTTCCGAAACCAGTGAGTACCATTTAGAGAGTATCAGGCGAACCCGGCATCTTACAGTCCAGTGTGTTTCGTTACCTTCACAACCTCAGAAAAGCACCTGGAGCTGCCTAATTGTGCTTGCAAAATATTGTAAAACTTTTTACTCACTTTTCTATTAAGCCACATGTTTGAAGCATCAGTGGAATCCACTGGACAAAAGTAAAAGGTATTTCTTTAAGATTAAATCGAGTAGATATATAACGACTTCCTTCTCCGAATTAATCTAGCAATTCAAAGTTTTATGTGCATGGTATGTCAGTGGTAGACAATGTCACAATGGATTTCTCTTCATAAGATTAAAATTTGGTGCTGAGAAAAACGAAGGGAGATTAAGGCGCCACTGTCCTAGGTAGGATTAGTTGATATTAAATGACTGGATTCTTTCCGGACAGATGTCGTATTTTAGTCTAGGAAGATCGAAAGGCTGCTTTGATTACATTATTTTTTTTATTAAAAAACTATAATTATGAAAAAAAAAATTTCAAGATGACAATAAACAAAGTAGAATAGAAGATGATAATAAAAAATATAAAAAATAATAATAGATAAAATTATAAAAATGATTATAAACAAAACGAATAAAGATGCAATAAACAAAAATATAAAGACGATAATAAACAAAGTAAAATGGAAAACAAAAATTAAAGATGAAAAAAAAAAAAAAACTATTGAAGATAACGATAAGGAATTCTGACAAAATTTTAAAGTTTTATATTTGCTGTCAAAATAAAACCCAAATAGTTAAAAAAAAAAAGTCAATTAGAATTAAATGTTCTATATCCCAGCAAACAAAAAACCGAACAAAGTTTTTTGTGTAACCCAATAATTTACTTCATTTTTCATGAATTTTACCTTAAAAAGTTGTGTTATTTGGGATGGGAATAATTTAAGTAACAATTTATTTTTTACTTGTTTGTTTATTTGCAGAATGTATTGTAACCCAATTGCTTCGGCCTTAAAGTAAATGGAAAATATTCATTTTTCTCTTTAAACATTGTTTTTATGACCTGGCTAATGAAATGTTCAAATTGACCCATTTTGTAGAACATTCCAGATTTTTGATAATTGTTGTATAACGTTACTATAAATAAATTGCAAATTTTGATTGTTTTATTCAGACCTTATGTAAATGAGAATGTAAAAATGTTCCCGTTTTACACGGAAAAGATTAATTAACTTTTAAATTTCATTGTCCGGGACACAAAGTTAAGGTATGAAGGGAATAATAGGATTAAGAAAAATACATTTGCAATTGTAGAAAGAAAGAAATAACAAATTTTATTTCCGAACAAAATTTGTTACATATTCGATGGTCAGGCCGAATGATCTGATGGGTTTCGAACACAAATAAAAAGAAGGCAACAGAAATCCTATTCAGAAATTAATTTTACAATAGTTAAGAAAAGTCGGCGGGGCGGCCTAATGTCGGTATCAGCCAGGCAGCGAGGGAGTATATCTCCTTTTCCCTAGCGTTAGACCAAGGATATTATTTTAGTGTCTGAGGTGGAGCGCCACATCTACCATCTGCTCATCACTTTACCACACATTTATCTGTGCTACTCATACGATGAGTTGGCGAGGGCCGGTGTCGAACCAGGGACCTTGTGATTCATTGCCGAACGCTCTACCGACTGAACTAAACCGGCAAGAGTGAAAAATATTTGTTTTCTTAATACCATCACTTTGTCCTAAAGTTTATTGTTTTTCCAAATTGTTACCCCTACGAGTTATATATAGTTCAAGTCTCCCCTGAAAGTTCTTAATTGCTCACTTCTTGTATTGCGACTATTTCATGATGAATATAATCTTTCAATTTGTCAGTTTTCGCGCTTAAAGACTTCAGCTTTCTGGTATCCCCCCCACAACCCAGAGGAAGTCATCACAAAGTTATAGAACTGATGATCGAGCCAGATACGGTAGGGTACTACGAAGTGAGATAAAACGCCTTGGTAAAAAAATCATAAACACATGATGTTCACCATTCCACGGCATGATGGCAATTGAAATGATACGGCTGTTGCTTCTCAAAGATGTATGTCACATCCCACTAACAATTACTAGGTGACTGTATCCGCCGTAAGACTCCGCCCACCTAAAAGGAGATATCCTGTGTATGACACTAAACTGCATCTGATAGTGAGGTTCAAGTTCTGAAGGATTGAGGTGTGTGGCCTACCCCTACATTGCTATTACTAAGATTCACTCTGACCCAGAGTTATAGTATCTGTTATGGTCCCATGTTTGACTCAAATAGATCTATTTAAAATCATTGTATCCAATAGGAATACTTGATACCATATAATTAATACTATCACATAGGAATACTTGAAACCATACAACTGTATGTAAATTACTTGTATTATATAGGAATATTTATATATGTACATATATGTATTCATGAATAATAATAATAATAATAATAATAATAATAATAATAATAATAATAATAATAATAATAATCCGGGTCACGATGGAATTCATGGATACTGGTTTAAAAAATTCATATCTATCCACGAAAGACTGGCCAGACAGAAGAATAAATGTCTACAAGAAGAAAACCTATTAGAATGGATGAAAAAAGAAAAAAAATACCCTGATCCAGAAAGACCCCCAGCAAACTATAGGCCAATAACATGTCTACCTATGATGTGAAAAATACTGACCGCACAGATAAAAGAAGAGATCTACTACTCACTTGAATTGCCGCGGGATATTTTCGAAAGTACAAAAAGGATGCCAGAAGGAATCAAGAGGAACAAATGACCTACTATACATAGATCAGAGCATTCTTAAAGAAGTAAAAACAAGAAAAATTTTAGCCATGGATTGACTACAAAAAGGCCTATATAACCATGCGCAAACATGATTATTTTCAAAAAGATAATTACTTGAAACCATATGATCATTAGTTTTTGATAGAAATACTTGAAACTATACAACTGAAATTTGTAATAGATAAGAATAATTGATATTCATTTAACTCTATGTCAAAAATAAAAATAAAAACTCTTAAGAAATCATTTCTTAAGAGTTTTTACAAAAATGTAAATATAAATGTAAAATGAACGCAATTCCCTAACGTCAAGTCATAAAATAACAAGACAAGTTGACATATCATTAAAATCAATCAATTATAAGAAAGTTAAGACGAAATATGCAACGTTTCAAGAAAAGCAAAAATATGGGTAAAATGTCGCAATATTGATTCTGTACACAACATGCTTCCCGCCATGTCGAATGGGGCATTAGAATGCACCGACTGCACCTCTGCAGAGGGGTAAGACTCCCCTAATGGGGCTACCTGTTGGCCGTGGGTGGTGCCCCGTGATGCTTAAGGATAGAGCCCAGGTGGATGAGCAGTTCATGACTTGCAATACTCCACTTTTGCCCTATCTTGGGCTAGACAGGCGGTCGGAGAGGCCCCCTCCGATCAAACGGCTGGTCACGTCAAGACCTATCACCTATATGATTGCCCAAACCCTATTGCTCTTATGGCAAGCCCCAACCCCTTTTTATCATATTGATGCTAGAAAGCGGTGACTGAGGGTCTACATGTCCTGGGAATGACGTTAAACTCTATCTGATGGTGAGGTTCCAGTTTTGGAGGTTTGGGGAATGTGGAGCACCCCTTCATCACCATTGCTCCGTGGTCCACTCTGACCCGGAGTGGTAGTACCTGTTAGGGTCCCATCTATGGATTAAATAGAAAAATGTATTTATAAAAATGTTATTATCCATTAAGAATCTCTTTATTTCAAAACTTTATCGGCATTAAATGACCCACTGAGGTTGATATGCCGTAAAACAAAACCAAAACCAAACCAAACCAAATGCTTCATAATGTATGTAAACTTGAGGCTATCAATCCAATTTATCTTTTGATAGTTTCAATCAATCAGCTAATAGCGACTGTAAGGAGGCAATTTCAAATTCGGGAGATTATTCTGCTGGATGCTGTATAATTGTTCTTACATATTTCCCAAATATAATATGCTGACCAAACACTGAAATTCTTTAATAGAAACATTCTCTCAGAAATTGAAGATTCACATAATTAAGTTCATTAGTTTTCCCGCCGAATGAAAATTGTTGACTAGTAAAATAATAATAACGTTAATGGATGGCACTAAGAAAAGCTTAAACGTTAAAAGAATAAAAACAAGTTGAAATAAAACCGGCACTAAATAAGATATTTACCCAACCCCTTCGCTACGTGTAGGATGTGACACAAGGCCACAAGTATGGAGTATCCAGTCAGGAACAAACTCGCTATTCAGTAGTTATGGATCTGTGTGACTAGTTTGCTAACCATTACATCCCAATGTGACATCTTAACCCGGCACTAAATATCTTATGTATTATCTAACGTTAGACTACAATGTTAACATTTTCTACATTCTGACTCCAGTAATAATTCTTCACTTTTGTCTTTCAGGATTCATTGGATACTCACAGATTTTATCGGCGATTTCCATCATCAACATTCCTAATCATGATGAATCTCTACGACGATTCCACAATAGCCATGCACTTCTCCGAGAGTAGTGAGGATATGTTATGGGTTGATTTCTATCGCAATGGCAGTTTAGGAAACTCCACTCCGAGTCCTGTCGTTATCAGTAGAGATCAATCGACTGAACGTCTTGTCGCTATAATTGTCCCAATTGTATTTGCAATTATCGTCTTCATCGGCTTTATCGGCAACATGTTGGTCATAATTGTCATCATCTCTAATAAGCGAATGGTGAACACGACCAATATCCTAATCTTAAGCCTGGCGCTAGCCGATCTTTTCTTTATTGTATTTTGCGTTCCGTTCACGGCGGCTGCCTACGCCTTGCCCAGATGGCCGTTTGGAAAGATCTGGTGTAAAATTGTACAGTATTTGACTTACGTGTGTGCCTATGCTAGCGTCTACACACTTGTGCTCATGTCCCTAGATCGATATTTGGCCGTAGTGCATCCGATAAAATCGATCTCGATCCGAACAGAAAGGAACTGCTGTATTATTGTCTCATTGGTCTGGTTTATTATACTTTGCACCAACATCCCCATGTTGTTACAGTTTGACACAAAAAATTATATTTACCAAGGAGAAAGCCGTACTAAATGTGTTAATGTTAAAGGGTTGACGAATCGTCAACTTGTGATTATTTTCTATTTAAGTTTCTTTATACTCGGCTACATCGTACCTTTATCCTTAGTTTGCATATTGTACGGTTTTATGCTTAAACGGTTGCTTTTTGGTATGGTTCCTGGCAACCAATCTGCAGAAAGCATCCGCTCCAAGAAAAGAGTGACACGTATGATTATCATTGTAGTCATTCTTTTTGCTATATGTTGGCTACCCATCCAGATTATTTTCATGATTGGAATGGCTGGCAAGTACCCGACCGACGCCGTCTCCTTCTGGATCCATCTGGTCGCCAATTGCTTAGCATATACAAACAGCTGCATCAACCCAATCCTTTACGCTTTTCTTTCGGACAACTTCCGAAAAAGCTTCCGAAAGCTTCTCTGTTGCACGTCACCAGCTCTGAGCACGTACGAATATGAACGCACGCAGATACGTGGAAGCATGACGACAAAGAGATCAGAAACAGTATAAGATACATAAATAATAACAGAAGAAGAAGAAGAAGAAGAAGAAGAAGAAGAAGAAGAAGAAGAAGAAGAAAAGAAAGAAAGAAAGAAAAATATATAATTTACCTATAAAGATAAAAAAGATGGGAATATTGCAGTTAACTCATGATAAATGAACCACAAAATGTCATTTTTGTCTTATGCAAGAAATGACGTATATGAATCTATTTTAATAAATGCAACTTAAAACTGATTGCAATGTAACTGCAAAAAAAACTGCAAAAAAACTGCTTATTGCTTAAGAAACGACGAGAAAGAGAGAGAGAGAGAGAGAGAGAGAGAGAGAGAGAGAGAGAGAGAGAGAGAGAGAGCTCATAGTATATGCTAAATTTGATAACTTTGATTTACAAATGACACTTGGCTTATGCTAACTCAATAGTTATACATAATATATATATATATATATATATATATATATATATATATTTATTTATTTTACAATGTTTTCATAGATCGATGTTCATTATCAACGACCGCGGTTTCATGCCGAGCAATCATAGGTTGAAAAGTAATCCAATACTCAAAGACACATTTAGGATTGTAAATAACGTCGGTTAAATTTTCCCGAACGCTGTTATTAGATAATAACAGCGTTCGGGAAAATTTAACCGACGTTATTTACAATCCTAAATGTGTCTTTGAGTAAAGAACCACAACAACACCATTGGATCTTACTTTTCAACCTGATGATTGCTTCGGCATGAAACCGCGGTCGTTGATAATGAACATCGATCTATGAAAACATTGTAAAATAAATAAATATTAGCTCTTACAAACTGTGATTGAGCACTGTATTTTCTTTGTTTCATCGCAAAAGAAATTTTGTTTTTACATATACCTATATATATATATATATATATATATAAATGTACTAATGATGATATAGCTTGCTATATCTATAAATAATGAGTACTTAATATCGGTAATAGAACATGTATATCTAAGTTAGGAAAACGCAGACATGGCACCTGGTGACTGTCAGTTTCACGCCTATGCAATCATCAGACCAAAACCTGAGAAATTGACAGTCATCAGTCTACGTTATCCTAACATATATATATATATATATATATAATATATATATATATATATATATATATATATATATATATATATATATATGTGTCTGCATGTTTTTATGTGTGTGTTTTTATTATTAAACTCATAAATACATATATGATAATTTATTTGCATTCATATTCATGCCATTGTTTATATCAAAATATATTTAGCCTGTGTTTATATGCTAGCATATTAGGGTGTATCAAAAGTATTTTCGTTTTTTTAAAAATTGATTTGGAGTTGACGGAAAAGATTCCGAATGTTTTAGTATGTTTATATAATTCTCTCTATAAAGTTATTTACCGATGACCTTTAGTTCTTCTGAATGTTTTAAAATGCTGATTGTCGAATCCCACGCTATTTTGCGGTTTCAGCCATCGTAATCGACAACCGATGCTTGTCCGCTTCTACGTTTTGTTTATATGGGCAGGTGAGCATTTTAAAAACGCTTAGACCATTTTTAGGTTGTAGACTTACATAGAGTTTCATTTCCCTTCACTTCAAGAATTATTCTAGCAGCTTTAGTGGCTTTGAAGCTGAGTATGTGTATAACATCTGAAACAAACAGCAGATGAATATTGATAATCTCATAATAATAATAATAATAATAATAATAATAATAATAATAATTTCACATCTGTTAATAACGGAGATTCGCTTCCGGTTTTTGTCTGTAACAAAAACTACGTCACTGCTTTCGTCACATTACCCAAAATTGTCATAACATAGAATAAATACACTCAAAATTTGAACATGCAACATTAGACAGTCCTCATTGTTTTTTTTTAACAAGTTTTAATAAATACATGACTGGTATTATATATCTATATATAGTTTGTTTTATTTTAATACATATTTAAAGTTTACATTTCAAATTGTTTTATTTTTTAATCCTTTAATGAATTTGAT
>CM042143.1:1029888-1044888 GCA_023376005.1 Doryteuthis pealeii | reverse complement strand
ATATATATATATATATGTGTGTGTGTGTGTGTGTGTGTGTGTGGTGTGTGTGTGCGTGTATGTGTGAAGCAAATGAATTTATTATGGACAAAGGAATTTTCCTGGAAGATAAGGACCATGAGCTTTAGTAACAAAAATGGTTATTGACACGTTTGTATGTTAACGATTAACCAAATTTAAATATTTAAATTCATATTTAAATATTTATTGATTAATTCAATTATGTAGTTTAGTTTTTTTTTCTGATTATGTAAACTCAGATTATTGTTTTAAATGAAAATCTCAATTCTTCTTCGATTATTAATCGCATTTATTGTTTGCTTCTACAAATACGAACACACACATAGGGAGATAGATAGATAGATAGATAGATAATGACAGATAGATAGATAGATAGATAGATAGAGAGAGAGAGAGAGAGAGAGAGAGAGAGAGAGAGAGAGAGCGAAGGGAAAAGAGATACACATACACACTTAAACCTACATAAAGTTACACTCACATACAAGCTCTCACACATCTATATACCGCACACACACACACACACACACACACACACACACACACACTGAGCTCAGAAAAACGAATAAAATGGTCTTTTTTAGTTTAATATCGCCAGAAAAACTGTATGCATTTTTTTTTCGTTTAGATAATCCAGATCTTGTGTGTAAGTATTTTCCCTGCTGTTGACAAAGGGAACAAATCGAAAAATACTCTACCTCTTTTGGTTATATATATATATATATATATATATATATATATATATATATATATATATATATATATATATATATATTTATATATATATATATATATGCCTCCTATGTTTAGCAATATAACAGATTTACTTTTTAAAACCTATTTGTCTATATATGTGTCTGTGTGACAGTTGAAATTCTTTTAAATTATACGCACCTGCTTTTGTCATTTTAATAGATTTGTTTTTTGCTGATCAAACGTTAAAAAAACTTAAGACAAAAAACAAAAAAACAAGACAAAAAACCTAAAAATAAAAACAAAAAAGAAATCATCGTAGAGAAAGAGTCAAAATTACAAATGTATTCGACTTGTAGCAAAATAAAAACATAGATATATACGTGTGCCGGTTCTAGCGAGTGAACTGATCGGATATATACATACACTATCCGCATTGCCAAATCTTTTTTGTTCGTGATGCTAGACCTTCGAATCCTTCAATCACTGTTTCAACATTTTCTATATGAACGATTGATTTTAACGGCATGCCAACCCGTGTAAGGTCATCTTATGCCAAGAGGTTGGAGAATCGCTTTTACTGTACATTGATATTTACATTTCTTTTGGTATATGTTTTTTTAAGAAGTATTTTTACAAATATTTTCGAATACGAATAATTATAAATTAGGCACGGATTGGAACCTAAGAAGTACCACTATTCTGGACATGGAGATAATGCCAATGAAGGATTACTCTAGACTCACCAGATTTCCAGAACTGGAACCTCACCATTATAGTGTTCTACACAGGATATTCCCTTTTTAAGGGGTTTTACCACTCAAGAGGGGATCGAGTAAGCTTACTATATTTGACAGATAAATGCATATGTACACACTCGCGTGTGTGAGAACACCTCTGTAATTTTTTTCTTTGTGTGTGTCCTGTTAAAGCCATCCTTGTAGAAGAACAGTAGTGGTACTATTAAACCCATAACTGAGGGGATGAGGGGGTTCATACCTTTCCCAAAGGTATTAGTTCGGAAATGAACGGAATAGCGCGAGTGGTTTTCGAACATGGTTACTACGATGTCGGAGTCTAGGATGTTACCTACTATGCCATGGTGACTCATCTCCACCGTAAATCTGCAGCCTGACATGGAATTATTAGGTGAATGTTGATATGAAATGTTCATTGTATGATGTTCGATTTGTGTGATTGGTATTCACTATTGGATTAAGTGCGTTGACAAGGAAGGAGTTGATGTCAAAAACAGATATTAGGTGCGTAAATTGAATATTTCTTTTTTTCTATGAAGCTATGGATTTTTTGATTTGGTTTTTATCACTTCATAAAAAGCTTACACTCAGATATACATCGTGAATAAAATAGCTAATACTGTAGTGTAGGGATTTGTTGGGAAGGGAGACTCATTTTATGCTTCTGTTGCATGCTGGGCATATATATATATATATATATATATATATATATATATATATATATATCATCATCATCATCATCATCAAGTCACACTGTTGGCATGGATTCCCCATGACTATCTCTCGCCAACCGTCCCTATCGGTCATCATTCCGTTATCCAGATTCCACCCAGTTGATTGATATAGTTTTTTTCTGGTTGGTCTACACTGCTGTATCCATGTGTAGGTATCCATTGGAGAACATCACTTATAAGTTCGTCCTTACTTATCCAACAGTGACCACACATATCTTGTTCGTCTCACCTGGATGGTTTATGTAATTGAAGGCAGAATTCTGTTTGGGATGCTGCTTCTAGGATTTGTTCTAGGCAGTAACGTGTAACTCCCATCTAGCCTTTTCTCCAAGTGCTTCATTAGGGTCCATGTGGTGCTGACATACAATACCACTGATACAACAACGACTTGGAAGAATTCTCGCTTTATCTTATTAGTGAGATCAGATTTCTGTATGATGGATAATCTATCTATAGCAGCCCATACCTTTCCTATGTGTGCAGTGATATCGATTTCAGTAGAGATCTTACTTAGGTATGTGAACCGGTCTATTAATTTCAGGGTCTTACTATCCAGTGTTGAAATATTTCAATCTTATTTAAAACACAGGAACGTATTTTTATCCGCATTCACACGGGCGCCAATGACACTTGCTGCCCATTCTATACAACAGTAATTCGTGACGGTGGATCGGTTTGAATCACCAGCAGATTTGTAACTAGATGCACCAAATTCAATGTATAATTCAGTATATTCATGTATATTTCCACGTGTCATGTCTGCTACTACAGGCCACATTTGATAAAGGACGATATACCAACCGAAGTCTTCTGAATAAGGGACTGTCATCCCAAAATATTGAGGAAACATTAAACAATACAGGTAAATGAACAACATACTCGTTACCTTCTCGTTCTTCGTATTATGACTCAAACACACACGCTCACGTGGCATCCATCAGTCTTACCCCATGGATCTGTGCCTAGTAGTTGATACAGGTCTGAGCAAGATTATAAGGAGGACTGGCTGTTGCCCATGCTGCAGGTTTCCCTTCTTTATAATATCAATGTTGTCCAAGGGAAAAGCAAAGTGTCAGTGCAGGCGTTGCCAGAACGAGACTGAACATAACAACGGACTTCTAGAGTCCAACTTCTTGGTTTTTTCTCTCCCAAATGGCAAGCTACTCTGCCACATTTGTAGGTGGGGTGTTGAAGTCAAGAGTTTTCTTTCTTGTGGACCATATCCTCCTAATAAGGTTAGAGTACCCAGTATGACCTACTATTTACTTAAAGCTGAGGAATAAGATAGTTTCATGCCTTTCTCAAGGGAATTGGCGTGAAGAGAATCACAAACAACTTCATCCAGAAGTTTTACTCATCGAGTTTTTTTCCAATCTAATAATAATCATTTGGCCACTAGGCAGTCCGTAAAAAGTTCCTGTGAGACTATCTTGCTCCTAAAAATCCTGAAGTGGCAGAGGGTTTTCTCCTTTGAGCGGAACACATGAAAAGAGTTTGGTCCTTAGAGATTCTGATTCTGAAGCAGTAGCCCGATGTTGCACTTAAATGCAGGTCATTCGTTGCTACAGGACACAATGAGTATTCAGTGTTTTGCATTTATCTACATATACATACGTTGCGTTCCACATTAAACCAACTTTGAATCGTATTTGTCCTTGTGGGAAAATAATTAGATTCATTTTTATTGCAGTTACACTGAAACAAACAGGTACAAAGGGCGTGCGCGCGCGCGTGTGTGTGTGTGTGAGTGAGTGAGTGAGTGAGTGTATGTATGAGAGAGAGAGAGAGAGAGAGAGAGAGAGAGAGAGAGAGAAAGAGAGAGAGAGGGGGGTCACACACATATATATGTATAAACTGTACATAATGCATACACACGTATGTATGTGTTAAACAGACAGGTACACACATACACACAGAGATCGATAGATAGATAGATAGATAGATAGAGAGAGAGAGAGAGAGAGAGAGAGAGAGAGAGAGTGGGGGTAACAAACACGTATATGTCTTTATGTATTAACTGTACACGATACATAAACACTTACACAAACATTTACATTTATACGTATGTATATTATTTATATAAAATCCGACGACTGTATGTATGTTTATATGTTTGTATGTACACTCATAACTTTCTCAGTTGAACAGCTACAAAGTTGAAATTTAGTTTACAGATAAACTTCAATAAGCCACAGAAAGTGATGGAAGAGGGGATGTCAGTAATGATGAGGATGAAGTCCGAGAAGAATAAACATGTAGTGGACTCTGCTCAGTTCTATAGTTTAATAACGGGAATAAGTAAGTAAAGTAAAGTCGTCGGGGTGGCCTAAAGTCGGTATTAACCAATAAGCGAGGGAGTCTATCCCCTTTTAACTAGCGCTAGATCGAGGAGATTGTTTTTTGAGTTGGAGCGACACACCTACCACCAGCTTCTTACTTTACCGCACAGATCCCTATGCTACTCATAAGCTGAGTTGGCGAGGGTTGGTATCGAACTAGGAACCTTGTGGTTTCTAACCGAACGCTCTACCGACTGAGAAATTTGCAAATTTAATAAATTTTAATTGTTCATTAAGACAATTTGAAATTAATGATAACACTGTTGATATTGCGTTTCACTCCGTTTCAAAAGTAGTGTTGTTGCGTTATTGATAAATAAAGGGTTAACATGCACAATTTTCTGTTATAACATTTTGACAGTAAACACATCAATCCGGGGATACAATTAAAAACGAAGATGAAAGAGAATTTTCTAGTGTAGAACTTTATGAGATATCTCGTGGGAATATTTATATTTACCGTTGGATTAATTTGGGGTCATTAGGGACAAAATTACCGACTTTGATGTGAGAAAATGGGAACAAAATAAATTCAGTGGTGAGCAATATGAGATTTTAAAAAGTGTATACGTACATTTAGTAGGATACTATAATAAAGTTGAACCTAATGAGTCAGATATACCTACTAACAGTTTCGCATAGTAACTCCTCAGGGCAAAGATCTGACTCCTGAAGAGCTACTATGCGAAACTATTAGTAGGTATATCTGACTCATTAGGTTTAACTTTACTAATTGCTCTACTTAGGTATTGAGTACTCTTTACTTTTTAGCTTTAGATAATCCTGGTGGTTTTTATACACACACACACACACACACACACACACACACACACACACACCACACACATATATATATATATATATATATATATATATATATATATATATATATATTTCGTTTCTTTTGGGCAAGGGTTATAGTATTAACCGATTATTTTGGTCTTTTCTTTTTTATAAAATGTTTTTCCCCAGATGATGTTTGGTAGTATATTTTTACAATCAAACTATTTGCCTGGTTTTTTCTTACCGCAAGGGTTTACTAACAAGTTTGGTATATATATATATATATATATATATATATATATATATATATATATACCAGAGTATAGTACCAACATTTTTCATCAAAAAGTGTCTCTATTTTCCTACTCAGCATTATACAATAGACCAAATTTCATCTCAGACGGAAAGTACTGCGCGGTGTACAAGAGAACTTGTTTAGTTTTGGTTTAGTTTATTAGTTTAACGGCATATGAACTCATAATGGGTTATCTAATGTCAAAATCTGATACATTCCAATGTTCATTGCAGTTTTCTTTAAAATTATACTTTGTCTATAATCAATAGTTGGCACTAAAAATTTAAGCGATTGTATGGTTTCTGATGAAATACTTTTATGCAACCACACTTTCACAGTTTCTGAAATAGACGTTATCTTCAGTCAACAAAATTATTGTAATTTTTAAAGACTTTTCGTCAGTTTCTATTTGGTTATACGCCGATTTTACATTAATTTTAGCAATGTATTTACATATCTGCTAATTCATAAGTCTCAGTTTCTATGTTAGGCAAGAAGAATGAATCCGAGCATAACTGATGATTCACTCTTGTTTTGTAATTCCCACAGTCTTTAAAGACCATCTGACTTTCTTATTGCAACAATTGATGATGTTCAACTGCTACCACATTGGGGAACTCTCTCAAGTATTCCTTATATAATTTCGCCACTATCGTGGGCAAAAATGTGAACGGCATTTTTCGAGATTCAAAATAGATGGAGCGGTTACTTTCGTTTAGTTGAATTCTTGTTCTATATCCTTTTAATAGTCCTATATCAGGTTCTTTGGATTTTATGCAGTTTATCAATTTCGCGGTATCCACTTTTAAAACATATATTCCCTGGAGTCCATTATTTTTTGTGCATTGCACCACCGTGATGGGAATAATTTCATAACGTATGTATCTTTAGCGAATATACTTCTGTATTTCCAGTTATGGGGTTTTTATTTTCTATTCTTTTTCTATCTGCATACAATCTGAAAGTGGTTTATTTTTTTTACAATTCAAACATAAATTTTCCTCGGGCAGGACATTTGTTTGCGTCTTTTTCATGTTTTCTGCCGAAATATTTGCACATAATTATGATTTTAGTTGCGCTGTAAGTTTCCACATTATTTTTAGAATTATTGAATTCGTTAATTAATTCTAAATGCTGCAACAGTTCTACACTTGCTTCCAGATTAATTTATTTGAAGCCGTACTAAGATTTTATGTTTATTGGCAACGTCATACATACCTTCAATTAGTCTTAGAAAGATTAATTCATCTTCTAAAGACATTTCTCTTGAACCCAGTTTTTCAAACTCGCAATATCTTGTTGCTTCTTTCAATCTGTGCAAATACTGCCTCCTCACAGTTTCATTTAGAGTCTGTCTATTTCCTTTCTGCAATAACAAGTTTCTGTTTTGGACGCATGTTCCATTTCATAATAATTGAAATTTCCCCAAACGTTAAATTTTCCAGTATTTTATCATAAACCATAATTTATATTTTTATGGCTTCACATCCTGCTGAGCCAAAAATAAATCCGTAATTTCGTCCCCCCCCCTCGCGAGGCTTTCTGGTCTTTCAACCTCTTCACCTTAATAAATGATGCGAAACATCTAATCCAAGTTATAACGTATTAGGGGTCATCTAAGGAACTTTATAATCCTATCTACGATGCCATATTGTTATGAATTGAGGCGCTCTCTGGTACAGACGTTTTCTTCAGTCAACTGTAATGTCTGACATTTTCCCTACCGGGAGGTCCAAGGAGCTTCGGCCGCTGGATCAGGTGTTGTTAAATAATAGCGTCGATCCCAGGGGGACTATCCCCCCAGGCAATACCTGCCCCCTTGATTTAAAGGGACAGGGCTGGGTTTATTGCTCAGCGCCTGATGCGCCCCCTTGAGGGGGAATGCCGACGGGATTGACGCAATTTTTCCACCTGCCACCCATGAGTCACGTCTTGTGGGTGGTCCCACGTAAATAGGGCCTTTGTGCCTGACCTTGTACAAGTGCGGGGTACGAGGAAAATATCCGGATCGCCTACTACTGAGGCGCTACTCTTTTATACCGATATCTTATTTGCATATGATACTACGCACATTTTGTTTAATTTTGTATCTTATAATTTACACAAATATAGTTTTAATGATAATCCTTAGTAAATAATTATAGCTTTAAGTAAATACAAATAATTGGCTTAGTTAAATGGTTTCAACTATTGCTAACATTGATAAATCTATTTAATAATAATAATTTGTTTACACACGGTTATATGGTTTCACGTATTCCTATTCAATGCACATAATTAAACTGAAGTCTCACCACTGGATGCAGCTGAATATCATGCATAGGAAATCATTTTGGTGGGATCTTATCCCTCTGCAGAGGATGCAGTCAGTGTATTCTAAGCCAGAGTTGAGAGAACAAGTGTTTTTTCTAGTACTTTTCATCTGAAATTGGGGGTACATGTTATACATACATGTGCAGTATATCCGTCAGTCATATATGTACACATCTATCTATCTATCTATCTATCTATCTATACTACAAAACATTATGGTAACCACTGTAATGAGATGTTTGTTTTTTCTGTGCACCTACAAAACAGCTTTTACCAAATCAAACATGAATTCTATAAGACTTCTGAAGGTTTCATCTTGCATTTAGTTCGAAGACGCTTTCAATAAGTCTGTAATTGCAACAAGTGATGTGGTTAAGGTTCTGTAGTGTACAGTTATTGGTCTAACATATTTATATGTGCTCAGTGATATCGAGATATGTGTCGTTTTGCTGGTTTAAGATAAAATATTTAAGTTTTATTTCGAGTTCCTGAAACCACATAAGTAATTATTGCTATGCCAAATGTGTATTCATCCTTTAATAATACTTAAATACATCCAGACATGAAATGATCAGGTGTTATGAGACAGTAGTTATCATTCTTGTAACACATTACTGAACAAATGATTTTAGTTTATCTATGTGTTTAGGAAGTGTGTCAAAAAAGAAATGAAACTTTGCAAAACAAATTTATTGCTTTTTATTATAATTGAGGACAGATTAGACTCTACTTAAAAAGTAACTTTGTGCTGTGTCTGCCCATTGGGGAAGGGTTGATAAATACATATTTAGTATTGAATAATATATGTCTCCTTTCCACTCACAGAGACACAAACATACAAACCCATATCGCCTCCTACACTCCTCATACCATTCTCAGTATTTTAGGGATTACATTTTAGGATTTCTAATGTATTTTGTTTTCATTTTTCAATCATGTAAAACTTATGATTTCAGAAGGGGTTTCACTTTTATAAAAAGAATCAAAGAAATCGATAAATGTCAAATTATGTATTGGCAAGTATTCCTATTTAGCAGAAAAACGATGCACTGTCAGTTTTTTTCGTTGAAGAACAAGTAGTATTTCAATTTCAATTATGTTAAAATAGTTAATGTTATGTCTTGTTAAAATTTGCTTTTGTTTAGGACACATAAACACTCGGCACACATTATAGAAACACATGAGAAAAATTAATATGTGAAAAATAAAAATGTTTTAAAAATGTTTGATAAAATAAAGTTCCCATATTCTATCAAGCGGAACAGTATAAAACTAAAATAATCATTATCTCATCTTCTTTAGTTTCAAGATTTTTTTTTCATAAAAGAGGAAAAAAGGTAACATAGAAGTTTGCTTGAAGTAATAATGTTTTCTTTGTATAAAAATGAAAAATAATTATAACTTCCAAAATGTGTTTTTCTTTTATAAAATAGATGCATGGAACTAATTGTAAAAGATGAGGAAGGTGAGATAATAAGTATTTCAGTTTCATCTGATGATTATATCTTCAAGACATTTTGTCATAAAACCCACATAAACAGGTAAATATGGATATTAATTGCATTTAAGTTTTATCCACCTCTGCTGATCAGCATTTGAGTACTTTCTTGATTAAAAAAAAGTTCTTTAACGTTTTGTTTGCTCATATATATATATATATATATATATATATATATATATATATATGGTGTCAAAAATTGACATCATTTGAAATGCAAATATCTACATGTCTTAGGCGAACAAAATAAGATAATTGAATAATTAAATAATTATTTATCAAAATTTAAAAAAGATACTCCTACTGTGTGTGTGTGTGTGTGTGTGTGTGTGTGTGTGTGTGTGTGTGTGTGTGTGTGTTGGTTCGTTGATTGGTTATTTTCTTAATGGCATATTAACCCTTGTGGGCTATTTAATGCCAAATCTTTTTCTTTTGTATATATGATTTTAAGTGAATAGTTTATAAGTAAATATTGGTTTGGTTTTATAGATTGGTAGAAATAATTTTCATTAACTTTATGTGTATTAATAAATTGATAGAATTAATAAACTGGTGGTTGACCCTCAGCCACCACCTTCTAGGAACCATATGATAAAAAGTTTGGTGCTTATCATATTTGAAGTATGTGGTCAGGACAATCATATAGGTTCTTGGACATGACATACATGAGCAGCTAATTGATTAGATGGGGCCTCTCGGACTGTAAGTCTAGCCCAAGTAAGGGCTGAAGTGGAGTGTTGCATGTCATGGGATCACATAGTATGGTCTTCTCGGCCACCTTGATCCTGTCCTCAGGCATTACGGATTGTCACCCATAATCAACAGGTGGTCACATTGGATGGGTGGGTCTTACCCCTCTGCAGAGGTGGTGTAAGCATATTCTACACGTCGACAAGGCGTTCACGTGTGTGTTTGTTGTTGTTTTAAATCATCAAAGTAATATAATTGTTCCATTTTTTTCAAATTAATGGGTGAATATGTATTTTCTGAAGTTTCTTTTTTTGTGAAGCAAAAATCCATGACTTTTTGTCAGCAGAATATATTCTTATCCATGGAATTATTTGCTTGTGTAAAGTAAAATTGATTTGTGTGCTGTAAGAACTCTAATTTATCATTTAACGTAACTTAACTATGAATGGGGCCCTAATGAATTTTAACTATTAAATTTCTATTTCAATCTTGTGAGTTCAATTGCACATTCAATTATGGAATTTATTCAGTCAATCAACATTTGACTTGATTTGATGCAAGAGGCTGATCATTCCTCAGCCGAAGATAATTGTAATCTCGACTTTGCATCAATTAAGACAATTTGACAATGGAGTTGGTTGATTAAAGAACATTCACGTTCGTTGCATTTCGTTCTACGCATTTTATTCTCTGCATTTCATTCCATGCATTTCATTCCATGCATTTCATTCTATGCATTTCATTCTATGCTGTAATCATTTATTTCGGCCAATGTCTCAGAATATTTTTTTGTTCTAATACTTTCAGACCATCAATATCTTGTGTTACTTATCACAATTATTAATTTCTGATTTGATGAAGGATAAGTATTAGGATGGGCCCAAAGTGTAGAAAGATTTTGAAGTATATGTTTAGCATGGCATCAGTTCAATTCCCTTAAATTCCTGAAATATATTCCAGAAACTAGTAAGTAAGTAAAGTCGTCGGGGCGGCCTAATGTTGGTATCAGCCAATCAGCGAGGGAATCTATCCCCTTTTCACTAGCGCTAGACCAAGGAGATTGTCTTGGGCGTCTGAAGCGGAGTGACACTCCTACCATCAGCTCCTCACTTTACCGCACAGATCCATGTGCTACTCATACGCTAAGTTAGCGAGGACCGGAATTGAACAAGGAACCTTGTGGTTTCTATCCAAACATTCTCCCGACTGAGCTGGAATTTATTCCAGAAACTAGTATGTATGCAAATATTTCAAATATTCAACTAACCCTAGTAATTCAATTGATTGATTGATAGATTGATTTTGACAGAATGTCAATCAGTCAAGGGTTATTTTATGCCTGGAACTTAGGGAATCATATTCAAACTTTTTGTGTAGTTTCTTTAGAGGATTCTGAGGGGGACTCCTCCCTCCCTAAATTCCATAACTGAAATCTTACCATGAGATGCAGTTGTGCATCACCCAAAACCTCCCTTTCTTCAGGGGATATAGTCAGTGTATTTTGCTCCTGCTGACATGGTAAGATAAGCATTTTAAGTTTGGTTAGTTTGATATTACGGCATGTCAACCCTTGTTTTATTCATTCCTAATGGGTATTCAAAATCTTTTTGAAACTCAATTTTTAAACACATTTTTCAAACTCATTTTTTCTATCTAACCCATAGGTGGGACCCTAAAAGGTAGTACCACTCCAGGTCAGAGTGACTATGGGAGTAATGGTGACGAAGGGCTACCCCACATTCCCCAGAGCTCCAGAATTGGAAATTTACCATTAGATGCAGTTTAACGTCATACTCAGGACACTATGACCACCAGTCCCCATTTCCTAGCATATATATGATAAAAAAGAGTTGGAGATTTGGGGTTAGGAAAATCATATAGGTGCTAGGGCTTGACATGACCAGCCGATTCATCGGTGTTAGCCTCCCACCGACCCATCTAGCCTAAGCAAGGGTTAAAGTGGACAGCTCAGCCACAAGAATCCGTCCTTAAATATCACGGGTCGCCACCCACGGTGAAGAGGTGCCCACGTTGGGGTGATTTTAATCCTCTGCAGAGGTGCAGTCGTTGTATTCTTCTGTCCCAGTCCACAGGGTAGAGTATTTTAAGTAACTTAATAAATGCATTAGTAATACTAAATAATAAGTAATTATGATTATAAAATGATTAATAATAATAATTATAGAAATATTCTTGCAGATTTTCCAGGCAAATAATAATTTAAAAAAAGTAAATGATTCATTTGATGAGTGAAAGATGAGACTAAACAACATTATAAGTAAACGTAACAAAGGAATATAAAATAAGCATGACAGGGTAGGAACAGTGAAAGATCAGGAACTGTACAAATAACTTGGATTTGACTATACAAATCTAAAGCTATTCTCATAAAAGAAAAAAAGAAGAAAAATATTGTGGTTCTTTGAGATCCAGACTGATTACTCCAACCAGGAGTCTCCAAAAAAGAAAAAACTAAACATATGACTTTGTTCACAGACCCCCCTAAAATAATAATAATAATAATAATAATAATAATAATAATAATAATAATAATAAAAAAAGAAAAAAGAAAGAAAAATCCATCAACATAATATAATATAAGAAAATGCAAAGGATTGATTAAGATGTTTTGTTTTTGTTAATTTTGCAGCATTTGATATTTTTTCAAAGCCTAATAAACTACAGATCCTGTTTAACTAAGAATGTTCCCCGTATCAAATATCACTCACTGCCAATCATGTTCGGTTGACAATAAGGGGGATTTGTTTTTCTTCAGGGTTATCTAAGTTTCCATTTTTCAGAAAAACTACAAACCAACCTAAACAAGAAATTTGCTTTACTTAATGACTTTCATCTTTTTGTGGCAAGTTTGGACATTTTTTTGGCTTTCATTTCAGATATTAAAGTATTTTAAAATTATCATTATTTTTTATTACTCAGCTGAGACCTCACAGGGAATTTCTTATTTCATTTTCTTCATATTTCCAGACACTTCAAGCGGATTCAATGGCTTTGATGCCAAGTTTTAAAAAATGCCTAAAAATTGCCAAATATTTATTTACTCTTATAACATCTGAAACAAAGAGTACTGAATAGTATTGATATATGATATATATAATGATAATTTTAATAATATAGAGAAGTCATCATGATCATGATCATGAACATCATGATCATCATCATAATCATCATCATCATCATCAAGTCGCGCTGACAGCATGAATGCCCATGCCTCTCTCTCTCTCTCTCTCTCTCGCCACCCATCACTATCTGTCATCTCTCCTGGCATGTTCTCAGCACAGCGTCCAGTGTCTGCACATAGCTATTGTATGTATATTTTTGTTGGTTGACTGACACTGGTGTGTCCATGTGTAAGGTTACACAGGAGAACATCACTTATGAGTTCATCCTTACTTCTCCAGCATATCCTCCTCATCTTGGATTGTTTTTGTGATAGGAGGTGAGTGGCTATACAGCGGTGTTTGTAGAGTGCAACTTCCGGGATTTGTTGAAGACAGCAGACAACATTGTATAGTTCTAATTCAGCTTTTTCTCCAAGTGTTTCGTTAAAGTCCAGGTGGTGCAGCCGTACAGTAGTACTGAAACGGCTATAGATTGAAAGAATTCCAATTTTATCTAATCAGAGAGATCAGCTTTACATATGATTGATAATCTGTCAATAGTGATCCATGCCATTCGTATGCATATATTAACATCACATTCTGTAGATGAGATATTGTTATCTACATATGTGAAC
Source organism: Doryteuthis pealeii (assembly GCA_023376005.1). Taxonomy (NCBI): domain Eukaryota; kingdom Metazoa; phylum Mollusca; class Cephalopoda; order Myopsida; family Loliginidae; genus Doryteuthis; species Doryteuthis pealeii. The sequence goes on along the minus strand of CM042143.1, from coordinate 1,031,010 downwards.
TGGTCTATTCATTTCAGAGGTTTGCTATTGAATGTGGAGATGTCTCCATTTTGTTTAAAACACATAAACACTATTTTATCTGAGTTCATTTAGAGGCCAATGCTTCTTGTGTTCTGATCCAGGATATGCAGCAGAGATTCACCATGGACATTTGCTTCTTGTCTTCTTTTTTTAGTATATAACCATTTTCCTTCCTAATGATGCAGAAAAAAAGGAGTCATAGATTGTCTGTATATGTCAACACTGGAGTAAAAAATCAAACTTTTATCATACATACTAAAAAAGGTAAAAGTATTTCTTTTTGCGGAAGGAAGCAATAATCAAGTTATAAGGTTTTGTTTCGAAAAGAAAATTGATGTTGTAATTAATGTGTGAACTTTTGGGAGTAAATTGTAGATTTTTTTATTGAAATAAAATTTAAAGTTTTATTTCCAAATTTAAACAATTTTATTGATTAGTGTAAACTTAATTCTATGAAATAGATATGAAATATTTTTTGCAAAATACAGCAACAATTTTGTGAATATAAATCAGCAGTTTGGTTGATTGATTTTTATCATCATGTCCACCCATCGATTTCATACCCAGAGTTTTGGTAATCATGTTAATTGTACATTCATATTTGGCAAGTTGTTTCTTAAGAGTTTATTGCACAGTTATATAAAATATTGCTATCTAATACGATGAATGATTTCGTATATCTAATACGAATAATTATGTTTTCAAGTCATTATTTCTATCTAATAATAATCATTTGTTTTCATACATTTATGTGGTTTAAAGCAACTAGTAATAATAATAATCCTCAGTAAAGAATTATAGATTCAAGTAACTATTTTTAATACAAATAAGTTACAACTAAAACATCATATAACTTCTGTTTAATACTAGTTGCAATGCTGGCATATATATATATATATATATATATATATATATATATATATATATATATATATATATATATATATATATATATATATATATATATATATATATATAGAGAGTTTTATAATTTGCTTGAAACATTGTGCATATATTGGTGTGGGGGTTGATTTTAAAGGCTATCATTGTATATATATATATATATATATATATATATATATATATATATATATATATATA
>CM042143.1:1014888-1024888 GCA_023376005.1 Doryteuthis pealeii | reverse complement strand
TAATTTCAACCCATTTGGTTCCAAGTATTCCTTTCTAATACTAATAATTTGTACACAATTATATGGTTTCAAGTATTCCTAAGTAATAATGATAATTTATAGAAATGTTTTCAAGTAACAATTTATATCTAATATCATTAATCATTAGTTTGTTCTCAGATATATGGTTTCACGTATTACCATACAATCATCATCATTATCATCAAGTTTCACTAACAGCACAAATTACACTGGTTTACAAAGAAATTGAGACAAGCACAAAAATAGCTGTTTTAACCTAATTTGGGGGTGCAGCTGAATTCAGATTTGATATCCGTTTTTACTAATCACCTCTAGTTTATTTTAGATATGCATACAGTACATTTTGTACACATACTATACATAAAGGCGTATATGTATTCAGGGTTAATTTCTAATACTGTGTGACTTATGTCTTCTTTATAGTTATCATGCAGGAAACTGAGAGCATGGGAAGCATTTAAGTCGGTCTGTAGTGGCTTCCTTGGTAACACACGCGTACCAAATTACTAAGTCTGTATTGAGAAGTTGCTAAAGACTTATGAGGATATGGGATGCCGAATATCACTCAAAATTCATTTTCTCCATTCCCACCTCAACTTCTTCCCTCCAAACCTTGGAGCAGTGAGTGATGAGCACAGAGAAAGATTCCACCAAGACATTACGAAGATGGAGAGCAACTACCAAGGCAAGTGGAACCCTGGCATGATCGGAGACTTCTGCTGGATGCTCTTGCGTGACACCCGGAGGCAAAATACAACAGATCATCTAAGAAAACATACTTCTGTCTGTGGTACTATGAATTGTGTACATTGTGTCATCCAAGTATATTTATTCCGTCAATGTTCTTTATCTATCCTGTTTTATCTGTAATAAGCTGCTGCAACTGTTGAAATAAGCACGTATATACTCTGTATATACTAAAATGATACTATTTAAAAGACAGAAAAATAGAGGCGATAGAGCAAACTGTTTATAAATTTGAATTCAGCACACCCAAATTAGTAAAAAACACCTATTAACATTCTTGCCTCAGACAAAAAATATTTTTTTGTAAACCAGTGTTATTATAAATCTCTCGCCACCTGTCCTTATCAGCCATTGCCCCTGGCAAGTCCTCAGTGCAGCATCCTGTATTGACACATAGATGTTGCATGTACATTTTGCTGATCAACTAGCATTGGTGTATCCATGTGTTCCAGTCCACAGGAGAATGTCACTTACTAATCTAACAGTGTCCGGCATGTCTTGTTCGTTTTAATTGTATGATTTGTGTGATAGAAAATAATGGTGGTACAGCTGCTTTTTCTGTGGGATGCCGCGTCCAGGATTCGAAACATCATAAAGCATCTTTGTGTTGTTTACATGTAGATTTTTATCCAACTATTTCCTTAAAGTTATACAGTAGTACTAATACGGTTACAGTGTGGAAGAATTCCTGTTTTATTGAATCACAGAGACCAGATTTCAATATAGCTGTTAACTTGTCAATAGCTATCCATGCCTTTCCTGTATATCCATATCTTGTATATTAATATATAATCTAGGTGTGCTTTTGAGTTATTTGGGTAGGCATAATTCCACAATTTACTCCATTTTTCTTATCTTTGGTATTTAGACATACAAGTCTATTCTCGAAGAAGAACTCAGCTAGATGTTCACCATTTCTGATTGGAGAGTTGTGTAAACAGAATTTATTATTTTCGTCTTTGCCTATTTCTACCCATTGATCGGAATGTTGTATTTTGGAATGTGTCAGATGGGGAAATATAACTCAAAAGTGGTCATGTCCGTTTCATCATTGACATTAATGTGAATGTAGCATGAAACAATAGTTGTACATGGGTTACCATTAAATGTAGTACACATCATTCTAAGTTGGATTCTCTCTATGCTATTTGTGATTTTAAAGCACGAGGACTGAGAAACATTCACACACCTCAAATGGCGGCATTGGCGGTATTTTTCAAAACAAATTCTGGCACAAAAGGTGATTAATAACGTTACATGTTGCAATCTTGCAAGTTTTTTTTTCTTTTGCTTCTAAGTAAGTTTGGTTTTGGTTTTGGTTTTGGTCTCGATAGCTGATTTTGAAACACTGGGGTCAGAGCTATCACCTCAGCAGAACACTCCCCCCGTTGATCCGTGTGAAGGGCAAGCGCTTTGAATTCTAGTCATAGTAACCTTTTGGTGGCTATTTTTCTCATCAATAGACACCACCCTTATAGATGAAAAGCTGTACTTTGTTTAATCTCGGTCGTTTACCTCTGATGTTCATCTGCGTAGCATCAGATGAAGCGCGCTATCGACCTTCTTTTGAGTTAGCCCTCTTGCTATATACATTCACCATGACGCATCAGCATATATAAAATCCATATGACACCAGGACAATATTCAGAAGTGACTTGACTCTTCATAAACATCCCCATCCACGTCAAGTCATAACAGAATATTCCATCCCATGCAGCTTTGGCAAAGTATATAAGGCAAAACATACCATCTGCTGAGAGGAAGACTAGAGGAACAGCGAAAAGTAGTGGTATGAGGGGAAATAGAGAAGTCAACTACGATGCATCCCATGTTTTCTATGCTACCCACTTGTGTAAAATATACTGACTTCCCCTAGGAGCTGGTATCCAGTGAAAAGTCGGTGAATGATTATAAAGGCCGCATATTTGATCTCTCTAGTTGAAGTGTAGTTTTATTGTTTCAGTGTTGGGCATCTCCCGTTACTACACAAGGTTTTTATAATATCAGTTTTTCTTGTCAGTGGAGAGAAAAAACTTTTTTTATTCTTCTAAGTTTTAACTTATTTTAACTATACAATACTAATTTTCAAACAGATAATCGATGTGATCCTAACAGGTATCAAGGAACCTAGGTGTAAGGTCAATGAATGGGTGACTCCACATTTTCCAGATTCCTAGAACAAGAGCCTCACTACCGGATGCAGTTAATGTCATACACATGTAAATAAATACTTATGAATTCAGGTGTACTCATGCACTGAAACACATACAACTATGCACGGATACAATCAAACACACAAACACTTACAAATATGCATGAATACAATCAAACACACAAACACATCCACACATACAAGCACTTACAAAATGCTTATTATTTGACAAGAAAATATTGCAGTTATTTCTCATTTATAAGCAGCTTATATCATGTTATCTTTTACATAATTAAAAAAACATCAAATTCCAAATTGTTATGAAATATCTTAACTTCTAAAATTAATCTTCTTCAGTATTATACAAAACTCATACAAAATATAAATGTCCTCTTTAATATTAAATAAAACATTTATTTTTAAAATGCTTTTCACAAAATACTTTCTAATTATTTATAATAAACACAATGTCCGGTAGAATAATCACTCGAATTTGGAACTTAGATGAAAAAAGGCAACACAGATTTTATTCAGAATTTATTTTGCATTAAGAAAGAACAATGACATTTTGTTTGTTATTGCCTTCCCTCTACTTTAAATATTATATTGTTGAAATACTTGAGCTAATGAATTATACACTACCTTGAAGTCTGAAATTCAGCAGTGCTTGTTTGGTTTTTCTTCTGGCATTGCTACCATTTCATGACGAATAAAATCTTTAAGTTTATATTGAAAGACTGCAAAGAGCGACCAACGCTTCCTGTGACTTACTACGGATGCGGAGAAAAGGGACACATTGTCTGATTTTGTTCCCAGGAAAAAGGCAAGGGAGGGGTTACTGCGTCAGTGGCTACCTCATCGGATCAACATCGACGTGACATCGAAACCAATTGTAGACGTAATAGAAGGAACGAAAGCAAGAGCCCTAGTTGATTCGGATCTACCACAACACTGGTGATTCCTTGGTTGGTGAGAAGTTGGAGTGGAAGAACGCTAATTGAAAAGCAGTTGACGGGAGATGTTAAATACAGGGGTCTAGATGAGGTGTAGTTCAAAATAAGGGTGCTCGTGTTGAAACACCACATCGACGGTATTGACGTTGGCATTAGCATAGATGCGATTGATTGGAAAGTGTCACTATTGATCAAAACTATGTTCAATTCAAAAAGCCCAGTGTGCAGCGACCCTGCTACCACAAGTTAGTGAATTAATGGGGTTAAATGTTAAAGATAACTTTTGCGCCAAATATGATGACGAAAAATGGAGAATTGAATGGTGCTGAACAAGCGGGCTGTGCATATAAAAAAAACAGGGTAAGTATCTATGAGTGTACTATATAGGATAAAGAAAGGATGGCGTTTAAGAGGGAGACAGACGGGTGGGTCGAAGAAGGCATCCTGGTACTATGGAAGGAAAAAGTCCAAAGAGGAGTATTGCCACTGATTTCGGTTACCCAGCTAACAAAATATACAGTCAGACCTGGGCTAGACTTTAGGGAACTGAATACATACGTAGAATGCCATACAGGAGGCGATGTTATCGACATATGTGGCGAAACCACATTCGAAAGTGGAGACAGACGATGGGTTTTACTACAACATAGATCTACAATCAGCATAATTGTAATTACACGCTTTGCGGAGAAGCTTTGGCAGTACCTACTTGCGATGTACAAAGGGGCCATCTATTGCCTTGCTAGATTTTGGTTTTGGGGTCAACATCAAAGAAAAAAATCATGGCGCCGGTGCTCAAGACAATGCCATAAGGACAAATTATATAAAAGCAAAAATAGATAAGACACAACAGAATAGCAAGTGTAGAATGTGCGGGGAAAAAGATGAAACTGTCAATCACATAATAAGCGAATGCAGTAAACTAGCACAAAGAGAGTACGACTAGACACGACTGGGTGGGGAAGGTGATCCACTGGGAACTGTGAAAGAAATTCAATTTTCACCATTCAACTAAATGGTATATGCACAAACCTGAATCTGTCCTGGAGAATGAGACGCACAAATTATCGATGACATCCTGATAGATGAATCGGTTGTGACAGCAGATGTAAGGTGCCACCTTGAAAAATATGGATTAATATATGGAAATTAAAAATATATATTAAAATATATATTAATATATGGATTAATATATGGATATTAAAATATGGATTAATAGCTAAACCTTCGTAGTCAGTCCACAGGCTCAAATTTCAGAAGTATAAAGACTGGAGAGTTTGTGTTCTAGAGAGGTAATGAGATTCCACTGTGGCGGATAAGCAGAATAAGCGGGATTTGTGCTAGACTTGTAGGAAACTTTTGAGCTACTACTCGATGCGAATCAATTGATCTCGCGCGAAGTACGTATGAGGCGGATGGAATTCATGTCTCAAACAATTGGATAAGACTAGCGATTGACATCACACATTACCGTACCGGGGCATATCTATCAATGGTGGATTATGGGCCCCGAAGTATAGCTATATGGCGGGATTTGAGTGGAGAAACGGGGGCGGTGATTGCAGCTTTGTTAAACGAGCTATTCTTGGAAAGACGTCCAGTGGAGGAGATCCTAATGGACAATGACACGGCTTTCAATTCAGCACTAGTCAATGAAGTGTTGTATAGAGGGAATGTACGAGAATAATATAAGGCTGCATACAGACCTAGTGGAAACGCTGAGGGGTACCACAGGACTGTGAAGGCAATAGCCGAAAAGGGCCAACTATCACCTCTCGAGGCTGTCTACAACACGTTCCCCTCGGGCAGGCTGACTCTGTACTGCAGCGAGTAATATTTCGTTACGAGTGGAGACATCCAGTGGTCATCCCTGAAAGAAGCAGAGGTGATATGACTTGGTTCAATTTAGATTGGATAAGAATTCTGGATAAACCTCTTCATGATTGCTGTATCACACAATGGTAGAAAGGAATGGTAACTGGAGTGCAGTCACGGAATAATATTTCTGTAAATGGAATCCCCCGGCATAGTCTTGATGTGCGAGGAATGACAGGCTCCCCAAGTGACAGTGAGAGTACTAAAAGACAAGGTTATTCCAGCTCGTAGATCGGGAAGACAGGCGCATCCAACTTATTGGTCACGTGACTATATGGTGTAAAGATGATCTTTAGATCCTGGTGTGTGGTAGAAAAGTACTAATAATGAGAAGCTAGAGGGCTGACAGGAGAAGCTTCTTATAGGGAAATGCAATGGGCGGGTGTTTTGGGACAAAAATCAACCCACTTACATGAAGAGAGAAACGAGGGAAGAGAAAGGAAATGAGAGAAAGAAAAATGAAATGAGAAATGAGAGAAATGAAGAGTAAAAGGAAAAAAGGGGCAAGTGAAAAGGAAATTAACCAAAATATCTGAAAATGAGTCTCCATTTAAGCCTAACACATTGAAAGTCACAATAACCTATTGCATTGCAGCGACAGAGGTATTCCAAAAACTATTCATTTTTTAACCGATTTTAGTTTTTGTTCCGACCACTTGTTTCCCATAACCCATTCCTCATGCTCGGTAAGAGAGAGAGAGAGAGAGAGAGAGAGAGAGAGAGAGAGAGAGAGAGAGAGAGAGAGAGGGAGGGGGTGTCAACTATAAAATATAAAAAGAACAACAAAGAAAATGGAATATGCGATCCAAATAAAAACAAAACAGAAACTACCAAAATTTTTAGAGGTTACATAACCGCATTCCTCTTTTCAATGTTTTCAGCGTAAATAATCTTACATATCTCTGTCTGTCTGTCTGTCTGTCTATTTGTCTTTTTCTTTCTCTAATGATATTACATACACCGGTGTCAAATGGCCTTTGAATTGAACTAACATAAATAGGAGAAAATGTTGAAAAAATAATATCAAAATTTACTTACTATTAAAGGCCGTGGAAGATGGAGCGAAAAAATGAATTCAAAATTATAGACGGTTGCTTGAAATTAAAATATTGTATTGATACATTTTCTTGTTTTTCCTGCTTCATCTTCCATGGCTTTTAATAGTAAGCAAATGTTGATATTATTTTTTCACGATTGTCATTGTATGAATGTTAGTGTTGTGGGGTTGTTAAGGGTCACAAATAAAACAAACGACTGGTGAAATTTGATACAATTGTATTGAACAAAGAAAGTAGAATTTACAGAAGGAAAGTGAAGTTATGTCCGACAATACAGTCTAGAACTGAATCGCGTCGCTTGTTCTTCAAGCTACAATTGTCTTTGCTACTTATAGTAGTAGTAGGATCATTCCATTATGTAGATAGGTTATATCACGTATAACAGTTTAATTAATAGGCCATTTGATTGTCTTTTATAGAAAGAAAAGCATACGTGTAATCGATACATCAATAAGTATCCAGGTAAATGAAAAAACATTTGTGATAATAAATGGACCAACCTATCGAAAAGACGAGTTTTAGTTTTAGTTAACAAAAAGAAAATAATTTTTATAACGTTGTGGATGTCTTGAAATGGTTTTCAAAGAGAAGGTTGTCGAAGAAACGAACATATGACGAAGATTTCAAGATTTTGATGACAAAAGAACAAACATTCATGTTTATTTTAGATGTTACAAGTGGCCTCTTTATAAATTGTCAGAAAGATAATTAGATAAACAAAAAACTTTTTAAATGTGGAGAATACACGAATCATTTAAGTTAAGCTCCATTTTGAACCATTTCGCTCCCAGATTTTTAAAAAGTAGTGTTTTGGTTATGCAAAATTATGATTTTAGTACGACCTTTTAAGAGTTAAAATAAAAATTTCCCAGTTGGAATAAAAGGGTTAATTTTATTGCAAGCTTTAGTCATTGCTAATAATAACAAACAAGTTCTGGAGAAATGAATATAACTTTTGTGAAATTTGAACCTGTTTTTATAGTTTCTAAAAATGTTATATAACCTTTTTAAACAGATTTAATGTTTGAGAGAGAGAGAGAGAGAGAGAGAGAGAGAGAGAGAGAGGAGAGAGAGAGAGAGAGAGAGAGAAGGATATATATATATATATATATATATATATATAGAGAGAGAGAGAGGGAAATAGAGGGAGAGAGATGTATATAGAGAGAGATTGAGAGAAGGGGAGAGAGAGGGCAAGAGAGAATAAAAATGTAGAGAATGAAAATTCTGTTGGCAATAATACATTTACTTCAATTGTTGTTACACGACTCTTGAATATTTTCAGCTTTTCTTTATCTTTTTTCTTGTTCAAGGAAAATAAAAGTTTGCTCATAATTTATGGTAATAAAATCTATTTCTTCCAACTCAAGTGACATTTTAGAATTTTTTTTCCCTTCTCAACATAAAGCATCAGTAAAGCATAGAAGAATAATTTACTCCCAAAAACTTGATTATGTAAGAAGAAGTCACGGACAAGAAGTTGTCTTTGCAGAGTCTTGCAGGAGTCTTGCAGGAGACAGAAATTCTTATTTCCAAAAAAGAAAGAAATGAAACCAATAAATTTTGAAAATAAAATACAATTACTGATTTCCTTTCTGCAATGTTTGTTCCTCAAGTTTGACTGATTCGTCAGACAAGATTCCATTCACCGAATGAAATATAAAGTTATATAAATAAATGCATATAATTCCAGAGTATTTATTTACCCAACCCCTCCGCTTAGAACAGGATGCGACACAAGGGCAGTTTTTAAGTGGTGTTTAACAGGTTTGATTCAAGAGTTTTTCATTCACTTATACCGGTTGCACACCAATATTACAGAGTACATTCTGCCCTATTATTTTCGCATTGATGGAGGATGAATTGTCCGATGCATCTAGCAGGCGAGTCTTGTTAGATCACACATGACTTTATAAGTTCAGCCCTTACGGAATGCTTCGCTTTTGTCGCCTTGTGTTAGATCAATACAAATTTAGATGGATGTTTTGTTGATACATAACTTTAATAAAGCCGATGATAGCAGATTTATTTTGAATTATTTCATTGATTCTTAAGGGCATCTTTCGTCTGACTCTCATCAAAAGATCTTTCAGAAAAGATATTTAGATCAACAAAAAAGCTTTTCAAACCAGTATAAGACGCCAATTTACTAAGAAAATAAAGAAGCCCTTTGAACATAGAACGTATTGATTTGCATCTCAATCTCATCATCTAGTTCTAATTGATTTTGTGATCTAAGTCACTAATTGCTCCCAATACTCATGATCTAAACCGGTGTATAATGCCTTAAAACAAGAATAATTACCATTAAACTAACATAAATAACCAGAAAATTAATATAAATGAAGAATAATCAAACTAAGTTCCAATTACCGTCGAATTGGTAAGACACTGCAACAAGCGGTTGTAACTCAATACAATCCCGTCTTGTTGCAATACTACTGACAGGGTATTTATAAAACTCCACAATATCATAGAAACCAAGCAGCCAAGCAGAACTCAAGGAACGGAATCACCCAAATGCATGAATGGATCATTCTTGATTTCTATAAATACCAACTGTCTTGGACACTGCTTCAGTTGTACTTAGCTAGTTGCTGTTATTCAAACCAACAGTAGACTAACTGACTTCAATAATAAATACCGCTAAACTCTAAATAACACCAAAGGTACATTTGATTCACATTTTTAAGAGAATAAAGAACACAATAATCCAATTATATATACCTTATTATTTTCCTGAGAACCCTGGGCCTCATATGACCAAAGGCCTTAACACTCTGGACCCCTGGCTGGAAAAATAGCCAAAAATTCCAAATGTTGTAAATTGTTATTTAACTGAATAAAATGTGACAATTCAAAATACATTAAAAATGATAAAATGATAAATGAAATATAAAATTGTAACATTTTGCAACAGCAATGTAGAAGTGGGGAATCGACTGCCAAAATTTCGACCGTCCAGGTTTGTGTTTTAACTTAGCGACGCAAATACCGGCCGCTCGGGTTCAAAGGGTTAAAAATATTTTTAAAAGATAATTTGTGACAAAATTCTTCCTTTTTAAGTAAGTTAAGCGTAACTATAAACTTTGGCTGTTGATCTGCATGAGAAAACTTAGTTTTATCTTAGTTGTAGAATACACCTTCCACTTTGCAGACGTGTAAGTCGGCGTAATAGATGGGATCACCTGTTG
>CM042143.1:907388-1012388 GCA_023376005.1 Doryteuthis pealeii | reverse complement strand
GAGTTTGAACTCGCTTATTACGATGCCATAGTCCAGTATGTTACTCACTACACCATGATTACTCCACCGTAAACATTTTTGTATACAATTACGTTTTAGTTGTTTATAGAAATTTTATAGAGAATTTATTTTTTAAAAAAGAAAGAAGAATAAAGAACAGACAAAGAATATTCTGCAACTTTTTTTCTTTATCCATGTAAAGTATTTTTGTAACTTTTGATTTTGATTTATAACATGGCTGAATCCAGTGGCAAATATTTATAACTCTGCGCCTATTTCCAAGATTTCCGAATTTTGTATCATGACATGTTCGTGTATCACAGACAAACTTTTATTGACCGTTATTTCTTTAGACAGTTTTCATAGAATTATTTATTCTTATAAGCATTTTAATAGAGTCACATGCATCGTCAGTTTATTCTCATAAAAATATGGACTCGATTAGCCGAGTTCAATTTCTAAGATCAGGCTGTTTACGTTTCACATTTCCTTCGGAAAAGAATCAATCACCTCTTCCACTCCGAAGTAAGGGTAAAATATTCGGATAAAATGGACTCTCTAACCTTGATGTTGGCCACCAGTCTAGGAGAAAAAAACTGATTTCAAATACCTTATCAGCAAAGTAACTCGCCTAGGTGAAAATATATGAATCTAATAGAAGTAGAAATATATACAATGTATATATCTCTATTTTTATTAAATTCAAGCAAACTTCACAAATTTATAAAATTGGGGATGTGTATACCATTTGATTCTATTATTTGTTTTTCCATATTTATTTGTTCTTTTCCTTTTTTTCATTCATAACAGAAACAATTAACACTTTTTGTAAACTCATGAGGGGGGCACCGGGCGTTCGTGCCCTTTCTCGTCTTTGACCGGATGTCTAGTGCAGCTCAGGCATAGCTGGACCCCACCTGTTGTGGGTCACTTCACTCGATGGAACCCCGAGCCATAAGAAACAAATAATCAATTCAGAGAGAGAGAGAGAGAGAGAGAGAGAGAGAGAGAGAGAGAGAGAGAGAGAGAGGGGGGGCGGGGGCGTGGGAGAATATCACATTCATATAGTCAAAGGGAATGTTCAGTTTATGTATTCTCATGTTTATCATTCGTCTCTTGTTATTTATTCATCGCCTTGATACCTTCGCAATCCGAAGTCAACGGAATCCGAAACTCAACCCAAAGTCTAAAATCCAACTGATTTTCCCCACTAACTAATTCTTCCAAATCAATCCGCGAGGAGAGTACCCAAGATTTGAACATACAGCACTTTCCCTTTGTTTAGAACCGATCACACACACACTCTCTCTCTCTCTCTCTCTCTCTCTCACATACACACACACACACACACACACACACACACATACACACACACAACTACTCTTTACAATTATCCCAGATCTTATGTATTTTACTGTCCCTCTTTTCTTCTTTAGAGATTTTTTATGGGCCTCGTGAACTTCTTTAAGACACACCAACTCAGACCATTTGTCTCCAAAGAAAGAATATTATTATCATTATCTTTTATAAGTCTCTATCCTATTTTTAATGATTCATCTGAAATTCTACTGATACACATACCCTATATATATATATATATATATATATACACGAACACATATACATTTTTAACATCATGTCTTTATTTATCGATGCTTTAATTTGGTAGGGAATATGACAAAGGGAAAACATTATATTGTAAAAATGTTCTTATATATTGGGTAAATTATTCCGTTGATGTTCGCTTAGAAGCTAAATGTAGAATATTCTGAAGTTAACTAACCTGTATCTAGTTTGAGAGAGAGAGAGAGAGAGAGAGAGAGAGAGAGAGAGAGAGAGAGAGAGAGAGAGAGAGAGAGAGAGAGAGAAGAAACTCACTTTCTGATTTATTATATTAAATTGTGAAATGGTAGCAGATTCCATCAGTTTTCTAGATTTATTGTGTCTCTATATAATCATCAGAGTTTTTATTAAATTTGAAAAGATGACGATATGTGATTATGAAATTTAAACTATCACCTATTTTTATTTCTCTTTTATGTTTGTAAATACGCTTCGTTAAGAACTGTTATCTTTCATCTACATAAACTTTTTCACTAATACAACATGGAAATATGTATGTACTAACATTTGATATAATTTTATTTTTATTTGTGGATTTATCGATAATATCGATGTGGATTCCTCGGTCATGTAAATAATCATCTATTATGTTTGATAATGAGTTTTGGTGTAAGTTAATGTATCTAGTAAAATCTGTAATATATACCTTATCTTAGCTACAAACAAATTAACAAACCCAATAGCTCGGTAAGAAAGAACGTGTTTCGTAGCAATTATTGTTGCAGAAAATGGACTCGGCGTAACGGAGTTCAAATCCTTGCTTGCGCTAATGCCCTTGGGAAAGGGGAATTTAATTTTGTTGAATTTAAAAACAATTAGAACATATTGTTAACCGAAAGCTTTGAAAATATAACGGAAATTATCAGTTATCAGCTCATTCAAAAAGTATGGCTGGTTCTACTGAAAGCTTCATCACTTCACACAAATCAAATATGTATTTCATTTACGTAGTTGATGGTCATCATCAAATACGATGGACGAACATTATTATTTTTTTTAATGATAATAATTGAATATAATATTTTATCTATATTTATAATTATAATCTTATAAGCCTTTCTTTTAGCGTTTAGTAAAAACAAAAATGGATAGTGTGGTGTTTTTAGGTATTTTCAATGTATCTAAATTCTTTAAGAAAATGGGGAAACATATACATTTCCTTGTTTAAGTTGGTCACGTTAACTGATGTTTTCCACATCGCTGATTACAATGGATTTTCATTTCGTTCTTCTCCCAAATCGCGGGACAATTTCAGATTTCCATCGCCAATGTAAATAAAAGAAGAAATGGACCTCGTTAACCTGCAGAACAATTGGACCACTCATCAGTAGCAGAGCGAAATCCGAATGCCTAGAGGCTGCTAAAAATGTCAGGTTCCCATAGGAGGCTAAGAAACTGAAAAACGTATTACAAATAAGATTATCTATATATAAAGTGTCTTATTTCGTCAGGGGAAACTTTGTAAGTTTTTGCTCTTAATGGCACTGTCGTCTATAATGAATAGATAAATAAGAAAAAGTAAAAACGTAAAACGTAAATGGCAATGTGTAAATGACATTAGATATCAGGTAAAAACCTCCAGGTAAAAAGTAAACAATAAGAAGTTAGGGTAATTTTCAGTCATAATCTACAATTCTTCGATCAGTTGCCGCCTCCGCACTATCCTTAATGTTGAAGTCCTTAAACAGGTATTTGGTATAAAGTAACATGCAAATGTAAAATCTAAGTGCTCTAATTTAAAACATGAATAATGGCTTACTGGAAAAACCATGGCAAACCAAACGAACAAGCCTTGGGAAGTGAAACCTATAGTATATATCTTTTCTGATTGAGTCTTGAATATAGAACATATCTAAAAATAACTTATATTTTATGACGATATTTCATATATTAAGAGCTCAGTAAAGCGGAAGAGTGTGAGTGTAGCGAGATGACTAAGCCGCCGGCAAGGTCCTAGCGCAATGCGTCCAAGGGTGTGATAGCAACGAAGTGACTAAGCCGTTTGCAGGGCCCTAACGCAAAACTGCACTACGCGCAGCGAATTCGCTAGTATAAATAATCAAGGTTACAGCAACAATATATCCACGAGCGTGTTTATTTGATTTTTTGCAAATGAAACAAAATTTAAAAATTGTTGCCGTATATCATATCTAATATACCTATCATTACGATATATGTTCAATTATATAACATAATACACATTACCAGCAGTAGATTAAGCCCTAAGGAGATATAAAATAGACTGGTACGTTTGCACCTAAAAACTAATCTTACAATTACATTCTGTTACTGTGAAGCGTCGTCGTCTAAGTCATCGATGCAGTCCCCGATTCTGAAGGTAGATACGGTGAAACACGAAACATCTAATTAAGAATCGATAAAGTGCGAAAGTAAAATGTGCTCAATAATAGTTATCATCTCACTGAGAAGATCGATCTTTATCTCGGCTTGACACGCCTCTAACACTGCACACAACGAATTGCACAGGAATACAACAGTCGGTTCTTAGGGAATAAATATCAGCTTTTCTTTTAAAAGTGGTTCACCATAAACCGTAGTTCCAGTTCTGTCTTTCTACATTTTAAGATACTGGTAATTCCAATTATTAGCAAATATCTGAACAACTTGTTTAATTTGAGAAATATCAGGAATTAACATCAATAACGCTTATATATATATATATATATATATATATATATATATATATATATATATATATATATATATATATAGAGAGAGAGAGAGAGAGAGAGAGAGAGAGAGGTTTCGAGTCACACACGGAGCAGTCTCCCATATCTATAAACTTGCTGATGAGACCTAATAGGTCGAAATGTACATTTAGGGATTGACATTTTCTCGATCTGTTTAGCCTTACATTTGAACATATATGCCCGCCTAAATTCGTTAATTATTAACTAATTAATTTTCAAAAATTAGGTATGACTTTAATTAAGCATATATCCTCCAAAAATTGTCGGCTAAAAGCCATATCAAATAAACACAATGTTTATTTACGTACTTTCATATATATATATATATTATATATATATATATATATATATATATATATATATTACGGGAATTCAACAGAACAAAAGTCCCCTAAAAATGAATGAGTCACAATTTTGACTGTTGGGAAAAGAAAAACAAAAAAACGAACGAATCGAAATGTAAAGCCTGTTTCAAGAACCCAACAACCAGCTTAAGAAATGAACTACCCAGATTTCACCGAAAGGATCTTCAGAATAATTCTGATAATAAAATATATATATATATATATATATATATAATATTATATATTATATATAAAGGAAAAGGTGACTTACCGGTGAATTTGTTCACGATGGTTAGTAAGTGTGGAATTCAGTGGGGGGGGGGTAAGTCAGCGATATAACAAATACAAATTACTCAATACTAAGTAGAGCAAATTTATTATAAAATGGGTACAAGAGATAACCTATTCGAGTTTCACCATAAGGATCTTCAGGGTTAAATCCACTGAATTAATCGAGACACCGATTAATAGCAGTCGATTTCACGTGTGTGTTCATTGCATTAAAATGTTCCTTGCGAAGCCTTCGCAAAAGAACATTTTATATATATATTATATATATATATATATATATATATATATATAAAGAGAGAGAGAGAGAGAGAGAGAGAGAGAGAGAGAGAGAGAGAGAGAGAGGGAGAGAGAGAGTTTGCAAAGGACTTCGGTAGAATGAACGACTACTTTGAGATATTGAGATTTGATCGTTATTTACATCGACTTTTTAATCCAATTTGTTGATATGTCTTGAGAATTGTATTTAACAAAGTACGTAGTGGGGAAACAGCTGAGTCTGTTGCTGGAACTGATTGGTCCCATCGGACTAGGACTGACAATTTTCAGTTTGTCGAGCAAAGATTCCTTATTTACTGAGATTTGTGCAGTTGTGCCACTAGACCGAACGTATTGGGGGTGTTCAGTCAAACTAATCCGCCTATTCTAGTCTGTTAATCTCTGTTTGTCTCTCTGTCTATTTGCTCCCCTCTCTCTCCCCCTCTCTCTCTCAGCCTCTCTTGTCCCAATTTTTATATGTACGCATTTGCAGAGTTGTGAAACAATGCTAGACGTATAGGGCAACAGACGAGAAAAATCTATCTACGTATGTTCATCTCTCTATATATATTATCTATTTATCTCAGACTGATATATATGTAGTTATTTACTAAGGTTTGTTTAGTTGTGGCACAAGGTCGGGTATATGGGTATCCAGTTGTTATAAGATCAGAAAAAGACTTGGCATGCGACGTAGCAACGATGTTAGGGCAGTGTAAGATAATCACGATTCTCATTACAACATAATGACAGTGGTGTAGAAACAAAGAAACTAACTTTTCGCTTGAATATTGTTTTCAAGACCCCAAATTTAAATCCTGCAGTACATTCAAGATGTGATACAACTTAAACGAACGAAACAACCAAACAACTCGAAAGTTCAGAACTGAACAATGGTGTCGAAAAAGAAAGAAATCATCAACAGAACAAAGGAGAAATTTCTACACATCGGTGAATTCAAGAAAAAAGTAGAAATTTAAACTTTTCAACTCCAAATTTATAAGACTTAGTCAGAAGTTTAAAATCATTAAACAGACTGTTAAAAACATTTAATTCTTTTACGTCTTAATGTTAAACTCTTTTAATGTCATAATTTTTAAACTCTTTTACTCGTCTTAATTTTTTTACGCGTCTATCATCAAGAAGAGATTTAAGAATTGTTTGAACTGAAAATACGAAAAAAAAAAACCCAACAAAACAAAAAATGACAAAAAAACAAAAACAAAACAAAACAAACAAAAACAAAATACAACATGTTCCAATGCTAAAATCTGACGTCTATCATAATAAAACGTGATGTGTATTTGCATATTTATTTTTTGGTTTGAAATACCCGAACTTAGTCTACTATAACAGATATTTACCTTACCGTGTATTTGTAGATGTACTTTCCTCTATAATACATCAAATCAAATTATTAAAAAAATAATTCAAGGCACGGAAAGTATACCAAAGTTACATATATGCTTATTTTGGCATTTAGGCTTTTGGCTACTCATAGCACCTGCTGCTACTAAGTAGTCATCCATCTAAGTAATACACAGGCTCACCGATTATATTGAACGAAATATTTGGGTTTTTAAATTGTATTTTAAGGGGGAAAAATATGACAAAACCCAACTAATAGCAACACAGAAAAACTTAAGATAGACCAGCTAGAATTTACTAAAATACAAAAAAGAACAAATAAAATACATCCAAGAGCAAATGAATAAAATCATATATTCAGTAGAAGACAGACATTCACGGTTAGCATGACAAACTGCAAATGAAATTAGTGGTAGGAAAAATGCGTTGACAGCCAAATTAAAAGCAACCGACCAAAAGGATAAACTCTAGAAGTGTAAAGACTACTTCCAGAAACTTTTAAGATCCTCCTAAAATAATAGAAAAATATTACCCCCAAATAGTGAATAATTAGGCATTAAACCAGAAAACTTTACGACAAAAGAACTTAACGAAGTTCCTAGAATTCTAAAAAATAGAAAAGCTGCAAGCCTCAATGAAATACCCCTGAGGTCTGGAAAAAAAAGAAAATTCGATGATATACTACTTAGATCATGCAATGCAGTATCTAAACAAAATACGATAGAAAAATGCACAAAGGACTGCATTTCCCAAAAAAAGGCGATCGCTAAGAACTACAGATACATAATTCTTACTGCTAAAACTGTTAGGATATATAATGTCTTTCTCCTTAATCGCACCTGACCTGAAATAGAGAAAATCCTTTGAAAAAATCAAAACGGATTCCGCAGAAATCGACCCAGAACTTCACAGATCCTAACTATTCGTCAAATCATAAAAGGGGTTCGAGCAAATAATGTTGAGGCAACACTGCTATTTCTAGATTTCTCCAAGGTCTTTGACTCCATGCACAGAGGGAAAATGGATCAAATGCCACTAGAATACAGCTTCCCCGAAGAAACAGTTACCGCTATTATGATGCTCTACAAGGACACTAAAGCAATGTAATTTTGTTGTATAGTGGTATCCAATTGATATCGCTGGTGTATATTGTCTACTTAGCTTAAATGTAGTAGTCGGACTTAATGAAATCACAACACATGTGTATAGTAGAAACTGCTGACTTTATTCTTCTTCCTCAGCTGTGCGTGGGTGGCGAGCGTTGACAATGACTGCTGAAATGGGTTGGTGAGGCGGAAGAGGTGGCTACGTGGGCCTACAGCATACAGCCGTGACGGACCGTAGGCGGCTTTCAGCTCACTTGTTCTCTGTTCCGAACCTTCGGTCTAACTGCCGTCCCTGCTATCGACTTTCTTTTATGTATAAACCGCCCACGCATTTTCTTTTGTTATACTTATCAGCGGAAAATATACTTCCGATTTCATTGTTCTACTTTTTTTCTTTGTTCACGCTAACCGGAAAAAGTCCTTTGTATTTTTGTCGTCTTTTCTTTGTTTCGGTTTAAACGGAAAATCCTACTTCCACCCGCACGATATGCAACAATTTCACCGGATGGCAACACAAATTTATTTGACATTATCACTGGAGTCCTAAAAGTAGATACGTTAGCACCATACATGCCTAGACTACGTACTTCGAAGATCATTAGATCCCATAAAAGAAAAGGCCTTACACTAAAAAAGGCAAAAAGCGAGCGATATCCAACACAGGCTATTACGAATGTAAACTACGCAGATCATCTGGCACCTCTAAACTTGGTGGAACAATTCCTGTACCTAGGTAGTAATATCTCATCCACAGAAAGCGATGTTAATGCAAGTATATATACTTAGAAAGAACATCCTAATGAGGATGCAAATATCTACCTATGCTTATTTGCATATAGGTCAGCTTTGCTTAGAAACGAAGCCGCCCAAAGTGAAATTAGGCAAAGTCAGATAATAAAGACGAGCGATACAAGACAGTCAGGTTTTTCACGTGGTCGCATTACACCAGCGAGACTTGTCTATCTATTCCCTATTCCAATCCATCTCTCTGTATATCTATCAATCTATCTATCTCAGATTTTGTTAGGTAAGTAGTTACCGTGCGAGGAGAAGAAAAACTATTTCTGTATTAATTCTATAATTAGCAATGACACTTGTGTCGTTGTTGTTGTTGGGTCTTTTTCGATTATAAATAAATGTTATTCACACAAAGAAATGTTTAAAACGGTATTGATATGTAAGATTTGATGCGTTCATTTCATGTTAAGCAGTATTCTTGATATGCAAAAATAAATAAATAAATAAATAAAATGAACCGGCTATTTTAAAGTGTGACTTGCCTAGCAACTAATACCAGACCAATATGATACAGTATGCAGATTCTAAGAGCTTAATGTACTGAGAAAGTTAATGCTTTTAGCATATATAAATATAAATTACTTGCAATAAAAGATATGTAAGTATATATCCAGACAGCCAATATTTCCACGTTTATATTTATAGTTTATTCAAAGACATAAACATAAAAATATCCAATGTCCTTCATGTAAAAAAATAAACAAACAAACAAATAACAAAAGCTTATCTTCTATTTTGTTCAATCTACTTTTTGTAGATAACTGTTCCCATAACATAATCTGGCCTCGTTGAAAAAGCAAACAAACTTGGAAGCAAAATCAATAAAACCGCCAACGTTCAATAATACACAAATATCACTTAGGTCTATTGGGACAAGAGCTAGACAAGAATCAGTTTTAAAGTCATATAGTCGACAAGTCATCTATTTATTATATTTACTAAGCATTACTTTGTGCAACGAAAAATCTCAACAGGTGAAATAGGAATAGGAGGATTGTGCTGCTGAAATTTACGAAGTGAAGAAAATCTGCAGGTGACTTACCGTTATCGTTGTAGAAAATGGACTAAGCGAACCGAGTTCAAATCCTGGACGAGCCAATTTACGAGGCAATTTAAATAAACAAGGAAGACAAATAGAATAAAATACAGGGCAAAAAAACTTATTCGAAAAAATTGGCGTTGTATCAAAGATCAAACAAAAATCAAAACATCAGATTCTTCATCTTATTGAACGCAAACGCTTTCCCCAACAAATATGAATATGTAACAGTCCAGAAAATAATTACATCTATGCTATATATATATATATATATATATATATATATATATATATATATATATAAAGTAATTGGTAATTTGCATGAAGCATTGTTAAGTATGTTATGAAATAATAAAATTCGAAGGCAATACAATGCGTAAAAAATAAAGACAAAAAGATGTTTTATATGTCTAATCGATTTCAAAGCAAAGCTTTATCATCAGAGTTTATTTTCAGAGTTTATTTTTTTTATTTCTTTCAGAGTTTTTTTTTCTTTTTTTTTCTTTTCTGAAAATAAACTCTGATGATAAAGCTTTGCTTTGAAATCGATTAGACATATAAAACATCTTTTTGTCTTTATTTTTTACGCATTGTATTGCCTTCGAATTTTATTATTTCATAATATATATATATATATATATATATATATATATATATATATATATATATATGTGTGTGTGTGTGTGCGTGCGTGCGTGCGTGTGTGTGTGTGTGTGTGTGTGTCAAAAAACAAAACAAAACAAAGTATACCAAAGCATGAATTTATTTATATATGGGAAAATTAGTCAGCGTTAAAACATCTTGTTTTTTTTGTTTTTTTATAAAACTTTAATCGAGACAATTCGATGTTGTCTAACATGTGTTAATTTTTTTCAAAGTGAAAATAAATTATATATATATATATATATATATATATATATATATATATATATATATATAAGTTAGGATAGCGTAGACGCTGAGTCAATAGCATTTGGTTGCTTGTTTACTGTCAGTTTCTCGCTTATGTAATCATCATTACAAAAATGTTTGTTCTTCAATCAAAAATGCTCAAATAGTTGCCAGTAAGTTCCATTTATTTGTAAAAAAATACAATCTCCAGATGAAACATGCAATATGTAGTAAAGTAAAGTCGTAGGGCCGGCCTAATGTCGGTATCAGCCAGACAGCGAGGGAGTCTATCCGCTTTTCACTAGCACTAGACAAAGTAAATTATTTTAGCGTCTGAGGTGGAAGGTCTCACCTACCACCAGCTCCTCATTTTACCGCACAGATCTCTGTGCTACTCATACGCTGAGTTGGCGAGGACCGGTATCAAACCAGGAACCTTGATTCATAGCCGAACGCTCTCTCTCTCTCTCTCTCTCTCTCTCTCTCTCTCTCTCTCTGTCTCTCTGTCTCTCTCTCTCTCTGCGCACGAACGCGCATGTGGGTATTTTATTATTCTAATAATACAAAGCATTTCAGAAATTCAAATCTATCGATATTTTTTTCTCTCTCTCATAATAGCCGACAAAGAGATGAAAACTTATTTTCCCTTTTATTTGCTGTTCCACTCACTTTCTTTTTAGACATCGGTATTCTCCCGTCATTCTATCACTTTCTTTTTCACTTTTACAATTTTTTTCTCCAATTTATTGTCTCTTCTCTTCTTTTTCCTCTTTTTTTCTTTCTTCGTTCTTTCTTTCTTTCTTTCTTTCTTTCGTTTCACTCGAATTTAGTGTTTTAAACTCCCCAACTTGAACATGTAGACAAGCAGAAATTCCAATCTAAATGCGTAAATAATTTCGTCACTAACGCGATGGATTTTACTAGTATATAATGATATGATAAATGGCATTTATTTATGAATTAGTGTTGTTTTCGCAGTCGAAACAATCCTATGATTTTTCATTTATTATTTTTCCTTTGTATTCAATAAAATGAGAACTAAATGTTGTGGTTCTTGTTTTGCCATTGACAGAATGCCAACTTTATTGATTGAGTTTTTTCTTGTTTCTTTTGCCTTGAATTTAATAAAAAATTGTTCTCGTTTGTTTTTGTCAGATAACACTTAAGGGTTTCATTTCAATGTCGATAAGACGCACAATGTTTTTTTTATGTTTGCCTTAACGAAACGTGATTTCCTCTGCGAGAGACATTTTGCTCCTGTGAATACCTTTTCTTATGACCCATTTTATTTCTTCTTTTTTTTTTACAATTGTTCTTAAAAGATGGGGAGATCTTATTCGTATCTGTCACTTGCAAACCGAATCTTTTTCTTTCTATTTCGAGTTAACAGTTTGCTTTAGGTAAAAAATAACATGCAGTCTAAATGAAATGAAAATAAAATGAAATAAAAGTTAATTTTAGGAGACACTGACACACCTTGTATAATAAGGCAGATTGAATTTCTATTGCGAATAGATAATTGAAATTATAATTGTTTAGTAAGGATCATTATTACCATTAGGTTGTTACAAAAATAATGGCCGATTGAAGTGCTCGGTTTTGAAATGTCATTTTTACATAGAATTTGTTGTTTATTTCAGGTGAATTTTTGCATATATAATAATTATTGTGTGCACAAAAATGAAATTTAATTTATTTTCAGATAGAAAGTATGTTTGAAAAATAGGGGCCTTCAAAGATGAACATGCCTAAACATGATCTTCGCCTTCTTATCTTGCATGAGTTCAAGCTTGGGCACAATGCCCCCGAAGCTGCTGCCAATATCAACAAAGCATGGGGAGATGAATCCACAAGTGATCGGACTGTACGAAGGTGGTTCCAGAAATTTCGCAGTGGAGATGAGAGTCTTGAAAATGAAGAAGGTAGAGGACGGACATGCAGTCTTGACAATGAACAATTGCAGGCAGTTGTTGAGCAAAATCCACGACAAAGTGTCAGAGAAATGTCTCAGACACTTGGTGTCAACACTGCAACAGTTTCCCGCCATTTACAGAGTATTGGAAAGGTGAAAAAGCTCGATAAATGGGTTCCTCATGAGCTCAATGAGCACCAAAACCTTAGGCGGTTTGAAGTGTGTTCGATGGTCAGTTTGCGTAACACCAATGACCCTTTCTTGACTGAATAATCACTTGTGACGAAAAGTGGATCCTTCACGACAAACGTCTTTGAAGGCCCCTATTTTTCAAAAATACTTTCTACCTGAAAATAAATTAAATTTTATTTTTGAGCACACATTAATTATTATATATGCAAAAATCCACCTGAAATAAACAACAAATTCTATGTTAAAATGACATTTCAAAACCGAGCACTTCAATCGGCCATTATTTTTGTAACAACCTAATAGTTACTTGAAACAATAAAACTGTGTACAAACAAATGATTATTATTAAATGGAAATAATTATAGTTATGTAGCCCCTTCCTTCTTCCTATCATATTGTAGCCCTTAGCATCTTCTTGTAAAATAATAATGACTGTGAAAGTCAGTGTGTGACGTCAGCGGTGGTTTGACGTTTTATGCAAGTGTAAGTAAAAATTTAAAAAACACCCACACACACACAGAATAAGGAAACGTGCAAGTGATACGTGTTAGTCACTGATGTTGGTTTCTGATTGAACAGAAAAAGGCAGGAACGAGAGTGAGAGTAAGAGGGATAGTTAGAAAGTTGGGAATCTTGCCTGGGTTTTTGAAGAATACAGACGTAGAGAGTTGGATGGTTGTTTGAATGGTACAAACGCAAGAAGCATCCCAAGAACATACCTAGTTTAGCACATAAGTAAAACAACAACAAGAAGTAGATAAATAGTCAAAACTATTTGGTAAAATAAAACACGCAAGATTTTTTTATTGTTTGTAATATATATGTATTCATGTAGTGATTAGCCTATTTACTATAGATCAGACTTATTTCCTGTTTCGCTTAATAACAACGTTTCAGTTGTCAACTATTTTACCTTCCTTGAGTTTCCCTTGTGTTCTGGGATGTTTAATCTAACACTGAGTCTGTATAAAGATATGTTAGATGAGTACAGAATCCAGTACAGATGTAGCAGTAACGTTGGGGATCGTCCTCCCTCCTCATCGACTACCGATCTCTCTAACTCAACGTTGTGATTGTTTCGAATCATTCGACAGGTTCTGGTCAAAATTGCACAAGCCACTGGTCAGTTCCCAGAGAAAAAGAAAGAAAAAGAAAACAACAATAATCCCCAAAACGCCAAAATGAATTCCAACATACACGCGTATTATCATTTTATTTCAATCCTCTGGTTTATCCTATTCGTAGATGAGTGTGTGTAACATTTCACAATTTGGACGATCACGTTATAGACAGCAGCTGAACACTTGGTCAATTCTATCTCGGGTAGTGCCTAAATCTGCTGTATATGTTTTTCTTGTGACCAACTACATTGGACGGAGGAGGGCCTCAGTCCAACGAGCAATCCAATTTTAGTCGGGTTGCCTCTCATCTATCCAGCTTCTGAGTGCTTCTTTGAATATATGAGATCAGGGTTTCCGGAAAAGAAAACTGTTTTCTCGTGAGGACCTCCCAAAACTTAAGTACTTTAAAACTCAATACCTTTAGCAACTGAACTCTGAGCAGACTAGCGCCAAAACATCCTTATTGGGAAAGCCTATTTTATAATCTATTAAAATCTGCTATTACATTTTCTTAGAAATGTAATTTGTCATTTTTATGGATGAAAAAACCGAGTGATATCTCTTAGCGAAATTTCTTAATTCCTGATTCAACCATTGATATTAAGATACAAGAAATAATTAAAGTTCATAGACTGAAGATTTAGCTGTTTTTATTTTAACAAAAATTATGAGTTATCAAAATATACAGGAAATTTTACATTATGAACCTTTTTGTCTGTCGTAATGTTTAGATAATTTCGAACCGAAACAATTATTGGGTTTGACATTATGGGAGTTGACTGTTTTCATTTTTTCATTCTAATTTCCATAAAAAGGGGATAGACTCCCTTGCTGTTTGGCTGATACCGAGGAAATACTACTCGCCCAACTTCCTTTTTTGTTTATATGCGCCTTGTTTTATTTCGTAATATCGCTTTTTTTTTAAAGTCGAATCCGGGAATCGAATGCATGACTTCTTGGCGAATTCCAGCTAGAAACATTTGACTATCACTTTTATTCTCTTTGATGCACTGACCCATGAAACAATTCAAAGATCATTTTAAGAGCTTTAAACTTTACTGGATTTGAAGAATTAACAATAAAAGTTAAGAAACATCATCAACCCTATCCCCAGGGTTTAAACCAGAGTTTTTACAATTTATTTTACTTGATGCTTCCCTCCTTTTAACTTGAAGAATAGAAGGACATTTATTATGTTCTGTTGACTTATTGGCTTATTTATTGGTGTCGTTAAAAAACAATAAAACCGATGATTTTTTTCTCCACAACGCTAAAAATAAAATAGAACGAAAAACAGATTTGGTGAAGTCAAAATGAGAGTACAGCAACTGACAAAAACAGTCGAAAATCGAATAGTCTATTAGTTTCACAAATCATCAATATTACCTGAGATTTAAATCAAATACAATGTCGGTTCAAAAATTACCACACGCACACACACACACAACACACACACACACACACACACCACACACACACATATATATATATATATATATATATATATATATATATATATATATATATGAGGTTAAGTAAACAAACAAATGTGTTTATTTTTATATGGCTTTAAGCCAACAATTTTTGGAGGATATGTGCTTAATTGAAGTCGTACCTAATTTTGAAAATTAATTAGTTAATAATTAATGAATTTAGGCGATTTGTTTAGCCTTACATTTGAACATATATGCCCGCCTAAATTCATTATCATTAACTAATTAATTTTCAAAATTAGGTATGACTTCAATTAAGCACACATCCTCCAATATATATATATATATATATATATATATATATATATATAAGATAATGAAAGACAAATCCTCTTGAAACAATAGGTTTTTGTTCAAATAATTTTGATGTTTAAGCTTACTGTTTTATGCTTATCTTATATGTTTATTCTAATACTCTTCCTTACTTTATATTCAATCATATAAAAACTTGGAAAAAATTAGTAGAATAGTGTAAACATCTGCACAAAACTTGGCATAATTAGCAACTAATTTACATGAGTCAGCGATTTTTAATCTCTTGATATAAAGGGATTTATAATTGCAAAATTGTAAATTCCCCCAATGTTATTGACAACTACAAGTAATTATGCCAAAATGAATAGATAAAACCGGAAGCCTCGAATTTTCCGGGTGAATATAGAACCTTCAAAAGAGATGGAGAAATACTAGGACCGGAAACGGATGTGCTCCACCCACCATCGGAGGCAGAAGTAAAAGATAGTGTTGATCAGTGACTCGCGATTCTGGAAAAGACAGGTCGACTCTAAGGTGAGTCTGGCGAGGAATAGGAATAATTATAGTAAAAGAGCCCTGTCATTAAAGGGCAAATTAATCTTCTCTCTCTCTCTCTCCCCCCCCTCTCTCTCTCACTCTGACCTGATAGCCCATGCACATACGTGTAAGTAATAAAACTGATGCTTGAATTGACAAAGCCAATAGGACTATTGTGTTCTCGTGAATTTTTACTTCTTTCTTCTAATTACTCGATGTCACCCATTACATTAAAGCTACATCCCTGTGAGACTGTACTTGAGGCATTTTCACTGTATCTTCAACCAGAGCATATATGTTGTACAGCGTCCAAAAAGTAGGGAATATTAAAATGAATAAATAAAATGAGAAAAATAGCTAATCCCAGGAATTTGGGCAGATATTATTGAGAAAATTGAACCGTATACATTTTACTCAGTGAAGCAAGTGAAAACATGGCATCTACTTAGCTTACCATAGATTGTAGACAAAAGAAAAAGAAGAAAAAGAAAAGAAAAAGAAAAATAGAAGTCAAAGAGTGTGTGGGGGAATATTTTTAATATAGTTATTTACTAAGCTTAGCTTAGATGTGGCACATGGCCAGAAGCATAGGGCGCCCAATGAGAATCGAACTCACTAATAATGGTCTGCGAGGCAAGCTTGCTTACCATTACACCACGTGAGGTGCCCTGGAATATACCACCGAAATTTATAGACTAGGCGGGGTCACGTGGTCGATTCCTCCGCCAATCAACAACCATAATGCGTGGCTGATTGACTACTTAAACACTGATACTTTCCATACTAAGTATTCTTTACCAGATAAATCAAGGATTTCCACTGGATAAGCGCTTTTTCTTGAAGGCTAAAAGAATGGTCCATAAAAACGTAACAGTGTGCGCATTAATTGTACAAATAGTCGGATTTACGTTCAAACAAACATTGAAAGAAACCTGGACTCAAATACTAGCAACTAGTTCCAACAATGAGACAGCTTTTTTTACAGATAACACTTGATCGGATTAATCATCATTTATTTCCGTGATATCGAAATGGTGAACCTAATTTCGGATAAATTATCTAAAAAGTAATTAAGAGAATCCGACTTAACTTCTAAAAATAACAAAAAATTGTTAAAAAGCAAAACAAACAAACAAAAACAAAACCCTGATATGTTGTCTTTTTTATTGATTGCCACGTAATGAAGTCGCCACTCTTATCTCGAAGGAAGTTCATATCTCTTCGGATTAATGGGATCAGATCTTGTTTTAATTATGAGTGATTTTAAATTACACCCCCACCCCCAAAAAATCAAACATTACGAAGACCAATTATCTCATTTGAGAACCATTTCCTAAACACGCAACAAACGATTTAAAAAAAAACTTTTTAGGATATTGTAGTAATAAGAAAACAGACACGGTCGGACTTGAGTAAGCTTTATTCTACTTTGAATACATTTGCAGTTCTCTTGGGAGTTTATATAGTTTTACAAAACTTTAAATTTACATAAAGGGGAGGTGACTCTCAATTACTTATTACAGATACATTGCAAAGACTCGACGATGTGATTGGGTTAACGGTTTAAAAAATGGGAGAATAGAATCGAAGTATATTTTATTATTTCTATTGATGCTTCATGTTTTATGAGAGTTTCTTCTTAAAAATTATAATTATACAAGCGGAGTTCATTTTCATTAAGTTTCGAATTTGTCTTCTCATTTAGTCGGGGAATTTAGAATGACAATATGTCGAGAATCGCACATACGTTATTTGTTGAAAAAAATTCTGTGTTGAGGGGGGTCCACAATCAAGTCCGCCGCAAACTGGTTAAGTTCATCACTGTTCTTTTGTCTTTTCTCTCTAGTTTCAACTAAAGTCTTACGTCGTTTAGTCTCTGCCGGTGCGCGTGCCACTCTGATTCTGTCGTTCTCTTTACATTCCAGCTACTTATGGAAGTAGCCTCCCAACATCCGGGCACCTGAACCAAACCTCGCGTCCGTGCAACGCCCAAGTCTCACTTTCTTGGGAAGGACGCGGGTTCGACCCCGGCAGGCAAGACAATGTATTTCTCTTATGTCGTGCATTGCCGTTTCGTTCCCCATCACACGTTACGGATTAGTTACCCAAATTACAGTAGAATTTATTATTTCTTAAGCTGACTAATCTTGCTGGTTCATGAAATTGCCTTTCACCAAGCAACTAGTATTTAACACAAAGAGATTAAATGATTTGGGTTGTTCTCTCGGTATTAAAACAGAATTCGTGAGAAGCAACAACAATACAAAATAAAAGAAGGCACAACAAAAAATTTGTTAGGGATTACAAAGGTTACTTTAAAAAAGTATTCCAAATAGAAATATTTTCGAGGCAAATACAAACGTAAATAGATATATAATTAAGCAATTTGTCAACTATACGATCTCTTATTATATTGTTGTATTTCATTAAAAGTTGAAGCATTTGTCGGTTATTATTTTCCTTATGTAACTTTTTTTTATAATAATAAAAGGTATTATCTATCAAAAGATAATTTCCTATATGTTGTACAAGTTTCAATAAAGCAATGAAGGGTTATTTAATACTCTTCAGAGCTCAAGAGCTGGATTCTCACCACCAGATACATTTTAGAATAATACTCATGCAAACTCTTTTACTTTTGGTAATGGTGGTGGTGGTTGTAGTAGGGAGTTTGCATTCTCTGTGGAGTATACAGTCTGTGTATTCTATTCTTAAGATCATGAAATTCAAACGGATAAAATCTAATATTCTATAATTAGAGAAATTGGTTGAATATATATTGCCTGAATTTTATTTAATAAGTAAAAATAGAAATGTAATACATGCTCAATTCTGGTGATGTTCTTTGATATTTTTTACTTTCTTTTAAAACAAGTAAAAGCCGATTGGTCAAAAGAATAGAAGGAAAATAGAAATGAGTAAAGACAATAAAAATAAATCTATATTTTTCTAAATATAATTATGAAAAACATTCCCAAATATAATTATATCTTTTACGCAAAAGAAAACATAGCCATAAAAATTTTGTACATTGTTAAGGATTACGGATAGAGAACAATTTAAAAAAATCTTATCCTAGTGGTCGGACACCAACCAATTGTACTATTAAAAATATATCCAAAAGTTCATCTCGATGTCTCCGGCAAGAAACAAATAAATACAAATAATTTTCAACTTTTTAACTTAGTTATTCATCTTTATTATATTGATAAAAATACATATTTGTTTTTATAGTCTTTACTCATTTCTATTTGCCTTCTATTCTTTTGACCAATCGACTTTTACTTGTTTTAAAACAAAGTAAAAAATATCAAAGAACACCACCAGGATTGAGCATGTATTATATTTCTATTTTTAGTTATTAGATAGAATACTTGAAACCCTATATCTATGTACAAATGATTCATATCAAATAGGAATACTTGAAACCATATAACTGTGTGCAAATTATATCAAATAGGGATACTTGAAACCATATAAACAAATAAACTGTGAACTCCAAACCATTCTGTGTTATTTGTAAAGTCTCATCGAAATGTAGGTCTCCAGTGTCAAACAAGCAGCACTTAATAACGCAAATTAACGAAATAAATAGGGCTCGTTTCAGACAATCAATCAATCAATTAATCAATCAGACAATCAATCAATAACCGAAGCGTCATTTAACTCTTAAGAGATTTAACGTTTTCCACTTCGATCACTCAACGTCATCTCAGCTCTTGATCACTCACCGGTAATCTTGTTTTCGTTTGGGTTATTTGTTTAACGGGATATCAAATCCGAATGAGTTATCTAATGTTGGAATTTGATTCATTTGTAATTGTTTACTAAATACCTAGAGAGCTTGGCAATGGTAGTGAGAAAGTTAGTCTCACAGATCGTTGTTAAGTTCGATCCTCACTGACTATCCTATATCTGAGTTTCAAACCGTAACAAATTAGGTTAAGGGTCTAATGTTGAAGTAATGACCAAGAAGAGAGTCTCATTAGCCCGTAATAAATTAGAGGTAGATTGTTACCATCTTCCAATATTTTAACCACATCTTAGTGAAATATCCATTTGTATGTCTTCGCCATATCTGTGTGGCTTAGGATATGCTGACCTTGTAGATGGGTGTTTTACCCATCTACAAGGTCAGCGTATCCTAAGCCACACAGATATGGCGAAGACAAGTCATGGGCATGACGCTAAACTGTATTTTAGGGTGAGTCTCCAGTTCTGCAGATCTGGGGAATGTGAAGTACCCTTTCATTGATATTACTCCGGTGTGGTAGTATCTGTTAGCGTTCCCATCTATGGGTCAAATAGATAAGTTTAAAAATTTAAATTAAATAATACCATGGTGCACTCCCCCCCTAAAAATAACAACAAAAAACAAAAACTCTTAAGAAACAGCTGAACGTAAAATGTAAATATAGATGTACAATAAGCGCAATTCCCTAATATCTAGGCATAAAATAATCCTAGACTAGTTGATATGCCTTTAAATCCAATCAACTTGCCATTGTGTAATCATTGGTAATGTTGTATCGCAGACAATCACTACAGTATTTTACTATTTAACATAAAACATAATGAATCTTGTCTTTTCACAAAGAAAATTGCTTTTTGTTATTTGAGAATAGATTTCAACATGAAGAAACTTAATTCAGATGATTTTTAGAGTATAATAAAAACATTTTATATATAAATTCTGTCAATCATTTTACAATCCATTTTTGAATTTTCTGTTATTGATTTATGGAATATTTAAATAGCAAAAATATTGCATTTAAAAGGATAAACTCTATTCACTTCCGTATTGGCTTCCATCAAGATTAGTAATACGCACAATTCTTTTGGAGGAAAAAATCCATTGCACAAAAAAACGTCCGTTTTATCATGAATCAAAATTTATAATTAGATATTGGGAAAATATTTTACTTATCTTAGGCGATGTGGTGGGTACGGCAAACAAGAGAACTTGTGTATATATCTAGATAATGTATTCAGTTCTTTGTAGGTTCAAAGTTATCTGGGTTTGATAAAATAAAGCTGTGCCGAATCCCAATGTTCTTTCTATTCAGTATCAAAGAAACAATTATAAAGCATTTATCTATTTTCCATGAGATCCACCGTCAAAAATTTACAGAGGAATTCTTAGTGGTGCATTAGTTGTAATCTGATAAATCTTTTACTACTTTATTGAGTGCACATCTTCATAGTGTACTACACAGACACATGATTGATTTTAGCTTTGAATTCTTTATAGATGATTTTGAATCTGTTGTGGTTATTTTAGTGCTGATTTGGATGATGAGTCAAAATGCTTTGTAAGGAATTCAGTTTTACACGAGAGTATATTATTAATAATGGAGATTCGCTTCCGGTTTTTGTCTGTAACTAAAACTATGTCACTATTTACGTCACATTACACAAAATCGTCATAACATAGAATAAAATGTATTCTATGCTATGACGATTATTTTGAGTGTATTTATTCAATAAATACACTGAAATTTGAACATGCAACATTAGACAGTCCTCATTGTTTTTTAAAACAAGTTTTAATAAATACATGACTGGTATCATATATCTATATATAGTTTGTTTTATTTTAATACATATTTAAAATTTACATTTCAAATTGTTTTATTTTTTAATCCTTTAATGAATTTGATGATTTTACTTACTTGGGGTACAAACTCGCTGACATTGAATTTTTTACTCGCACCCCTCAGGCAATATGTTTCAAAAATCTATTTTTACATCGCCCGGAGAGTTTTTTTAAAAAAAATTTACTAGTACAAATAATTTACTGTTATATGACATCAAGTTGTCCTATCGAATACGAATAATCATTAAACAGTTCTATTTGACTCATATATTAAAGGATCCTAACAGGTTCTACCATTCCGAGGAGTCAGAGTTGACCTAAGAGTAATATTCAGAACTGCAGCCACACCATCTTTATTTTGTACTAGTCAATTGAATATATTTAATTGAAAGACAGTTTGACGTGCGTAGGTCCTTACTTTCCCTACAAACAATCATTTCTATTTTATGAATGACTTTCGCTGGATGGCGCAATTAATTTTCTATTATTCCCAAATTTCTTTCCAAATTGTTAAAAATTGAAATCGAACAAACAAAAAAAAATTTGAAAAAACAAAAAAACTCATGTAAAAATCGCCGAAAACAATCGCAGTATTCCAAAATTTCAGGATTGCGGGTCCAATTCGTTCCAAAATGTTTTAATTTGCTCACGAAATCGGCCTGATTCCCGAACGGTATGATATGTTGGGTTATGACCTCTAGGATCAAAGTTGAAACTGTGACGTATTGATACACTGACATTCACATTTATTATTAATGATTAATGTGTTTGGAAAATAAACACATTTTATCGGAGAGAATATGATAGCAAATATAAGTTAAATTTATACAAATATTATCATCAAAAACAAAATCTTCATTTTCAACGCCTGAAGATAAACAAACCTAAGAACAGATAACATCATTAGGATGAGAGGTTCTTCCACATCTTCCATATTCACTGGATTTAGCAAACATATACTTTTATTTGTTTCGATCACTAGTTCCATAAGTGCCAAAATATGGTAATGAAGGAGTACTCCTTACTCCACAGATATTCAATACTGGAGCCTCACCATCATATGCAATTTAATGTCATACTCAGCACCCCATTCTATGTGGGGATCAAACGACGATGCAGGAGACGCATTCGGCTTATTCTGAGCCCCACCGACAGAACTCAAGTGCATTTAGAAAACTCTCATTAAAACAGTCTTTGTCCTAATGATATTCATTATATACTTACCATTTATTTCTCTGATAATCAACTGATTCTTTTTCTACTGAAATGTTTATCTGTCTTTAAATAATCAATAAAGAGAGAGAGAGAGAGAGAGAGAGAGAGAGAGAGAGAGAGAGAGAGAGAGAGAGAGAGAGAGAGAATTAGTATTCGTTCCTTAATCAACATTATGCCTGATTTGAAATACAGCTGACTACATTGGTATTCTACAAGATCTTCTGATTCAGTGCTTAGATTTAAGATGTCCCCTAATCACTGCGTAAACTTGATATCTCATTACACTAAGCAACAAATATTTTGCTTCAGGTGTTAAAGTGTCGTTGGAACTAAATCGAATATGCTGATTCGAAAGCCATGCTCAGAATCTAGTACATCAAGATTTTATATAATTACCGTTTGTAGGCCCGCAACATTTCTACTTACACTTTATATAAGAACTTCAGAGTTATGGTAGAGAAAGGCCGAAGACATGAACATAAGAGGCGAATTTTAAACAACAAAATAAATATGGGAATGTATAGCATAGACACATATAAATGACCTCATATTATTCCCAGTAACATTCTACATCCAGTAAGATAAGATATAATAAATTTGGTATTCAGGATTTTCTTCAAAATTGAAAAAGTTTTTGGGAAAAAGCGCATTTTGGAACGTTATATATACTAGCAAATATATGCACCCTCCGGGTGCAAGTATTTAAGTTTTAATATAATAAAATATCATATTAAATTAGAAAGGCTAACGAAACTGAATAAGAATGCAGATATGGAACAGAGGGGGTATGACTGAAAAATAGAACATCTTTAAAAAATAACTCTTCCATCATTTTCCCTTACTCCCGTCTTTCATTGGTAAATTTTCCTAAATTAACTATTTAGTTAAAATAGGAAGTAAAGAATAAAATTACAGTTATTCTTCTTTTTAATGAATTTCTTTAAGATTTATCCCCGAGATTTTTGCTCATATTCAATAAGATAAAACCAAACAATTAGAAATCAATAATACTAAGCATATATTTATTAAAATCAAATTCTTAATATCAATATGTAAATTAGCCTTCTCGTTCACACTGTAAACCGCTATTTTCTTGTATATATAAATACAATTGCATGTTATTAGTATGTAGATATGGTCAACAGTCTTAATGATGTAAAACAATTTTATTAATAATTGAAGTTTAAATAAAAATAAAATCATGGAGAATCTGATGTCAAATAACTAAGGAAATTGTGACTTGAATAGTAATGTAGTTTCGGTTACAGACATAAAAACCCACAATCTCCATTATAATAATATGAAATAAGTAAAGTCGTCGGGGCGGCCTAAAGTCGGTATCAGCCAATCAGCGAGGGAGTATATCCCCTTTTCAATAGCGGTATACCAAGGAGATTGTTTTGGCGTCTGAGGTGGAGCGCCACACCTACCATCAGCTCCTTACTTTACCGCACAGATACCTGTGCTACTCATACGCTGAGTTGGCGAGGACCGGTATCGAACTAGGAACCTTGCGGTTTCTACCCAAACGCTCTACCGACTGAGCGCCCGGCCCAAGTGTATTTAGGCAGCACTTTTTCTCACACTACACAAAGAAAAAAACAAACAAAAACTTCAAATAATCGAAGCTCTATATATCAAACAAGAAAAACCCACCTTAAGAAAAATAAACTTCGAAACAAGTCAACATGTCCTCAAATGCCCATAATTTCCCGCCTATCCCCCCTCCACTATTCCCCTTTCATTCTCACAAACTTGTGACCCCCCCTCCTACAAAAATCTCTACTGTTAATGTTCGTTTGAACCACTACCAATTCCTACTACCTCCCACTACCAATTCTTACTACCTCCCACTACCAATTCCTACGCTACTGCTGGTTTTAAAAACGAAACACCTGAAACATTCCATCAGTTTCACACCTGAAGATGGCAGAAAGACATGCCGAAAGCGCTCGTGAAGAAACCTTTGGTGGATTGCTAC
The DNA here is from genome assembly GCA_023376005.1 of Doryteuthis pealeii. Lineage (NCBI taxonomy): Eukaryota > Metazoa > Mollusca > Cephalopoda > Myopsida > Loliginidae > Doryteuthis > Doryteuthis pealeii. The sequence continues at coordinate 987,660 of CM042143.1, read as the reverse complement.
ACCAGTTCCACCCTGACATTAAAAAGATGGCCAGACAGTTGGAAAGGATTGAACAAAAACTCGTCCGACAAGAATCGCCAGTAGAGTTCAATATATATATATATATATATATATATATATATATATATATATATATATATATATAATGGGTTATTACCTAAATCAATGCATACAGTTTTGATTATATTTGCGATTTTAATTACCAATGTTTCTCGGCAATTTTGTTCATCAACTTATTGATAAAAACATAATAAAGTTTCTTATAATAAATAAAACAAACATATATATACAAAATGTCATTTTAAAATACCGATTTAGCTCAGTCGGTAGAGCATCTGGCTAGGAATCACTAGGTTCCGGTTTCAATTCCAGTCCTCGCTACTACTACCCATCAGCTTGGGTAATCTGATCTGTGTGGTAAAGCAGCATCAAGGAGCTGACGGTAGGTGTGACGCTCCAATTCAGCAAAATAATCTCTGACAAAAAGGCTAGTCTCCCTCGCCGTTCAGTTGATACTCACAATAAGCCATTCTGCAGAATAAACGTCTAAAGGTTACTCTACTTTTCCTTCGTATCTCTGAATAATTAGAATGATGATCATCCATCTCCAGCTGAAAGATATCAGCTGTGGTTCACATGATCATAGGCAAACATCCAGGGTAATATTTTTCTCACACTTGCTAAATGGAGTTCCGACTTTGCCCCACGAGTGTCTCCATGGAAGAGTCTGAGAATTTCTATCATATAAACTACAGAATACAAACGTCTGTATCTTGTTGCCAGCTTCTATAAATTCTTGATAGGAAAACAGGAATGAGCGAAAGTTTTCTCCCTTGAGAATTTGTTGATTGTGATATTCTGGAAATGATTGTGACAAGACTGTTCTTATTGATTTCACTTTTTTTGGCCTTCACTTCAGGAATATTGTTTAGGTAAGTAATCAGTTGCAGATGTTGCATTGCTTCAGCCACCTGCTTATGAATTCGGACTGCTCGATTATAATGTTTTCCTGTGAATACTCCATTCACAGACACTGTAGCGATAATTTCTGATTTTTTCACAATATTCTGAAGCCCAGCATCTCTGAAATGTTTCCCCAAACACCCAAGAAAGAACATTGATATGTGAAAAGCACCAAGGGTGATTACCGACCTCTCGAGGAATTGTGGATGCCTCCATCTGATTATATGGAAGTAACCTATAACAGATTTTAATGGAACCTCGACTCGGGAAAGTAGCTAGTTGAATCCAGTCCAAGATGGTAAGATACTCTCTTAGTGCTTAATCTCATCATGAAGTAGGTTAGATTAAGCTGCATAGGATTTTGCAGCAAGGTGAATCAGCAGACTCAAGAGAAACATGTGCAGCCAACCCTTTAATATATATATATACTCGGCTAATGAAAATCCCCCTCCAAAAATGAATGACCTGGATGTGATACTGGTGGTGAAGTATCAGATCTGAAGCTCTGTGGTGTGGAGTGTGTCCTTTATTGTCCTTACTCCCTTGTTCATTCTGACTCCGAGTGGTATCACTTGTTAGAGTTTCATCTATGGGTCAAATACAGTATGGACAAAAAACAATGAAAAACTGAATCCTTCTTTATCAATACCATACATTTTAATGAAACTTCAATGATATTTGATATTGTTGTTAAATTTCCCTAAGCAAACAATCATTATTTTCTATCATCAATTAAATCAATTGTTTCCTGTGTGTCTATCCATAGGAAGTGATTGATTTCCTTGATAGAAAATTATGATTTTTTTATTAAGGCAACTTTGACATTGTTGGCTAAGTTTCTAAAAAGAAAATTAGCTCAGTCGGTAGAGCGTTCAGCTAGAAACCACAAGGTTCCTAGTTCGATACCGACCCTCGCCAACTCAGCGTATGAGTAGTACAGGGATCTGTGCAGTAAAGTAAGGAGCTGATGGTAGGTGCGGCGCTCCACCTCAGACGCAAAAACAATCTCCTTGGTCTAGCCCTAGTGAAAAGGGGATAGACTCCCTCGCTGATTGGCTGATACCAACTTTAGGCCACCCCGACGACATTTTATAAGTGTTTCTAGTTATTTTTCATTCTTGCTAAATATCTTGATATCATCCATATACATGGGGTGGTTTATATTTGCCTAACATTTTGGATATTTGTAACCTCCTCTGTATTTATTTAGTTTATAATTAAATGAAATCATTGTTATAACAAATAGTAGTCACGATAATTGTTATAGTTTTTTCTAATGTTTCCAGTTCCACTTTCCAGTTTTCCATAACTCGAGATTAAATTTACAATTTGTTCTGATATCTTTTAAAATCAGACACTCTATCATCCACGTCTTTTTTGCGCCTTTTGAAGTCTTTGCATTGATCACCCTTTACGGCCTTGTTTTTATCTCCTTTAAAATGTGCTCGTTTATATATAATATGTCTCTTGTTCCCTTGTGACATCATTTCTCTTCTTAAGGAAATAGTCCGCGACTTTCACGCGATTGTTGTTGTTGTTGTTGTTGTCGTCGTCAATGCAGCATCTATAGGTCGACATTTAACTCGATTTACTGAATACAATTATATCCAGTTTCCTTGCTTTGATAGAAGAGACTAACTTTAAATACCAACCTCTAGTCTCTTCGGGTTTATGGAGGTTTATACTAATTTTAGATAATTCTATATTGTTTTATGGGTTCTAGCGAATACAAGTATTAGAATCAAGATTTATATAACCATGAATACCATGTAGAAAGAAACAAAACAAAACAAATTTATTAAAGTGTAAAACATTAGCAATGATACAAAAACGAAGGTGTGTATATGCGTGTGCTTGTGTGTGTGTGTGTGTGTGTGTGTGTGTGTTGTGTGTGTGTGTGTGTGTGTGTCTGTGTGTGTGTGTGTGTGTGTGTGTGTGGACAAGAATGTGCGTAAGATAGCAAAAAATATGGCCCATTTACAAACTGGGTAATTTCCATTTTAATTATATTGGTCTTGATTAGTTTTTATAGGAAAAGACTTTTTGGTATCTTTCCGACATTTTGTTTATGCCAACAGCGCATAGACGCTGGAAAATTGGGGATGAAAGATACCTCTTCTCCTTACTGCATGCCGAAAGAAAAGAATTGTTAAGGCAGATAATCCGACAGGTAACACCTTTCTGGTTTGACACTGCGGATATAAATCAGGGAACTTTTAAAAGCACTCTGATGGAAGAGGGTCATGTTTCCGAAGAACTTGATCTTGATTCGTGGCAAGTACGTGGCAAAATTCTGTGGAATTTTCCAATGAAATTCACTACTTTTCTGTATATCTGTCCTGTTGTTAGTTCCGAAATAAAACAGAGTATTCAATTGCTAAAATAAAATAAAGCAGAAAAGGTATTTTATTTACCCGAAAAACAGTCTCATCGACAAGAAAAGTGTAGGGAATCTGTTTTAGTCTTCTTATTTCAATGGTAAATGTTGACTTGGCGGTAAAATAAAGAAGGAATACATCAAAAAGATTTGATGGCACCATCTTGAATTTATGTATTCATCGATATGTAATAAACATTTTTGTACTTCAAAAAACACCGAGATAAATCTGTCGCTGCAAAAAAATAAAAATAACAAACAAACATTCAACTTGTTGTTAATTCTTGCTTAATATTTCACAGCAAATTAAAAGGATAGATTTAATCAGTATTACTTATTGGCCGGAAATTATTAATTTGTTATGTCTGACTTAGTATCTCCCTATTCGCACATCAAACTTTAAAAAAAGAATATTTGCACAGTATATATACATTATAAATATAATAAGTAATTCATCTAATAGATTCCCAAAATACCCTCTTAAATTATTTTTCTTATATATTTTACACTATTGTTGTTTGTGATCTGATTTGACATTTCCAAAAATGTATTACTCAAAAAATCCAAATGGTTAACAGAATTATTGTATTTAAATCTGCCTTGACAGTAACTATTCCAGTTTGAGGAGAAATATTTTAAAAAGTGTCTACCATAATTAATAATTCCATCTATTATTCTGAAAGTTTCAATTAGATCATCTTTCATCCTCTTTCTAGTAAAGTAGATAATCCTAATTTCTCTAATCTCCAATGTTCATGTCTAGACACTGACGTCCAGACCTGAATATAATATTCTATATGAGGTCTTATTAAGGTGTTATATATATTTAAAACATTTGCCTCCCATGAAATAAAATTTCTAATCATCCAAACAATGATTCCATTTGGTATAATAGACAAAATATGATCATTAGTTTTAAAAGTAAAATCAAAGCCAAGCCTAGATCATATACATCATTTAATCTTTTTAGTATGGTAGTAAATATTCCGCAACATATATTTTTATTCTTAAAAGCAAATAAGGACACGGAAACTGCTCATCATATCAAAGGAATATAAAGATTTATGGAATGTTTTTATGGATATACCACAATATGATAATTTAATTATTACAACGTTTGATATGTTTACTTAAGAGCTATTGCAAAATAATCCAATATGTAAAAAGTATAATAATCTTGATTTAACTCTCTCTCTCTCTCTCTTCCTTCTTTCTTTCTTTCTTTCTTTCTTTCTTTTCATCTTCCCATTATGTTCGATTAAAACAGATTAGCGTTATCGCTTTCACACGCTCAACCTCCCTCTATATATTTTCCCTACTCTCTTTCTTTTTTCTTGTTATATTTTTCTGTGTAGCATGTTCTTTTTCTTCCCTTTCTTTCTTATCATAAAAACGGAATGGTCCATTATTTAGCTTAGTTGACGATAATTTGTGGTATATCCATGCCAAAGAACCCAGTTTGCCCAATTATTTATTCAATACTGGGGAGAGAAGAAACAATTCATGCCTTTCTTAAATGTAGTATAACGAAGTGAAATGCAAAAAGCCTTACACAGGATTAGAACTCAGATCACAGATTCCATTACCCATTGTGATAGCCATTATGGCTGAGCGTGCCAGTAATAAAAGGTTGTATGCGTATGGGTAAATAAGAGTGGAATAAAATGATATTCGGATTATTTACAAACTGTGTAGTTTTCTTTTTTGGATATTTTGGTCGCATAAATAGACATTGTATGTATTTACCCAACACAAACAGGATGAGACACAAGGTCAATCTTTAAGCAGGGTTTAACAAGTTTTCCTTCTCCTAGGCCGGTTGCCATACCAAGTTTAAAAAGCTGTGTATGACAACTATTTACTCATGGAGAGAGAATAATTGAATTCATACTTTTCCCAAGGATATTAGCGTTATGTGAAATGTAAAGGGCCTTGTTCAGGATTTGACCTCGGTTAGCTGTGTCCATCTCTTATAACAATAACCGTTTTACGACAAGACCCTCCAAATGTGATATCGGTATATAGTTCTGGATCAAGTTATAAAGAATGAAGGTGGTTGAAACGTTGTCGAAATAATCAAGTTAAAAGAAAGAGCTCGAAATTATGTGAATAATTTTGAATTGATTTAATAACATCAACAATACAATTTCATTATGCATATAGTCTTATTCTTTCAGTGATGCTAAAAAAGACATCTGAAGAAGTCAGGGGGTTTGATTGGTCGAAACGTGATTAAAACAACCAAGGCAATAACTCAAACTTGCGTAAATAAGTTTACATTGATTAAGTAAATACATTAGCAACGTATTTCCCTGATAAATATAACGGTCTTATTCATTCAGTAATGCTTCTATGAATTGATGGTCACTGTCTGTATCTTTCATGATTTTCAATGTACAGCCTACACAGTGAAAACCGACACTTTTTTAGGTAAAAATAGCTGAATTCTATTTTTAATCATCAATTTTTCTTCATCGCCATAAACATTTAGTTTGTTAACGCTGAAAATTACAAAATCTAAGCAGAGTGATGTGGAGTAGCAAGAAAATCGATTACAGCTATATTAAAACGCAAGGCTTTCCTCTTAGTTGAAGCCTTGTTTACGGATATAGAGTTCAAATGCCAATCTGCATTTATAGATTAAGTCGCTGGATTCAGTTGATGTAAAATCCTGAATATCTGAAGAAGTTCTCTGCTCAAATAACACTTAAGACTGCCAAATGATCAGCAATCTTAAGTATGGAAGACAGTAAGTTTCTTGTCCAATAATGAAAACAAATTGCACAAAAAATATTGATCTCCTTTCTTGTCAATACATTTCTCAGTTTGGTTTTGTTACTTTCTTTGTAAGTAATTTCACTGGATGATCAATTTGTAGTATCTGTATCTGTTGAAATATAATTTGAAATATTATCTTTGTCCGTCTCTCTCTATCTCCCTCTCTCTCTCTCTCTCTCTCTCTCTCTATATATATATATATATATATATATATATATATATATATATATATATATTGTTGATTTTGTGTCTCCGTATGCTTCTAGTGAGTTTATATATTTGAGATAATATAGATAATAATGTAGATACCATAATATGTTCATCTGGGAATAAATATAAGAAAACTCGGTAGTTTTTTTTTAGTTTCTTTTATTTAGACGTAGTGGTAAATTTTCAGGATTATGATCCTCCCTTCCTCAAGACCGTGGACAGTAATCATTATCATAATATAGCACTTTAATGCTTCACACTAATGCCCAAACCTGGTATATGTACTTCCAAAAAACGTATACAGATACAAAAATATATCTCATATATATATATATATATATATATATATATATATATATATATATATATATATATATATACCAAGATGCTGTCATAAAATTACATATTACTTTGCAATTTGTAGCCAGATTAAGCCACGAGACTTATTATGTCAACATAATAGTTATGTCACACATAAAGAGTATAAAAGAAAAGAGTACATATCCGAAAAAGTCAGACGCATTTGTAGAAGAACGAAAGTTGGTTGAATATAGTTTCCTCGTACAGAATAGATAAAAGGACAATTCACTACGAAGTAATAATAAGAATATTTTATTGCCTGTGGAAACTTAACAGAATAGAGTACAAAAATGACAATGAGATACAAGGAATTATACATTAGACAATCGAAATTTTGTTAATATGAAAAGTCTTCAGTAGAGAAAATGTTGAATTCATCATATGAAACTGACAGAGAAGGAAATACTTACAAGTTAAGCATGCTGTTGTGTACGGGGTTACTGGGGACACTAAACCCCATGTCTGTTGCGACTCATTGTGGAGGAAGAAAGTGAGAAAGAGTTTGGGCTTTGTCGTTTCTTATTCTATAATCTGCTGACAACGCCACCTAGTGACTATTGGCAGACACGGGAGGTATTTACCTTTACTGTCCTCCACTGTCAAGCAGGTGAACTGTGACAATTAAAGGGTGTAATCCCTACATGTTGAATACTAGCTCACCTAATCGTGAGTTTTTATCCTGTCTTATGTAGTATTTTTATACTTGAAATATATATAGGATAAGATAATAAAAAAGTCTGGCTTTATATAATTTTGTGCCTATTTTGTATTTTGATCCTTTCAAGGTCTGATATCCCGCCGATAAGAAGTATTTGCGTTTTAATGTAATAAAATATATTAAATTATAAAGACTAACGAAATTAAATAAGAACGCATATAAAATATTACAATTATTTTAATGTTATTTTAATTGGTTTCTATATAAGATTATATATAAGATTGCTTTTAATACGTTGGAGAATAACTGGTTAATAGCAGGACAGTCTGGGCTATTTAACCTTGATTTAGATCTTTTACTTTATTTCATTTACTGTTTTTTCGGTTTTTTAAAAAAATCTTTTGAGTATTTTTTACTGTAAGTGTCATATTTTACGAATTGATTCTTTTTTATGTTGATCCCACACAATATGACAGTATGACAGATTTTTCTAGAAACTGTCAACATCTTTTTTTAGCTGCACCATCAGTGAATGCTATTTATTCTCAATGGTCAAAGGGTCTAAAAAAGGAGACGACTTAGAAAACTAATTTTATAAAACACTTAGATTAATAGTGAAGAATAATTAAAGTTCCAATTACTGTCGAATTGGGAAGACATGGCAACAAACGGTTGTAACCCAATACAAACCCGAATAGTTGCGAAGTCTACTGCAGAATGATAGGGTATTTATAAAACTACACAATATCATTCAAATCAAGCAGCCAATCAGAACTCAAGGAATGGAATCACCCAAATCACCCAAATGCATGAATGGACCATTCTTGATTTCTATAAATACCAACTGTCTTGGACACTGCTTCAGTTGTACTTAGTTAGCTGCTGTTATTCAAACCAACGACTGACTTCAATAAATAGTAAAAGTAAGTAAAGTCGACGGGGCGGCCTAAAGTCGGTACCAGCCAGACAGCGAAGGAGTATATCCCCTTTTCAATAGCGCTAGACCAAGGAGATTGTTTTAACGTCTGAGGTGAAGCGGCACACCTACCATCAGCTCCTCACTTTACCGCACAGATCCCTATACTGCTTATACAGTGGGTATCGAACCAGGAACCTCGGGGTTCCTTGTCGGACGCTCTACCGACTGAGCCAAGCCAATACCCTTTAATTATAAAAAATTATAAAATTAAATATTTCTTTAAAATATTTTTTAACTTTTAAGGTTTTTTTTAGGGTAGCTAGATCTTCGAACGAGCACGAAGCTATCTTATGTACCCCATGTTCAGCATAAACACGATAAAAACAGATAAAACTTCTTATGAATACGAACAATTATGCTAAACTTTAATAAACCAACTCTACGTTTTCTATTTTGAAGAATGACCATATGACAACTCGTATATAATATGGGTAAGTACTGCTAATTTCACTCGTTTAAATACGAAGAATTATTCTAAATTTTTATAAAAACGATTTTACTTGTTTTATTTTTAATATTGATAATCTTAAAACACGTGGTAAGCCTCCTGTCACACCCTGTTGGTGAGAGTGGTTCAACTAGCTTAGACCAGTTGGGGGGCATTAAAGCCGAGGCAGTTTCTCTCTCGGGACGAATCACTGGTTTCAGTGAGAATCCAGCTGGCCCAGGCCGCTGGACAAATTAATCGCGTGATCCTTAGGCGCCACACAAGGAGAATACCGATGGGATCCACGCATTTTTTTTTATTAGCCATCGCAGGAGCTTCGATTTGTGCGTGGCTTCTCACTTAAAAAATACCTTGCGTCGCATCCTGACTTGGTGGGGGGTTAACGTAAATACCGAATCATTAGTCTGCCGCTGGACAAATTAACTGCGTGAGCCCAAGGAGTCCCTTCCTTATGTAACACCTGCCCCATCGATTTAAAGGGACAGGGCTGAGTTTATTGCTTGGTGCCTGAGGCGTCCAAAAGCGGAATGATGATGGCATCTATGCATTTTTGACTAGCCATGGCATTAGCGTCTGTTTGTGCGTAGCTTCCTACTATAAAAAAAGATCTTGTGTCGCATTCTAACCTGGTGGGAGGTTAACGTAAATACCAAATCGCTAGTCTTAGAAACCTGTGTCCGTGGCAGTGTTGACAACGGCGCTCATGTGAGACGACTAGAGAATTTTTATTTAAGGAATTGTACGGATCACCACTCTACGTCTGTTATCTTTCAGGGATCTGTGCGGTAAAGTAAGGAGCTGATGGTAGGTGTGGCGCTCCACCTCAGACTAATAATCTCCTTGGTCTAGCGCGAGTGAAAAGGGGATAGACTCCCTCGCTTATTGGCTGATACCGACTTTAGGCCGCCCCGACGACTTTACTTACTTTACAACTAGAATCAAATATGTTAACTTGACTCCTTTAAATACAAATAATTATCCTACATTTTGCTAAAAGCAACTTTACCTCTTTACATTTGAATCATTATCATCTTAAAACCCGTCTATAATATGGATCAGTACGACTAGTTTGTCTCCTTTGAATACGAAACCATTGTCTAGTTGGACACATCGGGCAACGGATATAAATAGTTGAGTTAATGCAGTTCTAACTGACAATCTGTCAGTTGTAGGTTCAGTCCTGACCACGGGTAGTTATAACATGGAATGCTTAGAATAGCTTAACCCTTGTACCCGCTCATGGTTAACGGAATGAGAACAATTTACCCCCATGGATTAATTAAAGGGTTCAGTTCGAAGTTTCGGGATGGGTCCCGATAAGACATGAAAGTTTCTGGGTTCAAAAAGAAACACTGACGAAGACCGAAGGTCATGACTGGCGAAACGTTGTGTATATAAAAATAAAGATGAGGACAACAGCCCGAAAATCTAACAAATACAAATTATACTAAACTCTAATAAAAGCGACTCTACGCCCTCAACTTTTAGTAATGTTAATCTTACAACTCGTATAATTAAATGCAGCAAATGTTTTTTTCCATTCTATGAGGATGTGTTTGTGTTATTAACGTTTTTGCCGTAAACATCATTTGCATAATGGTTTTTGTTTGCTTTTCTCATGTTTTTATAGATTATTGAATAAATACTTTTGCCTAAAAAAATCCAAGAAATATTTTTATTCTTTCTCTGTAAATATGAAAGAGAGGGAAAATTCATTAAGATTTTTCCACCCCCACCCCCAATGATTCTTATGGATATAATCCTCTATTGCATTTATTATTCAGTAATTAAATCTATCACGCCATACTAAACGTGGTTTTTAGCCACCAAAATCACTGAAGAGTTTCATTTAACTGAATGAAACTAATGAGAATATTAAAATGAGTTTTATTGAATATTTATATTATGTTCATATATATCCATAGAATATTGTTAAAATATATCAGGTTTATTTCATTAAGATATTTTTTTCCTTTTTTCTTCGAGCAACATCATGCACTTCTGCTAGTCTTCGTATCCGTTTCATATAATATGTATTTAAATGTGTGTTCTTGGTTTTTCATATCAAGTTATAGCTGAATAAATTATTCAAAAGTTTTACCTCAGGCAAAAGTCATGGAATTAGAATACTTAGAGAATATTCACTTAATAAGACATAAAACATTTTTCTTTAACAACTGAACATTCTGGCTTCATATAATATTAATTAAAAACTAATTATTATTTAAATTAATTTTAAATTCATGATGTACCTTTTTCTAAGCCATGAAGAGGAAAATATTATGGTATGATCTTGTAACTTGCACTTCTAACATAAATGTCATTAGAATCCTAGATGTGTAAGTCTGTCTACAATTAAAATACAGTTCTTGCTAATTTCAAGTGGTTAGACATACTTAATTAAAAGGAACATGGCTCTTACAAAATAACTATGAATTGAAATAATAGAAAGGAACTCATTCAAGAAGGCAATCCCCAATGGAGTGTGGGGGGATAGACGTTGGTTTGTCAGCTGTGTCTAAAGTTTGGTACAAATATGAAGGAAATGGGATGATTAAAAAGGAAAAATACTTGTAGACCATGAAATCCATCAAAACACCAGGATAGCAAATGTACAACAAATAAATGAAAAACAAGTCGCTTGAAACAGAAATTAACCGAATGGGATTCACGTATAGAAAAGCCAAAGAAAAGCATCGCTAATAAGAAGAATGAAATGAGATTAAGAGAAATTTGTAAAGTTTTAAAATACCATCCTTGGCCAGTTGAAAAGGGCTTAAAGAAAGTCCTGTGTTATGGAATCCTTTGGTAAGCGTATAAGTCCTATCCTGCGTATTGGTAAAGGTCCAGTGATTTAATCCTATGTCCGTCGTCCATGGATGTCCACGTAATTATGACCAGTAAGGTCGGTTAAGTATTGTATCAGCCTCAGAGTACTGCCAGTGATCGGCCACGAGATAGATCACATGATTCTGGCCGAGTCTATAAGTAGGAGCGACGATCTAGCACACACCTTATATGTAAAAAATCTCAACAAAATTATCATGGCGTGTGGACAATTTAGTGATTAATCAAGAATTTGCATTGGCCAAGATGATGATGCTAAAACTTTTGTCTAGTCCTGTTAAGATAAAACTTATAAATATGACTGTCTAAAGAAAATAATTTTTTTCTGAATCATTCATTGTAAGGTGTTGCATGTCATTTAAATGACCAGAATAGATGGTAACCATTATATCAATAATCAATGTAGATGTTTACAATGAAATCCTGGATAATTTTCTTATTTCCTCGATAGAAAATTGGTTTAATGATAATGGCATTTATTCAGGACAATAATGCATCTTATCACAGAAAATCGATAAAAGTTTTCTTCGGAAAAGCCATATAAAATCAATGGCCTGGTTAGCGAACAATTCGGATCTAAATTCAATTGAAAATTTATGATGGAATTTTATTTAAAAATATCTATTAACTTCCATTCAGGATATTTGGAATTATTTTGCTAAAGAATTTTGCTTTAAATTATTGAAATCTATGCCTGAAAAAAATTAAGGTTGGCATAAAACCTCAAGAAATAAATAAGTTTAATTTTTATTTTTAATAAATGAATTCCATATTTTTTGTGGTAATGAATTTCATATTTTTCCATCAACATTGGGTTATTTCCTTATTTTCCTCTGCATAACTGAAAACATTTTTCATTTAAATCATTTAAATTATTTTGTTTAAAATATATTTTATGTAGCCAGAATTTTCAGCTAAGAAATAAAAGATGTTTTGCATCTAATCTTTTATTAGTTTATTTACTGCTAAGTAAACAAAAAAACAATGTGAAAATCGTCTAAGTGTGCTAATTCCATCATTTTTGCCAGGAGTAGTATTTATTGAGGGTGATAACCGGTTCTGAGTGTTAGAAATTAACACACGTACAACAATTTTAAATAGTTGACATCAGTTTTTTATGCGAGAAACCAGCAGATTAAAAAGAAACCTTTGTTGATCGTAGAGATATGAATTTGTTTTTGTTCAACAGGATGGCTATCTTTTTTTTCTCTCTCTTGTTGTTTATCGTAGTCATCACACTGAGTATGTCAGTTTCAGTAAACTGCGTAATTATATCTCTGCTGATGTAAAGGGCGATAACTATATCTGACGAAGCAGGGATACATTAATGTTACGGTAAATGGTGACGTGGTGCTACTAAGGGTCTCTATAAGAAATTTCCACAAAATGGTTTAAAATTTCTAACACATGAGCATTAATTAACACTGAAAAAGAGGCGATTAAAAGAAGTCTATATGGTTGGGCTACATAATATTCAAAAGGGAATGAGAGAGAGAGAATATATATATATATATATATATATATATATATATATATATATATATATATATATATATATGTTTAGTCAGAGAGGTCTGCAACAATTGTATTTTAACCGAAGACCTACTTGATATATTGGATCATTTGTTTGCTTTAGAATGCAAATTATAATATTAATCCGTAATTCTTTCCTCGTCATTGAATTTCATAATATTTTCTGATGCATAACTTGGAATTGTTTTTTTTTACCATTAATCTAAATAACTTGATCTAGTTAATTAAGGAATATATTAACAAGATAGAATATGAAAGAAACATTTATTGCGTCTCATCAGTTATTAGTTTATTTACTGCTAAATAATTTAAAAAAAATAAGTGAAGGTCATCTAAGTGTGCCAATTTCATTATTTTCCACGGTTAGTATATCATGTTTTATATAAGTAGATTTTCAACAAAAAAGATGGTTGCGGCTGGAAACTGACGTTGATATTTTTTTGATGATATATAACATTTGTAAATCTCTCTTTTTCGATTGAGCAATCAGCGATGAGATTACGTTTGAATTTCGATTTCTCATCGGTGTTATTGGATATATCTAAAGTATTTTTTTAAATCGACTCAAACTCCTATTTTGGAATCTTATGCAATATAAGTTCTTCATTCTGAAAGTTTTTGAGCGCAGATGGCCAATATTTCTGCTGTCTTTTGTTTTAAATTATCATAATCGTCAACAGATACCTGTCAATTTCTGGAATTTATAACAAAAAAAAAAACAGTCTTCTTAATATATTTAAGTTGATTTGAGGCAGTTTGGCCAACTATTGTTTCATTTCATCCATCTCTCGAATGATGCGAGCAGCTTCAGTGGTATTGCAGTCTAGTTTAATTACAATAAAGATAGAAAAGACATTCATAAAACTACATGTCAATTTACAACATTCACAATTCAATAAAATATAGAGACTCAGTTATGGGTAAGTACTACTAGTTTGTCTCCTTTAAATTATACTTAACTTATAACCGATCGTATATGAATAAACTTTAAACAGATTTATTTGACCGGTTCATTCAAATGCGAATAGTGTTTAAACTGATCCATTAGACTAATCCAATACGAATAACGTTTAAACAGATCTGTTAAACCGGTGTAATCGAATACGATTAATGTTTAAACAGACCGGTCGAATCGAATTCGAATAATGTTCAAAAAGATCTGTTTAACCAGTCCGATCAAATACGAATAATGTTTAAACTAATATATTTAACAGATTTGATAAAATATAGATAATGTTTAAACAGACTTATTAGACCGGTCTCATCGAATTCGACTAATGTTTAAACAAATCTATTACACCAGTCCAATTGAATATAAAATAATATTCAAACAGATCTATTAGACTGGTCCAATGGAATACCAATAATGTTTAAGCAGATCTATTAGACGTGTCAATCTAATACGAATAATTTTTAAACAGATGTATTAGGCGGTCCGAAAGAATACAAATTATATTTAAACAGATCTTTTTCACCAATCTGATCGAATACAAATAATGTTTGAAAAATCTATTTGACCGGACCGATCAAACATGAATAATGTTTAAACAGATCTATTTGAACTATACGATCGAATACGAATAATGTTTAGGCAGATCGATTAAACCGTTCCAATCAAATAAGAATAATGTTTCAATCGAATAAGAATAATATTTAAGCAGATCTATTTCACCTTAAAATTCTGAATGACATCTCTTTTATGAGTTATAAAGACCACGTGCCACGAGATTCCTTTATATATATATATATATAAAGATGAACGAATATAAATATTTTACAGTTAATTCAATTTTATTTGAATTGATTTCGACATAAAATTATACATAGGATTGCTTTTAATAGCTTTGAGAATAAAATGATAATATTAGAAATCAATTACACCAAGTAATTATTTATTAAATACGGTTTTGTTAAACCAGTATAATAATTATCCATACCATCTATCATTTACATAAAACCTCTGTGTATGAACTTGTATGAACTTTACTTCTTTTGAGGTCATACATAAAGAGATAGCTAGCTAGCTAGCTAGATAGATAGATAGATAGATAGAGACATACAGACAGACAGACAGACGGACAGACAGAAAGTGAAAATGAAGACGCATGCAAATAAAGCAAATAATCAAAAACAAGAATGAAGGGAGAAATAAAAAGAAATAAAGAAATCAAAATTAAACTTCATTACATTCAAATAAAGAAAATAATGAGCTCTGAAAAAAAACGAGAAACTGATCAGCTAGCAAAATGATTCTTAATAGAGAATGCAAATCTATGTATGCGTGTGTGTAATAAAATGTGACACAGATGATGGTGATTGGATATTGTATATATGAAAGGTAATTCAAAAGTAATATCTATGTATTGCCATGGAAACTGCAACACATACATCGAGCACAATAACCCTATTAGATAGAGTAAATGTTCAGTCAGAAAACAATAATATAAAGGATACCGTCAGAATGGAATAGACGACTCGAACACAAATCTGGGAAAGGCTCTTTGCATTTCATCTCGCCCTTATGTTCTTGGGAAAAGCATATATTCATGTGTTCTCTCTACGACCTATGAATAAATAATAGAGCAGACTGGGTTCTTTAGCCAAGGTTAGGTAACCGGTATAGGAGAAGGAAGCCTCTTAATTCAAATCAGCTTTACTCTGCTTATAATACACCTTGTATCATATGGTTATGATGGTGCGGTTGGATGAATACCTACAAAACACTATCATTCTAATAGTCACCACCATTGGCTACTTATTTTCACCTTCGCTGAACAAGAGCCAAGTATGTCACGATCATAAAAAATATATACCAGCTTAGGTGACACATTTTTTCTCTGCGCCGTTGACAGCGTTCATGGCAGGGAAATGTTCTCGATGTCCGTCTTTTATCGGCTTGATACACGCAGCGACCGAAGCGTTCTTGACATCGGGAATCAATTGCTGTGTTGAACAGGATTCACATCGCTGTTGTCACTTCCTGAAAGTAAGACTGGAGGAACACCGTAAAGCAGTGGTGCGAGGGTAAATAGAAAAGTCAGGTATGGATGACCATATATGGGACGAAAAGGGAACACATTTGACCTATGGGATAAAGTTAGGATAATAGATAGGAAAGGACATTGGAGAAAAAGACGTCTCAAAGAATCAGCTCATATGTTAGGCTATAGTAACCTCTTAGATAGACCAATTATAGAGATGAATAAAATATGGGAACGAATAATTTTAAAAGGATAGATTAGTCTTTTTAAAAAAAAGCAATATGAATCAAGTCAAAAATCACACATAAGTATAAAAGTAATTATAAATTAATATAATGAACATTAGGTTTATATAAGTTCTAAAAATTCACTAGGAAATGTCATGTTGGACACATGACGCAACGGATATAGGAGTTGAGTTATTAAAGTTCTAAGTAACAATGATCTGTAGATTGCACGTTCAATCCTGTTAAGAACGATAAAAGAACAGTCTACCTCGAGAGATTAATTAAAGCGTTCTATTCGAAGTCACGTGATTGTTCCCGATTTCGCTAAGAAGTTTTACTTTCTTTCACTCTCTTTTTCTTTTCTTTCTCTTGTTTTACTCTCCTTTTTCTTTATGTTCTTATTATTTTCTCCTTTCTCTCTTTTTCCCTGCTTTACTTTTTTTGTTGTTCTTTTCTCATATCTTTCTCTTCTATTTCTCCTTTTTATTTTTCTATTATTCAAAATATTCTTTCTTTCTTTCTTTCTTTCCAATTGGTTTTTATTCTTTATTTCTTCTTTTTTTATTTATATTTTCTTCTTTCTTTCCCTTTATCTTTAATTATTTCTTTCTTTCTTTTCTTAATTTTAATTACTACTAATAATCATAATCTCAACAGAACTGGTTACCATGCTACTCTCGCAGATCCATTGCTATTGAATAGCCAGTCCTAGTTGGCTGTCATATAATTGCGACACATCCTACCCGTGGTGAACGGTTTGGATAAATACTTGCATTTAAAATATCTTTTAAAAATGAAACCCTAAACTTGTAAGTACTTTGCCTGTTTATTTATAGTGAGATAAAATCTAGTCGTTCTATTTATTCTCTTTTTACCTGATTAAAATGGAACAATAAAAAGAAACTAAGTATCAAAAATTAAAAATTGTTCGTCATGGAATTTCTTTTGGTTTACATATATAACATCGATGCCAAGTAAACTAATAAAGTTGATCGGATTATTTTATTCTAACTTGGAGATAAGCACCTTTTTTTTAAGTAAAACGTTGAAAAACACTCATACTTGGCAAGATTTGTAACTAAATCATCAATCCTTGGCAACGGGTATGAATCAGGTTCAGTATATATGTTTATAGTTTGCAAATAATCTACGCATATTTTCCTCTGCCTTCTGGTTTTGTCTTTACACAAACTTGGGCCCGCCATTTATAAGAAATACTTGGTTCGATTATTTCCGTGATGTAATTTTTACGAGCATGTGGAATTGAAGAAATTAAAATAATTAAGTTTTCTTAAACAATTAGTTTAATTTATTCGATTCATTTAATTTATTTACAAGGCCCTTCACAGGTTAACAAACTAGGGCAAATGGACGTCTGTCTATATCAGCGATTAAGTAGTTAACCAACCACGTATTTGGGCTGTTGATTAGCTGAGGTTAAAACCACGTGACCTCTATTTAGTTTAATGTCACACAATTTATATAAAAAATATTCGTTCTTCTAAAGGGATGGCTTTGTCATTAAATAACCCACGAAGCTTGATATGTCATTAAACAAAGAAACCAACATATAAAAATATACAAAGACAGAAAAAGAAAATAATAACCTTTCCTGAAAATTTTTTTTCAAAATAAAACATTTAACAAGCAATTAACGAGAAATGTCAAAAGACAATAGATAATTATACCTCAACCGATGACTGAATTGATTAAAGCGATGTCCATTTTCTATCCTTTGTTAAATTTGTCACAGCAATTGCATATATATTTAGACAACGTTGTACTGTTGACACAGTTATGCTAGCATTAAACTGCATCAAATGGCGAGGCTCCATTTCTGGAGATCTGAGGAGTTAATTGTTATTAACACCAAGTCTACTCTATCTATGAGTTTTAAATAAAATCTGTTTTTAAATTATTCGTATTTGATAGGAGCATGTGCAAAAAAACCCAACAAACAAAAACCAGAAACATCTACACAAAAATGTAAACATGAATGAACATGTAACGGGATTTCCTAACGTCTATGCACAAAATGATCCTAGACTGGTTGATATGACGTGGGTAAAATAGCAAAAATATAAAAATTAGTTCCCTATGCGCCTGATTAGCAAGCTGGATTATTAGACTTTTATGTGGGTTCGATTCTCACTGGGCACTCCATACTTCTGATCTTGTGCAAAATTCAAACTAATCTCAGTAAATAGATATTAATAACCCCTTATCTCAGAAATGGTTGAAATTTTCTGAGTTTATTGAAACCAATTCAGCGACTTCAGCGACTTCAGCAATTCTTCATCTTCGCAATGATCGAAAAATGACTAAAAAAAAATGAAACAAAAAAAATTGAAGCAACCAATTCAATTATATCAGTATATCATAATTATAATTCCTCATCTCAGAACAGAAAATAGAATGGGAAATAAATGGCTTGCATATTTAAGTGGAAAATATTTAAATTTCTGCTGCGGATCGAATAAGTGGTGCTTGAATTCAACTTATCTGGTTTCTCAACGGAAAAAGTAATTGAAAGTGAATAAACGATCGTGTGGTAAGAAAGTGAAAGTCCAATAAGTGGTGATCAAGAGAGCTTATCACCTGTCTTGTCCGATTGTAATTTCGAATAAGAACAATCATATAAAATGGCTGACAGAACAGATGGTCGATGTTAGAATATCGTTGATTAGAATTGGACAATAGTGTTTGTCACGTTTGTAGCGTTAGTTTGAAACATCAATATGAACGATCCATTTGTTTGAAAGAAGCAGGAAATAAAGAAGAAAAAAGCCAAGAAAAAAATAAATTTTCTCTGTTGCATGAGATAAGAGCTCTACCTCAACCAAGAGATTGCTGTGGCTGAATTGATTAATACAATGTCCATTTTGCATTGTTTATTAAATTTGACTTTTCAGTCCTATATATTTTAAAACAGCGTTGTTCTATGGGCAGAGATATTTTCTATTCTAATGCTTTCATGATTTTCCTGATAAACCAGAATATTTTCCCGTTTTACGCCCCCCTCCCCAATTTCCTTTATATTTGCGCCACATTTTAGACGTGACTTACAGGGAACAATTTCAAGGGTTTAGTTTAAAATGTCTTAAATTGCAGTTTTAATCACTCTTCTTCCGAATTTACACACACAGACACACAGACACAGATAGGCTTGTCATCAACAGAAAAACGGGAATATATCGAGGCTCCGAGATCAGACTGAAGCTGCAACTGCAGATATCTGGCATTCCCACTCTGTGACGTAAAACCATCAAAAACTGGTAATATCGTAAGGAGACGTACTGTGTTAGTAATGATGCATCGACTCCGAAACTATGGTTAACATCTTATGAAAGCTTTATTGCTGGCACTACTACTGTTGTCTATGCAGCTATTATATATATATATATATATATATATATATATATATATATATATATGTGTGTGTGTGTGTGTGTGTGTGTGTGTGTGTGTGTGTTTTTGTGTGTGTGTGTGTGTGTGTTATGTGTGTGTGTGTGTTTAGAGGCGCTAGGGGAGAGGTTAGAGAGAAGCTGAATGAGTTGAAGGAAATTAAAGAAATTAGTCCAATTATAATTTTGCCATCTTCCAAAGGAACGAAGACATAAAAAAGACTTTTTGAACATTTTCAAAATGAAATTAATTGCGTTGCGCTTTTGATTTTTCTTCCAGAAGAGGATTGTGACAAAATGAATGAAGCAAAAAGTATTTTCTTGAGATGTGGATGTTTTCTCCACCGATGACCTTAAGTTCTGGTTGTCTCTTGCGGTACTTTCCCTAAACGTCCAGTTCGAAGAACGATCTGTGAAATATCTAAAGCCCCCCCCCCTGCACCTTATCAAAACCCCATTTACCCTCCCTCAAAAATGGCTCCCTTGAAATGCTACATTTA
This sequence comes from Doryteuthis pealeii, assembly GCA_023376005.1. Classification (NCBI taxonomy): domain Eukaryota; kingdom Metazoa; phylum Mollusca; class Cephalopoda; order Myopsida; family Loliginidae; genus Doryteuthis; species Doryteuthis pealeii. Next base: position 967,395 of record CM042143.1, on the reverse strand, counting down.
TGTTTTCAAGTAAAAATTATGGAATTAGCACATTTAGAGGATGCTCACCTCTTTTTAGCAGTAAATAAACTAATAATAGATAAGACGCAAAAGATTTTTTAAATAGTTGAGTGTTCTGGCTTCATAAAATATTCCTTACACTAGATTATATAGAAAATTTGGTTTGTGATACTGAAGTCATTTATTCAGGACGATGATGCATCTTCTCCCAGAAGAAAGGGGGTTAAAGTTTTTCTTCAGGAAAGGCACATAAAATCAATAACATGTTCAGCGAAATCTAAATCTAAATCCAAATGAAATAGTGGAATTTTTTAAAATGGTCAATGAGAAGAATTATCAACTGGCATTCAGGGAAGTTGCTATAAATTAGTGAAATTCATGCATGAAAGAATTAAGGCTGTCATAATATCTCGAAGGAGGGGGAGTGCAACTAAGTGTTAATTTTTTCAATAAATTCCATAATTTCTTTGTCAATATTGGGTTATTTCATATTTTCCTCTGCATGACTTGGGGACAATACAATTGATCTAAATAATTCAATTTACTTTTTTTTTAATTCTATGAAGATAGACGTTTTGCGTCTTATTCCTTACTAGGCTATTTACTGCTAAATATAAAAATCTTAAACAAACATTCTGTAAGTGTGCTAATTCTATAATATAAGGGGAAAAGTCTAGACTTAGAAAATAAATCTCATACAAACTAATTAAAAAACAGAAAGGGTGATAAAAGTAACTCAAAACCAGACAAGTATATGCAAAATGTAAGTAAAGTAAAGTCGACGTGGCGGCCTAAAGTCAGTATCAGCCAGTCAGCGAGGGAGTCTATCTCCTTTTCAATAGCGCTAGACCAAGGAGATTGTTCTAGCATCTGAGGTGGAGCGCCACACCTACCATCAGCTCCTTACTTTACTGCACACATCCCTGTGCTACTCATACGCTCAGTTGGCGAGGACCGGTATCGAACTAGGAACCTTGTGGTTTCTAGCCGAACGCTCTACCGACTGAGCTAACCCGGCCCTATAAGAAAAATGTAGCTATCTATAATTTTTTAGTTCTCCAGGGAAACGTGTACCTTGAACACCGAAACCATGGTAGAGATAAAAAATTTTCTACAAGTTGTATATTTTACGAAATATATTGAGCACTTTTGGGAATTAACTAATAATGCTACACAATGAAAATATTGGAGCAACTTTATATATATATATATATATATATATATATATATATATATATATATATAATGTCCATTATTGTACCATAGCTGGGAGAGAAGAGAAGGAATCACGCATTATTGTGAAAGAAATTATGTCAGAATTTGAACTCGGCTCACCGAGTCCATATTCCATGGCGTTAATCGTTTGGCCATACACAACACCAAACTATTCTGAAATTTTCTTTATATGTATAATCCGTAAGGAAAGAAAGGGATTTCTGTTCAGTAGAAAGATGTGTCCTTTCTCTTCCCTTACGGATTTTACACCTAAAGATCCCTGTATGAATGAATCATCCGGGACAATGTCGTAACAACAAAAGCAACACATCGAGTTCAATAGTCCGGAAAAACAGATCTTGGAAGCACAGACTCATTTATTCATTCATTGCACGTAAGAAAGCATGTTATTGAAATTGTTGATATCTCGCCAGTTCTGCGCACATAGGAAAATATCATCATTGAACACAGAAGACAGTTTAGAAAAGGATTAGTTTTTATGCTTATTATTCGTCTCCTCTTTCATACAATATTCGATTTCTGGTGCACACATTAACAATCAATATTCAACCTGGAGCAAAGTTATTCGGACGGACATTCACTGGTTCATCTAAGAAAAGTCAAGGAACAAGAATAGAAAAGTACAACACAAAGATATCAACTTAAACATACTTGAAATACTTAACCGTATGAAAGTTGGTCATCATTAAACATAAAGGAGACACAGTTGCTTTTATCAAAGTTTAGGATAATCATTTGTACCTATAAGAGTCAAAAGTATTCATATAATGAAGAAATTCTTAGCGTAAAAGTTATTGAGGTAAGAATCGGCAAACCGAGTTCAAATCCTGGACTAGGCTATTTGCGTTTCACTTTGCGCTAACTATCTTGGAAAATAATGTTCAATATAAGTGAAATAATAATAGAAAAATGGTGTCTTAGATTCAGTGCCACATCGGGATATTGATCTTGCTATGAAAAAATCAGAAATCATCAATAACTTCAAATTGGTTAACTTTTAAACTTTTTCGGTAGCATTTTTGGATTCCTCGGGCGAAAATGCTTTTATAAACTAATTTTTAGGAGTAGGGAATTTCTAGAACTTTTTATTTTACAGATAAAAATAGATTACAAAAAGTCGCCATTTTTCGCGAATCCCACCAAATTTGATGAGCTAAAAATCGACATAAACCCGCGAATCTTTGGAATTGGAAGCTCAAATTTTAGGGAATGTCTAATTTTAACATAGTCCACACCTGGACGAAATTTCACAAAAATTGAAGTGGGTGGGTGACAATTTTACTTTTATTCTGGATGATTTGACATGGAATTGCCTAAATAGTATTGTAACTGAGGCGTACAGGAAATACACACAAGAGTAAGATAGTATTATTAAAATACTATAAAGAACAAATAATCAAAAACAAATGAAGCTCAGTAGAATGGGGCTGTTGAATACGCCGACTGCACCTCACATTGGAGCCACCAGTTTAGTCATAATACCTGAGGATGGGATTGTAGTGGCTCAGCTGTCTGTGACCAGGATACTAAAGGTTTTCGTGACACACAACACTCCACTTTGACCCTTGTTTGACCTAGAGATGGCCAATTCGATTAATCGGCAGGTCAAGTCAAGCCCAAGCATCTATATGATTGTCATGACCGTATTCTCTAAATTGCTCTTATGGCAAACACCCAACTTTTTATAATATAAGTGCTAGAAGGCGGAGGCTGAGGATCAACCCATACTTTATTAATACATATGAAGTTGTTTCCTGTAAATTTTTATACCAATTAAAAAAAATACACAACATTAATGAAACATCTAAAACTAAAACTATTTCTACCAATTTAATGTCCTGGAAGGAGAGTCCCTTTAGGGTTCCATCTATGAGATAAATAAGTCTGTTTTCAACTTAATAAAAATGATTTTTATCAGTTTATTGATACACATGGAATTAATGATCAATCTAACATAAACACAAGTTATTGATATACATTAGGTTATGAAAATTATTTCTAACAATTGTTTATTAAACGTCTTCGGTATAAAATAACCCAATAAGGGTTGACATGTCGTAAATCCAACCAACAAATCGACTAACCAATAAAACAAGAGGAAAAGTATAAGTACACCCAATAACAACGAAACTGTCCAAGAAGGAAATGAAAATGAAAATGAAAAGTCACAATCAATGAAAAGAAGAATAAGATGCTCAGAAAATTTGCTAAAGTAAATAATATGAAAGACAACTGATCACTAAAGAAAATACAAAATAATAAAAAGAAATTCAATGAAATAATATATACACCTGCTACAGTTATAAACCCAGACTGATACATAAACACGCAAATAGACATAAACAACCCAGAGAAAAAAAACTGTAAAAAAAGTAGACTTCACGGTGAGAGAGAGAGAGAGAGAGAGAGAGAGAGAGAGAGAGAGAGAGAGAAGAGAGAGAGAGAGAGAGAGAGAGACCCATCTTTGATGAGATGACTAAGAGTGTAAAAGTGATGACCAGAGAGGCACGAAAAGTGATAAGGAAATATACGGTAACATCAATAAAGAAAAATACCAACCATAACAATTAAAAGACTTTGAAAACAGAAAATTCAACTAACGTATCAAATTATTTGAAAAGCCGATAAAGTAATTCAGACAAAACAGAACCATCAAAGAAGACTCGAAAAAGTTTCATCGAAAATTTGGAAAAGAAGCATTGACTGTAAAAGGCGTTATTTTTTCCGAGTGATCTTTGAAGCAAAGAAAATTCATTTAGCGATAAAGCAGAATGGATAGAAAGGATAAAATGAAAGTATATACGTGGGTCGACTGAAAGGTTTATGAGCTAACCAAAATACACTCATGGAATTTGTCCAAATGATGTTTATTTTTCACTATAAACCCCCTTTGCAATCAACACACTTCTTCTATCGGTGTTACAGTGCTTGGATACCATTAGCAAAAATAATTCATCAACAGTAAATATATTTCACCTTTGTATTCTTTTCCACAGCTGCATGGGATGGAATACACGCAATTTTTGGTCATGTTGTATTCTCTAGGGGGCTTGACTCGGACGAGATGTTTACGAAGAATTGAGTCACTCCTGAATGTTGTCCTGATGTCATGTCCGAGAAGGTTCCCGAGTCCGACAAGAAATACATGAAGAAGGCCGGAGGGCATATCGACCGAAACGTTGTACAAATAATAATGAAGATAGGGACAATAGTCCGAATAATGCAGATAACACTAGTAGATATGACATCACCATATAAACTTTTATGTCTATCAACTTTTTAGCCAACTCTCGAGCAATTTATCTATATTATTTTACTCTCTGTAGTTACACAAAAAAAACCGCTAAAATTACAGGTCTATTTCCTTGTCTTCCTACAATTTATATAATCCAAATATCGATGATAATAATAATAAAAAAAGAATAAAAACCTTTTCCCCTTTAGAATGATCGTTGAAATTGTTGAACACAGAAACCTAAGTGTGATTCTAAACTGCATCCGATAATGGTGATCCAGTATAGACCTCTGGAAAGTGTGGAGTACCCCTTCATTGCTATTACTTCCAGATCCACTTTGATCCGGATTGTTAGGGTCCCATCTATGGGTCAAATAAATTTGCAAAGAATAGAATGTATGCAAACAATTGTTGGAAGAAAAGTAAATAGATCATTGAAATTGTTAAACTATTGATTATTGTTGAGGAAAGTATCATACGTAGTCTAATTAGATACGACATTTTCCTAGTCCCGACATTTGACGTAATGACTTTTCCTATGTATCTGTGTTTGTGTTTATTCCAAGATAGATGCATCTCTGTCTTTATCCGTAATGGCTTATCTTCGCTTTCTCTTCCTTTCTCTAGGTTAGTCTGTAGGCCAAATATATATCTGCTTTCTTTGTCAGTGTTAATTAACCTTCCACTCGTTAGAAGCTACGTAATAAAGGCACATTCTAGTCTCATCTCAAAACATTCTAGGTACACTCATACGAAAAGACAGTCACAACGTTTTCTCTTACACTTATTGGTTACATATACATAAAATGTTATACCATTGTTAAACGGTGCATAAACACAGTTGGCTAAATTGGCTGTTTCGTGTCCATTTGTATTGAACATTGCCAATTTGTCAAAACAAATGATAAACCATACAATGAGCACATATTTATGGGCAAATATTTTACCAGAGTCCATTATATGTAATCGAAATAGCCTTATGTAAGAAAGTATTTCATTAGAATTTGACATACACGTAAGAGCGAAATAAATAAAGGGTTAGCTCAATTGGCAATATCTACCTCATATCAGTAAATTACAACTTTCAACGTGTAATATAGACTAACAGGCATCGATAAGAAGCTTTTTTTCATCCTATTTAAGGATTATTTTTAATAATCTATTACAATCATGTCTTTATAATAAGTGCCTGATATGGTATAAATTGTATTTAAAAAGATTATTGAAAATTTTGATTATGGATGTTTATATGTAGATATACGAGATAGAACTGAATGAAAATATTTTAAAGAGATACTAAGAAGGTCCTTGTTTTTAGAATATATATATATATATATATATATAATATATAATGAATAGTGAATGAAAAAATGAGAAAAGTATTTGCATGGAAAGGTGCTCAATGCTAATAAAGCAGAGCAGTTTTATAATTAATGTTGATATTATGATTTCACACTCATAACTTCAAGTTTCTTGGTAGTCCAATCATCAGATGAGAAGTGGTTGAGATGTAAAAAACCAGTCGTGAAATGGTAAAAATCAAATTTTTACTGTGTCACTTACCACCTGACCCTAATTGATCCCTGAATTTTCGCTCTCCTTTTTTTTTTTTATTTTATTTTTTTTTTTTTTATTTATTTATTTATTTATTTATTTAAAGAAAAAAAAAAAAAAAATTCATCTGAACACCGCGTGCATTAACACCAATGCAAGTTTGTTTGATTATAATGTTTTTTAAATACAAATTTAACGTCATGACATTACATCACGTGAATACAATCCACGTCACATAAACGTTAAACAAGCCACAGTTTAAAAAAACAATTTTTAGCTTTGCATTTCCCATCGCGTGAAAAACGCTGCATATAAACGCTACAAAATTTGATTTTTACCATTTCACGACTGGTTTTTTACATCTCAACCACTTCTCATCTGATGATTGGACTACCAAGAAACTTGAAGTTATGAGTGTGAAATCATAATATCAACATTAATTATATATATATATATATATATATATATATATATATATATATTAAATTAACCATAATTATATATATCTTATTATAATGGAGATTGTGTGTTTGTCTGTCTGTAACCGAAACTATATTACTATTCAAGTCACAATTCCCTTAGTTATTTACGTCATATTCTCTATAATTTAATTTTCATTTAAACCTCAATTATTAATAAAAATTTTTACATCATGAAGACTGTTGACTATATCTACATACTAATAAGATTCAATTGTATTTATATATACAACAAAATAGCGGTTTACAGTGTGAATGGGAAGGCTAATTTGCATATTGATATTAAAAATGTGATTTTAATAAATATATGCTTAGTATTATTGATTTCTAATTTTTTGGTTTTGTCTTATTGAATATGAGCAAAAATCTCGGGGATAAATCTTAAAAGAAATCCATTAACAAGAAAAAATAACTGTAATATTATTATTTACTTCTTATTTTAACTAAATAGTTAAATTAGGAAAATTTACCAAAGAAAGAAGGGAGTAATGGAAAATGATGGAAGAGTTAGTTCCAAAGTTGTTCTATTTTTCAATCATACCCCTCTGTTCCAAATCTTTTTATCTGCATTCTTATTCAGTTTCATTAGCCTTTCTAATTTAATATATTTTATTATATTAAAACTTAAATACTTGCAACCGGAGGGTGCATATATTTGCTAGTATATATAATAGACGGGTAGGTTGGGGATGATTCTATTTGTGATCTTCTTTATCCTCCGTATATCCACAATGCATGCAATTCCAATAAGAGAGAAAAACTCAACAGATTGTCATTAGGTTATTATAAATTCATTTCTGCTGATAACTCTACAAAAGATCTCAGTTAATTTATTTCAACTGGTAACACTATGAAATAGCCCAGTTTAGTCAGATATCATCACACTATGGCTATATGACGAAACTGAGTTCTTTTGTAGAGTTACCAGCTGAAATAAATTTATAATAGCCATACAACGGTCTACTGAGATTTTCTATTTTATTGGAATTATATATATATATATATATATATATATATAATGTTAGATTTCAAGTTTGTTCTTTTTTACTTAAAAACGAATTTTGAGAGCTGTTACCTCAAAAACTGGTTATAAAATGTCAAATCTTTCTGAAATAGCCATACAAATATATTAGTGAATATTCAGTCCAAAAAAAAATGAGAACTATTTGAAAACCACTGAGGTATTTTGTCTTGACTTAACACATGAACTAGAAAGTCATTTTAAAGATTGCAAAACAATTTCGATGATAAATTTGCAAGCACGAATTTTATTAATTTTTCGAATAAATGTCCAATTTCGAAAACTCGGTATCTTAAAAAAAAAAAAAACAAGACCCTAGAAAACAAATTAAAAGTGGATGTTTGCACTAATATTCGAAATTAAGAATATGCATACATCTTGTTACAATAACGATCTTCAAAAATAGCCAATGTCTTACCCTCTCTCTCATTGTGAAACACTTGTAAGCTATAAAAATTTTCAAGATCAGGATTTGTAGTTTTAAAAAGGAGCCACTAGGGACTTCTATACACATCTAATAGATATTCAAATAAAAATGAGTTAAAAGCAGCCAATAAATTCTCTTTTAACTGATATTGGTACTTTCATAGAATAACTATTAGACGTATATAATTCACGTTCACAGAGTAGTAATTTGACGTCAGGTGCTTGATCGCTTTTTCATAGAATGTCATTCTATTGTGTATATATAAATAAGCCAGTTAAGTGTTGCTATTGCAAATAGCCTTCAAACTTGGCAAGGAATTCTAAATTCACCCAAGGAATACATGACGTGCTGGTTTATTTCTTTTCAAATCTGCCCTTTATTGATTATTGGAAGGGAAAACATCGATTTATTCCCACTGTCCGTCTAAGAAGGCGATTTGTCGATTAAAAGAAGAAATTATTATAACCTTGTTTAGTTTTTCTTTTGCCAAAATGTAAAACCAAACTATTCAGCTTTTATTCAATGTTGCCAATTCTAAAGAAACACACACACACGCACAGACACACAGACACACACACACACACACACACAGACACACACACACACACTCACTCACGAGCGCGCGCGTACACACACACACACATACATACGTGATTGTATTTTTCATTTTACAAAACATATAATTGGACAAAAGGGTAGGAATGCTTACAAATCTCTAGAGGTGATTAATGCTTTTTCTCTTTCACTTTTCATGCCTTGAAAATCAGCGTCCGAAATCATGTCTTTTTACATTCAATTCAAATACTGACTTCTTTTGTCAGTGGAATACGCTGATTGCATCCCATGCATAACCCCAACCAAAGCAGAAATGAGTATGATACTTAACTGTAGCCGATGATGAACTTCGAATTCTGAAATTTTGAAGAGTGTAGAGAGTTGTAGTACCTGTTAAGTTCCCATTTATTGATAAAATATAAGTGTTTGAAAATATTATATCAGATTGAATACTTGAAAGTGTGTGTTTACATTTTTGTGTTAGAAGTGGTTGTAGCTGGAAATGTTTACAAGTGACTATTATTATTATTATTATTATTATTATTATTATTATTATTATTATTATTATTATTAGCAACAGAAAACACCCTCCGGGCGTCGTAAAGATTAATTTTTGAAAGACATAGCCTGAGAGGGTGGAAGTTAAAAATTCAATGTCAGAGGATTTGTATCATAAGTAAGCAAAATTCTCATATTTATTAAAGGAGAAAAAAACCCAATTTGAAATGAAAACTGAGCCCCGTCCCTCTCAAATAAAATATTGCATGCATGTAATAATCAAACAATTATTTTGAATATTCTCCACATCAATTTTCCACAAAATCGTAGGTATTTATTTATTTGTAAACTTTTTAGTCAACTTCTTGTTACTGTAAAAAAAAAAGGACGAGAGTAAAAAACAATTTTTTAAGTTGCTTACTCAAATTTTGGGTGTATATAGCACAAGAATATTGTGACGTAAGCAGTGACGTAGATCTATGACTTAGTTTTTGTTACAGACAGAAATACAGACAATCTCCATTATTAATAGATTACTGTTTGAAATTCTAAAAATCATACAATTGTATGCACATTATTAGTAATTGTTGGAAATTATTTTCATTAGTTAGGAATACTTTAAATCATATAATCACGCATAAGATATGTATAAAGGATTTTTTATTTGAAGTTTGAATTGTTTAACAATGATTATTATTATTTTATTTGAGGCCATATAATTCCTTAAAAACAAGACTGACTTTGGCATTGAATGATACAATAGTTGACATGCTGTACAACCAACCAGCGAAGGAAGGTTAATGTGGTGTAGTGGCTACCGTGTGGACTGCGACATCATAGTAAGCGAGTTCGAATTCCAGTCGCGTTATTAAGTTCATTTTTTGGAATAATACCCTTAAAAAGGTATAAATGCCTTTTATACCCCACCAATGAATTAAATGTCATATCTACTGTTCTTCAGCAAGGATAGTTTTGTCATTGAATAAACCGCGAAGTTTGATTTGCCATTTAAAAAACAAATCAAATCCCAACCAACCAACCAGCCAAATCGAAGCGAAGTTTTATTGCACATACATAACCCCGGACGAGTTCATATGCCGTTAAAATCAAACTTTACTTAACTCTAAAAACTGATATTGTAAATCTTGATGCTGACCAATTACGTTTATCTAATTATTGTATTTCTTTATTTTCTCTTTGTTATTTTTTTGTTCTTTATTTCAGCCGATTAGCAAGTGGAAATGTTTGACTATCGATAATTGGTCCTAACGTTTCGATAAATAAAAAAAGGATCCAGTCACGTGTGAATTGAAAGAATGATAATGTGGAATATACATTGTAATATGACGTAATAATCTTTAGGAATTACGTTTCTTCAAAGTTTCTTCTTGGCATCTCATTTAAACAAATAATAGATTTGTGTCGTGATTTTTAAGGTGGAGTTCATTTGAGAATATCATTTGTCGTCGTGTAATATTCATTTGGTTTTATACACACACACACACACACACACACACACACACACACACACACACACAGGGGAATTAAAAATGTATTAACATTTAGTATATTATAATTACAAATTGTCTCTACCTATTCATCACCTCACAAATATCTTGCAAACTTTCCTTTCTCAATAAATCAATGTTAATACTTCTCTTGAAATTATATAAAGATCCGAATTGATATTATGCAAACCATCTGAGAAAGATTCCAAGAATATGTTAACAGGGAAGGTGAAATAGTGGAGGCAGTTTGAAATCATTAAAAAAGTGTTCACAATATTTTAAAGCTTTTTAAATCTGTATGACTTGATTGTTTGGATGTAGGAAGGAGAGGGAAAGACTTGTTGAACAGGATACAAAGTTTCCTTATTTCAAATTAACTAACCAATTTCGGTTACACAAAAATATAAGGGAGAAAGATGTCGTTTAATATATACATGTTGCCGCCGGACAATCTGTATCAGTAGCTGATAACGTGTCTTTAGTCTCGGGATTCGGTGATTCTTGTCGGGCTCTCATTTATGCACACCATGGCGAATAACGAATAGAAGCCATATAAACTGTGAGTATGTCAGCCATTATCCAATTTGATAATGCCGCATTCCTGAATATACGAGGAACACGATTATTGACTACGAACACTTGCTAAAAAGACAGACAGCATGTCGTGCTCTTAAAGTAATACTTCGTATTTATTCATATTGTCCCGCAACATCAGACGTGGATTTTGGTGGTATGACCGTAATGGTTCAACCTTCCTGCCCGTAACCCATAACTTTTTTTTATTTATTACATATTACAACTGAACGGCAATCTGGCAAAATTGGAGTTTGACATGAAAGCAGATATAAGTTACTTAATTTCTCCACGTGGGAAATATTGGACCATTTCACATTTATCAACGTTTATTAACGTTTATGAAAGGCAAACATCGGACGTGGAAATTGTTTGGCAGTGTGTAATACATTTCAGAAATGACAAGAATGATGTGAGTCATCAACACAATTATCAATGAAGATTCATCCAATCAGCTCATATGTAGAAATTGAGCCGGTGAAAGATGGATAACACGTTTATTTCTGAAAAGTACGTCATCATCACTGCTGGGAAAAATGTGAGTCATCTCAGTTTGTACAAATTTGGACGTGCGTAACATACAGGCTCTCTTGTTCATATGATTAAAATGCATAGCTAATATCCATCACTTTGCAGGAAAAATAGTATTTTCTTGCTGAAAAATTGCTCTATCCAATGTTATTGTGCTTCTTGTATTTGTAGTAGTTTTCATTGTAGTTATTTGTGGAAATAAATAGAAGGATTGATTTCTGCAATCAAATTATTTACATCAAGTGCAATTTAAACCGTTACGAAATTGTACTTTATTTTTCAACTATTAAAACCTTACGATATTTATTGTTATTTAATGTTACAATACTGTAATTTATTTTGGAAATAGAAAAACTTTACGATATGGTACTTTATTTTTGAACTTGTAAAACGTTTCGATATTGTACTTTATTTTTGAAATATTAAAACTTTATGATATTGTAATTTGTTTTTAGAATTCATAAATATTCCAGTGTATGAGATTTGTATTATTTTTCGATGGTTTCCATAAATAAACAGAACACAATTTCCACCGAGAATTATATCCAAATATTTACAACCGTTTAATATTCATTGATGATGCTACAAGATTAATTCATTAATTCATTAATTTTTACAAATTTTATTCCGAGTTGAACGTTAAATAAACAAATTGGATCACAGATAAAATAAATACAAAAACTTTTATAGAAATTTGATAATTATTTGAATTTCTCTAAATTCTTAAAATAATAGTAATTTGATTGACTTTGTTTTCAGTGTTGCTTGGCTGAGTTGTTTCTTTTTCCAAGCAATTAGATGGCTTCAATGATTATTCCAATAATAATAATAATAATCATAATAATAATAATAATAATAATAATAATAATAATAATAATAATAATAATATTATTATTATTATTATTATTATTATTATTATTAATTAATAATAATAATAATATAATAATAATAATGCAAAAGATTTAATTTTGACCATACAACAAAATGGTATGTGCATAAACTTGAGAACGAAACTCAAAATTCTCTGGGACTTTTAGATAAAAACGGATCACCTTATCCCAGAAAGAAGACCAGACCTAGTGTTGATTAACAAAAAAGAAAGAACTTGTCAACTGGTGGATTTTGCAGTGCCAGCAGATCACAGGGTGAAGCTAAAGGAAAATGAAAAAATGGACAAATATTGGACCTTGCCAGAGAACTGAAAAAGTTATGGAATATGAAAGTGAAAGTGATACCAATTGTAGTTAGTGCACTTGGAACGGTCCCAAAAGGATTGGAAAAGGGTTTGGAAAGTTTGGAAATCAGAGGAAGGATTGAAACCATTCAGAACACTGCACTGCTGCAATCTGCCAGAATACTCAGAAGAGTCCTGGAGACCCGAGGAGACTTGCTGTCACTCAGACTCCAGTGTAAGACCATCAGCTAATGCTGGTGTGAAAACTCAAAAGGAGTAAATAATAATAATAAAGAGCAAGGAAAGTTTGAATGAAAATTGTAAGAAAATATGAATATTTCGAACGACAAACTGGGGAAGTTGCACATGAAAAGGTCTGGACAGGGTTAAGTTGCGGAAATCTCAAGGGAGAAACAGAGTCATTCATAATTGTTGCTCAAAATAATGCCATAAGAACAAATTATATCAAAACAAAAATTGATATACCAGACTTGTCTGTTTTGTGGTCTTTTAAGATGATAAATGCTTCCCGTTTAGTTAGGCGTTCTACTTTGTCATCTAGTTTGAGTTTTGACCTCGTCATTCATGTTAATAGGTGCTCGGACCGGCTAGATGGTATTTATTTGTGATACTGTTTAGTATTAGTTGCTGTTGCTTATTTTTGTCTATTTCATATAGGTTTTTGTTTTGTCTGAAATTTTGTCTGAAATGATAATGTGTATGTGTGTGTGTGTGTGTGTGTGTGTGTCCCAATTTTCTGGTGTTTGAAGCAATCTCCCCCCCTCTCTCTCTCTCTCTCTCTCTCTCTCATGGGTAGAGACAGATGTTTTCCTCAAGTTACACCACAGCTTGATTTTAAGGTCTTGAACTTGTATTCGGAATGCCAATATTATGAAAATTCTTTTTTTTATTTATCTATTTTTTTAAACTAAGGTTTTCATCAGAGAATGTCTTGTTGACTGTTCACTTTTTAAATATATGTGTGAAATATGATTATGACAACTGCTATGCAAAGAATACAATTATGCTAGAGGTTATTTACCAATTCTAGCACCGCTCTTTCCTCTTCGTGCATATTCGTATAGAAAGAACTGTGCAAGCGGACATCACCAAATAAAGAATGGTGTATTAAAGGGAATTAAAAAGGTGACTGTGTACGGTCAAATGAATGAAAACAAGGACAGGGTCTCTCTTAGACAAAACATATAGATATGCATGGATGTTTGCAAGTTTGTACATTCAAGTATAGCTATAGATATATACATGTGAGAGCGTGTACAACAGAGGTACGCGAGAATGTGTGTAGAGGCCTTTACCCGCCAGAAAAAAGATAAGTAAGGCCTCCTAATTTGTGGAATTGAGCCAGACACATTAGTAACGACCAGCGATTAAAGATCAAACAGAATCAGAATGAACAATGAAACAATTATCGCGTTTACAAATTATCAAAACAACAGGTCAGTGCGGTAAACTTAGACAGGGGATACTATAGATGTGTGTACGTGTGAATAGATATGTGTGCGTATGTGTATATACGTGCGTATATGGACATGTACCTACGTATTTGCGTATATTTATGTGTGTGAACGTGTATATATGCTTTGTATACAACTATGTATGTGCAATCGCATGTGTGTGTATGTACGCATATATATATATATATATATAATATATATATATGTGTGTGTGTGTGTATGTGTGTAAATGTATATGTGTATGTTTGTATGTATTGTGATGTCCTTGCGTGTACAGGTTTTAAGTCTATATGCCTATATATATATATATATATATATATATATATATATATATATATATATATATATGTGTGTGTGTGTGTGTGTGTGTGTGTGTACGTGACCGTAAAAATGTAAGTATATTACACACAGACCAGCCTGTATGTGCGTTAACCACAAAATTGTTGAAGCTGGGAGGAGTATATATGGGGTATATATATTCATATGTCTGTTGGGGTGCGTATATGTAAAACAATCACAAGGACACACACATGCACGTAGAGACAGACGACGCACTACTTTTCTCCAAAATCGATACTATAGAATGAGCTCACGCGGATGGATACAAGAACAGCTCAACGCAATGTACACACCTATATACATATATAACTGAGAATTCGTTGTAATGTTTTTCACATGTGTGTTGTCCTGAAGATAATTGGATAGTAAGATACTTTAAAACCAATGGCAACAATCGCCTTTTAATTGGATTGAACATAACAAATGAATACTCCTCTTACACCTGTAAGCAAGCACTTTAATTTTATTTCTCCAATAGAAAACACACACACACACACACACACACACACATTCATACACACATTCACACACACACACACACACACACACATACACACATACATATATATATATGTATTAAATAAACACAAGGGTTAATATGCCTTTCAACCAACAACCAACCAACCCGCCAAAATCTTCACCATGTCTTTTCAGAATCATTTAAAACAATTATATTTTAAACAATACTAGATGTCTTTCGAAAAAATGATTATTTCGTAATAAGATTTTTAATCCATAAAATTGAAATTAGACCATTAACGAAAAATCTAACTCTCACCGTAAAGATCTGGTTCTTGTTCAGCCAGTTTCAGAGTTGCCAAATATTTATTGCTGTGTGTTATTATACGATTCAATATACATAGAACCACAAACATGTAACCTGATATCTCCACAACGGCCATCATCACTTCCCATAAAATATAATTCAACTATTAAAGGTGCGTCTGAATTTACTGATTATTTTCTCATGTAAATTGTATTGAACACAGGTAGGTAAATTAGTTATGTTTTGTAATTTGATATTCATTAATTGGGACGTGAATGAAAATTAGAGTTGGCTACAAGAGGTGCATCAAGTGAAAGGTTTGAGAAGCCCTGATTTAGGGAGTTTTATTATAATACTACATACCAATACTTTATGCAAGTGTGAGTGGCGTAACAGTCATAGGAAATGGAATGGGTGAACCGAGTTCAATTCTGGACGAGGATATTTGCATTTCACTTCGCACTTAGATTGTTGGGAAAATCATGAATTTTCTCTTCCCGGTTATTAGTAAATAGTAGCATAGAATTTGATCTTTACTTTTGGTTTGGCAATCGGTTTTGGAAAAGGAAAACTCTGAATTCAACAAGTTGTACTTCACTTAAAAATAGACATTCTGTCACATCCTGCTCGTAGCGGAAGGGTTGGGTAAACACTGCTATACGATAATGAAATGGGTCTTTATATTTGGTTGAAGCCCAATCATGCATACTAATTATATCGATTTAAATCTGTCGCTCACTAATGCACACATGCTATACACGCTTAACTCTTTGCATACTTTAAGCTGCTAACAGCAGCTCTCCCACCACTGTGATCCTACCGTAAGCCATTGGCTGCAGCTCTCGCAGAAGAACTCAGATTATATTATAGTAGGACGTTATTTGAATAGAATGAGTCTGAGGTGAATAGTGAACTTTGAAATATCCCATCATACAGATAAAAAAAATACCAAGAATATTTGGTACACCCGCAGTGAAAATTTGGTAAGCAAATATTTGTAATATGCATGAAGACGCGTGGTGTAATATCCAAAAAATTGGAACCGTTGATTAATTGATTTTAATGGGGTTATTTTATGCAGAAATAATTTGTGAACTCATCTCACAGATTATCATTAGTGAAATGAGTAAGCTACTTTAAAACCAATGATAACAATCGCCTTTTAATTGGATTGAACATAACAAATAAATACTTCTCTTACACCTGTAAGCAAGCAAATGATTTTAGGTCGCCCATTTAGACAATGGGCGACCTAAAAGCATTTGCCTTATGCCAGACTAAGCTAAGCTAAGGTAAAAGAAAAATACCTCTATTCTTAAAAGGATCGTGTGATACAACAACGAAGTTGCATATCTTTGAAGTCATGCAGCTTTAGTATACCAACATTCCTTTGAAAGTTTGGTCAACAGCCAAGTGAACGTGTTAGTAGGCTCTTTTGATTCCACTATGACTTGCACTAAATAATTCTTGAAAGTAATTCCATTGGCAAAGACGTCACGTCAACCATTCTTGATGGAAAAACTCTGAATGATGGACAGTTTTACTTAAAGTCAGGCACTTACCGATGATTGATTTCTTTTCTTTTTTGTTGCGAAAAGTTGAATGGGATCTCGACATCCTTTTATTAAACTGGGTAGACACGGAAATCGAGAAGTCATATACGTCGGCAACCCCTAATACACATCATTCGTGGATGGTAACACCCCCAGTTTTTGCTATTATCCTATGCGTGTTTATAGGGCTGATCATGTTGCTTGGTGGCAATAGATAAAATTATCCTTTCTCACACTTGGTTGCTTTTCTTTTCTTTTATTGATCACAGTGCTCGTCACAAGTTACGTGGCCGTAGGCGTACAATTAATAATTTTCGAGATAATAACGCCTGTCTCATTCAGTTTTGGCAGAAAGTCCGACAATCGCAACATCTTCCTAATTGGACGTGTTTTTACTTCGAAGTATAAAGTTTGTTGCAGGAGGATAATAAGGAAACCGCGACAAAAGTTTGCAGATTTTGGATGGCTTCCCATGTTGTTGGCCGATTGTACTGTTTATCTACATGTTATCATGCTTCCTTCCTTCTCTCGATTTTTTTTCTTCTATTGCGGCTGTATTTTATCTTCTTGATAACAATTTCTATAGAGTCGCTTATCTGCAACGATAAACTTAGTCGTATAATAATATTTATTCGTCCACATTAAAGAAACGAGAGAAGTTTTAGTAAACGGATCAAGCTTTTGTCCATTTATCAAAACATTTTTCGTTTTCCAATGATATCTGCATCAGAAAAAAGTTTTTAAACGGTCCAGCTTCAGGTTACTCTTATCTAATTTTTACCCTGGACTATATCTAGTATTATGCTCTTCTCTCTCTCTCTCTCTCTCTCTCTCTCTCTCTCTCTCTCTCTCTCTCTCTCTCTCACTATATATTGTATATATTTACTAAACTCTTCCACACTAGCAGGATGTAACACAAGGTTGATTTCTTAAGCGGAGTTAAACAGGTTTGAATTCAGACTTTTTATTCTCCTAGACTGGTTGCCTAACCAAAGTTAAAGAGCCCAGCCTCCACTACTATTTACCCATTGCTGGAGGGAGAATACTTGGGTTCATATCTTTCCCAAGAATTTGAACGCTATATGAAATACAAACAGCCTAATATAGGATTTGAACTCGTCTCGCCGTGTCCATTTTCTAAGACGGCAACCATTATACCAACACGCACCTCCAAATTCATTATATATTGTATGCTACTTTATTTATTAT
Source organism: Doryteuthis pealeii (assembly GCA_023376005.1). Lineage (NCBI taxonomy): Eukaryota > Metazoa > Mollusca > Cephalopoda > Myopsida > Loliginidae > Doryteuthis > Doryteuthis pealeii. Next base: position 949,262 of record CM042143.1, on the reverse strand, counting down.
AAATTTTTAACTAACCTTTTTAATCCTTTTTTAATTGATTACGAAAAATATTCTAATATTTTCATTATCACTTATAATATATTATTTACTATCATCTTTAATTAACTTTTTAATTAAACTTTTAGTAATTTATTATTGCATCTACCAACCTGTTGGTGGGGCTTAGAATATACTGATTTTACCGCATACTGAGCAGTAAGATCCCCTTAAAACTGTATCCACGCGCTTCTATATATATATATATATATATTATATATATATATATATATATATATATGTGTGTGTGTGTGTGTGTGTGTGTGTGTGTATGTGTATGTGTGTGGAAATCTCCAGTAGAATCCGACGCATAAGCGTTCAATTATGCAATTATAAATGTATATCCTAATGTCTTCCATGAGATTTTCATCATGCTAATGTTGTGTAAACAAGTGACCAATTAGTGCAAGTCAAGACCAATGGTGGCCAATACAACAGGCACATTAGATCTTGTTTTCAAATTAGTCTTCAATTCTCTTAGATTATGAATGCGTGACTTTTCAAATTCAATTATTCCTTCCTGGCGCGTCACCCGCTGTTCCTTTCGCTCTATGATTGATTCAAAAGAGGATAAAGGAAAATTAATACCTTTATAATATATATATATATATATATATATATATATAAGGTATTCATATATATATATATATATATATATATATATATATATATATATATATGTGTGTGTGGAGTGTGTGTGTGGAGGCGCGTTGTGTAATATTTACCGTCTTAGGATTTGGACACGTCGAGACGAGTTCAAATCCTAGACGGTACTGTTTCCCATTGCATTTCAGATATCGCTAATACCATTGAAAAAGATATGAATCAAACTATTCTCGCCCAGCTATAGATACATAGTTGGGCTCTTTAATCTTTTTTAGGCAGACAGTCTAGGAGAAGGAAAACTCTGAATTTAAACATCAAGAAATCAGCTTAAGAAATTGATCCTGTGTCACATTCTACTCGTGCGCAGAGGTTGGTAAATATGTATATTTATCTATTAAGTCAAGTCGCAAGGGAGGCTTACTGCCTGTATCAGCTGGACAGAGAGGAAGTCTATCCCCTTTTCACTAGTGTTTGATGAGGAAGATTATTTGTGCGTCTGAAGGAGAGCATCACAATACCATCAACTCTACACTTTACTGGAAAGTTCCAGAAGAGTTTGTTGCAAAATGACATCAAGAATCCCGCCAAAAGTAACTAATTTGCAAGGCTGTTCATGTGGTCAAACAGTCGACTATCAATCGATTTAAAAATAAATCATCAATTACTTTTTTGTTGCCATATCATAGTTTCTGATTATTTTCTTTAGGAAGTCGAGATACCATTCATATTTATCGCATATTATTTTTATTCTTTTAATTCTAAACATGCCGCCAATTTCTGTACTAGACAATTACAGATATAAATGCACACCCAGTAACAATTATACTCGCTTATACTCATGGTTAGCAAGCTAGTTCCGCCGATTCATCATTTTTTAATAGAGTGTTCGATTCCCGCTGGATGCCACATAGTTGCAAATTAGAGCCACAATCGTTCAAAATTCTGGACGAAGCCGTTAGCGTTTTACTTTGCTCTAATACTCTTAGAAAAGGCATGAACCTTTGGCTTCTCCTTAAGTTGTGAAGACTGGGCTCTTTTGTCTTGGTAAAGCAACAGATCTAAGAAGGGAAAACACTGAATTCTGCCCATCAATAATCTGCATAAAAATTGACCGTGTTTCTCATTTTGGCTGTAGTGAAAGATTTGGGCAAATGCATATAATTATATTAACAATTGATGAACTAAATTACCGTTTAAGACTTGGATAACAGCTGGTTATTTTACAATTTCTCTTAAAATCCGTTATCAGCATGTCCCGGTAACGTACCGGTGGAGTGGCAAAATGAGAACCTTGAGTTTCTACGACGGACCGACGTTGGATTTAGCCATGTTCTGGAAACTCCCGCGACAACACTGATAAGAACTTGTGTTGAAACTTGGACAATGTCGACGTTAAGGTGTAAGATCTGTTGCATGCACAACCGGTAGTTTTTCATGTAACTTACCTAGATGAGGTTGTAGATTTGTAGGATCTCACGAGACTGACGGATACCATAAATTGCAATGAACTCAAGCATGATTAGGCGCTCAATCATTTTAGCCCTTAGAACTGGATTCTCACCACTAAGTGCAGTTTAGTGTTATACACTGAACACCACAATGGCATTTAATATATTAATGTTAGTTCTGATATCTCTCAGTCATTTGTTCCACCGACCCAACGCTTCTCAAGAAATCGCCTATGCCACAGATCTAAAAAGGTAATAAAATCAGCGCAGTGGCCTATTGTTTATATCAGTCGGGTAGCGAAAGAGTCTATCTCCTTTTCACATGCGCCTGACCAGATAGATTTTTTTGCGTATGGGGTGGAGCACCGCACTTACCACTTTACCACACGGATCCAAGCTTCGCTACTTATGCGCTGAGTTGGCGGGGGCCGGTATCGAAACCGAAACCTTGTTGTTCCTAAGCATATCTTATAGTCGTCAACCTCCCTCTCAAAACCTTTAACTTTTTTCTCAGGTGCCGGTTTTGTTATATTCTATAACATATCTATTTGAATTTCTTTACAATATTACATTAGTAGATTTGCCGCTTTTTGAATTTAGAGTGTTTCCTTCTAATTGACCAATTGCTGTAGTTTAAATGTAAACAAAATGAAAGAAAAAACGGAAAAGAAAAAACGAGAGAAGGTATTAATGATAAGTAGGTGAGATCAGGTTGATAGAAGTTCCTCTGCTTCTAGAATCTCCTCATCCCTGCTTATTCGCGAATATCCATTTTCGACATGACCTACTCTTACGTCCCTTTTTAAAATCTCACATGTTAGCTCCATCAATTTACTTAAACGAATGAATGGAGTTTTATTTTCGATTGAATTTTATCGTTTCTTTTTTAATTCTCCCAATGCTTCTTCCCTCGGTTTTTCTATACAAGAAATCACTCATCAGTGCCATTTCTTCTTTTCCCCCCACAAGGTAAGTTACATTCCATCTTTTCTTCTTTCTTTTCTGAAAACTACACATACCAAAGCTAAAGAGCCCAGCCTACTCTCCTACTACTGGGAGGAGAAGACAGAAAATCATGTCTTTCCTTAGAGCTTGAGTATAAAAGTCTCGCTTTTATATTTGAACTTGGTTCGTAGAGTCCATTTCATGAGATGATAACCGTTACGTAACGTGTCTCCGACCCTCCATCATGAATTGCCATAAACATTGTCACAATTTCATGATTTCAAATATTGCTGGGATTAGTTTTTAACTAAATGTGTAAACCTCAACTTGTCCTTTTCACGAGGTGCATACAAAAGAGAATTCAGTTAAAATGAATGAAGTCAGTTCCCATTGATTTATCACCAACCTTTCTAAAATTACATGTAAAATAAGAGGATCATTTTATCTTTTCATGGAAAGACGAACCTTAATACATTTCTTGATCCTAAAGTGAAACATTGATTTATTAATGAACAAACAATAGAAGATTGCTAGTTTATTTCCGTTATTGGGATTTGAATTGTCTTGTTTAAATTTACACTCATTTTTATTTAGTTTGCAATAGAGTAAACTCGAAATAAAACACAGATTACAAAGTGAATCCTTTCATGTTACCATGGTTACATAGAGAATTAAAGCAAGTTATGGTGAAGAATAATGTTTTGAAAATCGCAAACCGATGAACTGATAAATTTCAAACATAAAATTATGAGCTAGTTTTTGATAGAGTCCATGCTATATTTGTTTTTAATATCCCAGATATATTTAGAAAGGACAGTACTATGCATATATTTTAAATGTGCAAAACTGGTTTTGTGATTGTAAAATCTTTTTTTAAATATCTTGAGTAGAGAACAAGTAGATTTTTTATCATTTTGCCCATAAATTTGAATTTTTCTGGCAATATTAGACATACAACTATTATTCAATTTAACTGTATTTTTGTTAAATATTTTATACACCTTACTATTAGGTAAAAATGTCTTTTTAATATTTCGGAAAAGTTCTCAGTTCATTTTCCTCCTTTTTCTCTAATCTGAGTTGGTTGGTTCCTTCTTAACATTGTATATAAGATTGGTTTTAAGAGTTTGCTATCATTCACCTTTCTTATTGTTGAAGATATTAATATTAAAAAAATTACTATATAATCTACTCAATATACTGTCGGGAATTTGTTTAAATACCTGTTTCATTTGATTGGAACCTTTATTGATATACGAGATGAAATTGAGTAGAACAGTATTTAATTTAGAAGTACATTCATTTCAATTCAATTCGGAATTGAATTAATTACAATTAAATTCAAAATGTTTTCGTCGTTTTCTTTTTCTAATACAACCCGGACAATGCAGAGTAGTTTTGCATATAAATGTACAATCACACGTGGATATTTAAAAAAAATGTATTTTCAATTTTAGAAATTTAATGACTTGTACATAGATTCACCTGAAAAATAAATATATTCTTACATCAGTTGGAAATAATTGAATACGTTTTCTATTTGCGCATCTACTTTAACGTTTATGTAATATTTTTCCCTTGAATATTTTCCCAATTTCTTTTATTTTTATTGTTTCAACAAACATCTTTTTTTGAAGAAGAATTGTATTTTGATTGATTTTATGATTTTTATACAACAAATATTCTTTCTAAGAAAAACACAATTGAAACTAAAACTGGATGTATGGAAACGTCAGTTTTGATCTGCACTTTTGTCCTCGGCTTAAGTATCTATTATATCAGATACAACTAAAACGAAAGTTGCAAACTTCATTTATTGAGAAGAAAGTGAACGAAGAGACGTGGAATTCTGAGAGTAAATGAAAAGAATATATGAAGGGAAAATAAATGAAAGGAAAGGAAAAAAGAAAATGTTTCTTAAAAAAAACGGAAATGATTGAAAGCTGAAAACCGAAATTAGGAAATTGAAGTACTTCAGCTGCGGTTTAACGCTTCGGTTTAATAAGCACTGATACTGAAAAGTGTGTGTGTTCTATCATTAAAAGAGGAATTGCCTTAATTTATACTCAGATGATAAACCGTTGCATTTATAGCAAAGAATATGTCAGCAATGAGTCGGTTCAGAAAACTTTCAATGAAAAGAATCACTTTTATGGATTACATAAAAATACATTAACCTAGATAAGTAGTTTTGTGTTGATGGGTGTCAAGGGAAAATATTTAGTCGAGTTCCCATTTGTCAAGGAAAGATATTAACATTATTATATCCATGAGACACTGATACTGAATAAATGGAAGGAAAGACAAAATAAGCTTATTTCCACAGGCAGAAACATTTAGTATATATATGATATACATACAATAAGTATTGCAAAGAATACACAAACATGTCCCAACAGATGAATATACTCATATTGTTCTATGAACAAGCAGTACGTGAAAGTAGTACACAGACAGAAAAAGACTTACTTGAAAGGGATGATTATAAGTTGAGATACAGTGTTTCTCTGGTTAACAAACAGAGAGCAGTTTTTTATCGTTCAAAGAACAAGAATAAATAAATCGAAATTGATTCTGGAATTGTCATGTGACCACGAGTAGCCCGAAGGACACACCTAATTTTCCAAGGAAGAAAATTATCTACTGTCTCCTTACAATGACATTAAGAGTAAAACCGGCATATTAAAAAAATCTAATACAACATAACCTTTATCACAGGCTGATGATAGGATGTCCTCTACCAAAGTGCATTATGAACTATTGGTGTCCTTTGTGAATATCTCAATCTAATCATAATTATTCTAAATTTTCCATTGCATTTTTTTTCGAATTTCCTTCTTGTGTATAGTTATTTCTTATTTCAGTTACAAATAGATTATTCCTATCCAATATAAATAATTTGCACATAGTTGCATGGTTTATCATACTATTTAAGGATAACCATGTGTCCATACCTTTGTTTGCACACTGTCATATGGTTTCACGTATTATTATCGAATACTTTTCAAACAAATTTTTTTGAATCATAAATTATTCGCTAATAGGTAATTAATGTGGTAGTCACCTGTTAGGGTCCCATTTATGGGTCAAATAAGTATGTTTGCAATTTAAGGAAACTTAGTTCTACTATTTATTGGTACACATGAAGTTAATGATCAATTAACGTGGGATTTGGGAGATACGAACTTTCGACAGGGAAAGTCGAATAATTGGTATTACTCTCCCCGTACAAAATCGCTTATTAATCAAAGTCACATCACGTCTACCTTCTAGCACTGACTGTTATATCTTGAAAATTACTTCTACCAATTTATTGATATAGAGGAAGTTAATGAAAAGTATTTCTACTAGTTTGTAAGACCAAACCAAATCAAAATATATACCTAAAAACTATTCGTTAAAAAATCATATATACGAAAAAAAGACCCCAAAAACTACAAAAAAGGCCCCATAAAAACAAGATTTGGCATTAACTCACAAGGATTGATATAGCATTAAAGAAAATAATTAACCAAATAACCAATTATCTAATAGAAATAATTTATACACAATTTTGTCGTTTCCAGTAACAATCATTAAAGTGGAATAATTTATTGCTCTTTCTTTTTTGTTCAATAAGAAAACTACTGACGTCTATCATTTTGATTTTACACCAAATTCTTTTACTTAACTGCTTTTCAATTTTTCTTGCAATGTCGTCGGTGGATGCGTCTAAGAAAACACTATTAGATTTTATCATCAGCTTAAAAGACCTGCGTTGCAAATTAATAATATAAATGCACTTTGCATAAAAGTGAAAGGACAAATAATCTACCAAATAACGAAGGCATAAAATATTTAATATTTTCCCATGGTAAGCATTAAACCGTTAAAAGCGATTTCGGCAATAGTCATTATCGTCTGAAACATTAAATAAGTTTGGATATGGCCGACAAATTAACCGTTCATGGACCCCCAAATCATATTGACATTGAAAAAATATATATCATAAATAAAGATGGTAAAGAAATTGTAAGGAAATGATTAGATGTTCTCAGAGAGTTAACTCATTTTTCTAACTGAAACGAATTTTCGTTGATAGTTAATTTCTGCACTGAAATGTTCAGCTGGTTATTTCAAATAGAAAACTAAGTTATTTCATTTAATCATCTCAATATAATATGACCCGGCCTTTTTTTTAAATGACTTAATGTACTGGAACTTTGTTAATACAATATGACAACATGGTGTAACTTTCCTCCATCAAAGGAAAAAGTTTGGCAATTTTTTTTTTCTGGAACGAAATATATTCACAAGGGAATGGCTAAAAATGCAACAAGTAATCAGCTTTCATAATAAACAGGTTCATCTTACTTTCAATCAGACGATTAACACAACAAGTAATTGAATCACATCAATGGATAGAAAAAAAACGATTGAAAGTGCTATAAAAAGTTTTAGAAGATGCACGTGTTTGGCTTTCGGTAGTTTTAGAAGGTTCAATTAAGCTTAAACACAATTCTTTATAGGATGCAATAGTCACAATTATTTTTGTTCATTTTTGTGAAGAAAGTTTGACGAGGAAGTGATAATAAGAAGCGAAAGGAAATGGCGGCTAAAATCAAACCAACCATTTTCCTGAGAACTCTGAAAAGAAGAATTAACAAAAATCTCAAGGGAATAAAAATACAGGTGACTATCCGATCACGTGGAAATCTTGGAAATCTTGTGTTTGTGACAATTATCATATTAGTGTGCATTTTTAAGTGTAAAAGATTGGCGTATTTACCCAACCCCTGTAAATACTTGCAGGATGTAACACAAGATTGATTTTTAAACAGATTTAAACTGGTTTGAATTCAGAGTTTTGCTTCTAGATTGATTGCGATTCCAAGACTAAAGCCCCTCTACTATTTACTGGTAGTTGGGGAAGAATAGTTGGATCCATAATTTTTCCAGTAATATGTGAAATGCAATCAGCCTTTTTCAGAATTTGAACACGGGTCGTGTAGTTCATTAATAGATAATTCTACGCCATGAGTGCTTACAGGATATTTATTCCACGATATTGGTTAATAGTAGGCAAGGACTGGGTTATTTAACCTATGAGAAAGATAAAACGTAATTCAAACTAGCTTAGCATAAAAAACTGTCATATCCTGCCCGTGGCGGATGGGTTGGGTAAATACATACAGGATATTTGTTTTATATGCTGAGGTTATACTATTATCATATTCGTTTCAATTTTCTGTGTTCTATGAAATAGGTTCGTGTGAATCATAATGCCCGCCACCACAGACACCCTCGACATTCTAGATAGCAGATGTATCAAACATTTGTGGAGGCATAATTTGCAGGAGATAGGTCAAAGGTTGTGATCCGAAGCAAAGTCTGAGAACAATAAAAACTGATTCGGCACTTTCTGATTGGCTAGAGGCAGTCACGTAGAATTTGGGAGATACGTCTATTTCTACGAATTTTCGAGAGGTAAAGTCGAATAGTTGGTACTACAGTGAAACCGCTGTCCATACCATTTCTTGAAAATAAATATGAGTAGTTATTTTATGGCTCACATGCTTTCTTTCAGGATCACGTGAGAAACTTTGAGTCACTTATCATTATTAGGTCGTACCGATAACACGGATCTCTCTCTCTCTCTCTCTCTCTCTCTCTCTCTCTCTCTGTCTCCCCGTCATTATTGGCCAACGCCAACGCTCTAGACGACATCCAGTGTTCCTATAGAGCTGATGATTGTAAGTTTTTGCTGGTCGACCAACACTGATGTATCCACGTGTAGAAGTAAATAGGAAGATGTTGCTAATGAGTTTATCCATATTTCTTCAACAGTGTTCAGCATGTTTTGCTCACATTTCTTGGATGCTTTATGAAATGCTTTTTTGTAGAGTGCTGTTTCCAGTATTTGTACTAAACAACATGCTTTTGTATTTCCCATCTAATTCTCCAAGTGGTGCAAACATGAACTTGTACGGATATGACTATAGCTGGGAAGAAATTCACTTTCATTTTACCAGAGATCAGATTTCTTGATTGTCGATAACCCTTTCCCTATGCGTATGCTGACATCGCGTTTAGTAGGTGAAATATGGCTACGGTGACCGACCGTAAGAAAAGTGCATAGGTGGTCTGACCGGAAGAGGTCAGAATCAGTTAGTTGAGGCTAACAGTGTGCGAAGTAAGTTCGTTGAAGATAGGAGCCCATTTGGACTGTGGGTCGAAATATATCCGCGGAGAATAAACACCTGAACTGGTAAAGTTCTGTCTCTATGCTGTCGAGTGAGATGAAAGCAACACTAAACATCCTCAACCAGCGGAGAGGCGATGCGACTAAGTAGAAACAGTAACTTTGAAGGAATGATATCCCAATGAAGTAGTGAAGTGACGGTAATTTATGAGGAAGGCCGTCCCGGTCTCCTGCCTCAAAACTTGCTACCGGTGACTGATGAAAAACCAACCCAGCTACGATTGAAGTTCGTAGCCGAAGCAGTGTCACTTGAAAGAAAACAACCAACTTGGGGCGTTTTTGTTTTCGACATTCAATTACATATTAAACAAAATCCGTTTATTTTTTCGGTATTTTCATTTTATTTTAATATACATATATTATTTTGTTTGTCTATCTATCTATCTATCTATCTATCTCTATTTGCTCATATCTATCTATATTATTTTGTTTGTTTATCTATCTATCTATCTCCATTTGTTCATATCTATCTATCTATATTATTTTGTTTGTTTATCTATCTATCTATCTATCTATCTATCTATCTCCATTTGTTCATATCTATATATCTATATTATTTTGTTTGGTTATCTATCTATCTTTCTATCTATCTATCTCAGTATATTCAAAACTAGTCATCTTCATATTTATCTATCTATCTATCTATCTATCTATCAATCTCAATTTGTTCATATTTATCTATATTACTTTGTTTCTATCTATCTACCTATTTATTTATCTATATATCAGTCTATTCAAAACTATCTATCTATCTATCTATCTATCTATCTATCTATCTATATATATATATATATATATATATATATATATATATATATATATATATATATATATATATATATCAATTTATTCTTATCTATGTTACTTTGTTTATATCTATCTATCCATCTATCTCTGTTCCTATCTATTTATCTGCTTTTCAGAAAAAGATATAAACTATTTTCCAATATGCCTTAATAAAATAATAAAATGAAATAAAACGTTTTTATCGACACTGCTTCTGCTACGGACTTCAATCGTAGCTGGGGTTGGTTTTTCAGCAGTTACCGGTAGCAAGTTTTGATGCAGGAGACCGGGACAATGCCACATATATCGATAAAGCCCCCAGATATGCAAAAACGGAAGTAATACCGGCATAGACAACACATTGAGAATATAATGTAAACAACTATGAGAATTGGGACATAAGTGGTGATGTAGATTCGGTTACAGATAAATAATCATATATTAGTAAAGTTTCATAAAATCTAATGCCTGGCAAACTATTTACACACACAAAGTTTGTACGTTGCGTTTGATGTGACACTCTGTTATATATTGATGGGGGTACCGTCGCTTTTAAACGGTTAGTGTAGAAACAGTTTCAAATTCAGGTGTTGTAGAGACCGTTATGTTAATTGATGTTCTGTAACCTCGATCTGACCCGACTTCCTTTCCGATTACGCAAACGGTGGGCGTTTGGATGTGAAAATGCGCTTGGTGAGCGGCTACCTTGCGGTTGAGAACTCCTTAAGAACTAAGGTCTGAATAAAATGTGATCGCCGAAAACTGTATGCTTTACGTTTCTCTCTAAAAACTAATGACAACCTTGGCATGACTAAAGAAGCCAAAACCCGACCGATAGAAAAAGCACAGAAAGTAGAATAACGGCCAAGCAACATACAAGAAAACAGAAGAAAGTGAGATATCGGCTAGTTACTCAAAAAGTAAGTAGAAGATTAAATATGAGGGAAAAACCACGGGTGTTTCTCATAAGAAGAATAGGATCGATACAGACACCTCTCCGTAATGTATATATCTAGCAGACATTAGTGGGTATATAACAAATTATTAGGCTAAATTTTAGTTCTAAGAAAGTTGTTGGATGCACAAGTATATACGCTAATAGCTAAATCTTAAGAAAAAAATGTCAAGAATATATTCAAACATATTATGTATAATATAAATGCATCACACATAATTTTACTATAAATTCAATTATTTTTTGCAATTCACTGTAAAAGATTTTACGGCAGAAAATCAAGACAAAAATATTATTTCCTCAAAACTAATACAAACATTACTAATATGACTTTATCTTAATCTTGCATTGAATTCTCGTATTCTAGATTTTGGTAAAAATATCAAAATTAAATTGGCTCTTGATTCAAAACTCATTTCAGTTTTCCTTTACTTCTTTTAATGGTGACGGTGTAACAGAAGGAAGATACAAAAAACGAAAAAAAAAAAAAAAAAAAAGAAACAACAACAACAACAATAAAAAGCAACACATTTTTTGTTCATCTTTCCAATTTCATATTTTCCCTCAAAGAGAAGAGAAATATATAATTACATTAATTTCCTTAGAGTGGTAAGTGTAATTTTTATCTAATTGTCAAATCAACATTTTTCAGACACGAAAATGCACTTCACGAGAGACAAAAAAAAAAATCTTTAAAATTTCATTTGTGAAATCTGTGAAAAATGTACTCATATCGTCTTTTTAAATCTTCAGCTTTCCTTGAAAGATTTGGTCTGATCAGTGAATTTTCTTTTCATTTTTTTCTTTTTAGATTCAAGTTTTATAATTTGATTTTAAAAACAGTTCTTTAAATATAAATGAAATAAAACTGCGAATGTTGCTTGATAAATAAGGTTTCTTACTACACACAGTTGCTAATAGTTGAGATAGAAACGGTAATATATAATGTCAGGTTTAAACGAGCTGAGTGTTGGTAGGTTGTGTGTAATAGTATTTGTTAGTTTGTAAGATTACGTACATTTACGTCAGAAGTAATGTCCAGTAAAATCATTTAGTGCTAGAAGTCTATGCATTAATCAAAATATTTTGATTAAAAATTCATGCTATAGTGTATTTCATTTTCTATTTTTTGAATGTGTATTTTTTTCATATAAAATTAGTTTTTTATATGTAAAATTCAAAAAATGAACAAGAAAACAAAGAAACGTAGCGAATGGTGAATGTAAAAGCAGGTTTTAAAATTTGTTGATAGCGAATAAATTTAGGTTTAAAAATCAGTTCGTTGTGAGATAATACAAAGTAATATCGTTAATCATGAGTATTACGTCCATGTTGTATATTATGCAGTAGACATTTTAGCCATTAGGAATTTCTGTATCAATCAAAATTCACAGACCCAAGAAAAGAAGTCATTAACGATGTGTCCTTCAGGAAACAAGTGTAAGGGAGTAAGATCGTATTTTTAATATTATGGGGATTTAATCGGAACAATTATTTTTTGTAACCATACAGTGTACTTGTGTAATTGAGAACAAATAGGTATTGTTTAGAAAAAAACAAGGTTGTAAAATACTCGAGTATTGAAGTAATGGAAGATTTCATGTAATGACTGATCCTTAATTTCTAGCCACACAAAAGTAGTTTTATCATGTAGGCTAGGTCTACAATCAAGGTAACCTTAAACGTTTCAAAAACATATCTGGTGTAATGTTATTTTATAAGATATTGCGTGAAATAAAAAGTGATCTTAAAAAGTTGTTCATTACACGATAATGGCAAGTAGACATTTCTCTGTTAGATTCACTGTGTCTACAATCATAGTCTTCACATTTTCTCAAACGTAAAAAGCTACTTTAGTTCATTATAAATATTTGTAATTAAAACAACGTAATTAAAAAAATCGATATTCAAAAATAAACATAGTGGCTTAATTGACAATTTCTCAATGTTTATATAACAAAACCCAAAGCAAATTTCTTTCCACCAACAAGGTAATTGTTAAATAAAAATTAAAAGTGATTTCCAGTCCTCACGATGAATTAACTGTTCAGACCATCCTGCCCGAAGATAGGAACATGGTTGAAGGAGACTGATGTACACTATACTTTTATCCTTGCCCGTACACCAGTGAATTTGATTGCCTGTTCGGATAATTAAGAAAACACTACCCACTGAAATTATCTCTTTTGCACGTCCTCTGTATAGCCGTGAACAGAGTTCTGTTCGATTCTGGAATTTAAAGAGGCGTTAAAGGGTTAAAAATTTCTCATCCGCGTCGAAGTTGAATTTTCTGTATATTAACAGGAATCCAGAAACTTTCTTTCTTGCACAAATGGAAAAGGTTGATAGGAAATTTAGAAAAATGTGTCACCCTAAATGCTGACTAGGTTGAAGATTAAGTTCTTAAGTTTGAAGAAAAATAAACTTTCTTAATTTTGATAACACTTTAAATATTGTGTCTGAACTAAATCTTGTTTCATAGGAATGGAAACCATATTTATCATCCAATCGTCGTAATGTAATTGTCACAAAGTGTTTCAGCTTGAAATTCAATAAAAAAATCAAATCTTTTGTTCATGTAGTCATCGTAGAAACAAGTGGTAAATAAAAAAAGTTAACACCCCCCCAAAAAAAAAATAATATCCAGGAAAAATACTAAATAAATTTGGAAAGATGTAGTTAAAAATGTTCAATGTCAACAAGACAGCGGAGAAGACAACATTAGTTGAAATAAATAGGGAAAAATGTGGAAATAAACAAGAACATATGTTCATGTTTTCAGAAAAATACTATTTTCCTTCTCTGGAGATGAAATCTTTGTCCTCAATTGCTGTACAGCAGATGACACTGGTTTTTTTTAAACACACGTACAACGCACAAAAATTTTAGCAAACATTAAACTTCGGAGAAATATTCTTTTCATTCCGAGAAGAGAAAACATAAATTCCTATTTCCTCTGCAAAATAACTCCCGCTGCAAGAAATTTTACTGTCTCAGCATTCTTCCGATCCAATAGTCGCAAAATTGCTATTGTTTCTTCCAAAATATTTTCCATCTCTTCTTAATCTCTGAAAATCGTTGTCTGCGAAAAAATCTTTAGTCTGCCTTCAATCAAATATTCTCTGCCCCAACCGTACATTGGTTAGCTCAACAGTTCAAGGTGAGTAATTCCTGTTATTTAAAAAAAAAATAGATTTAAAATAAACAAATATATAAATTACATTCTTTTCTTTCTTCTTTCTTTTGATTATTCATAGACGTGTTTATTCTTTAGGGAATTTTTAGATTGGTTTCACTGCATTTTTTTTTGTTTAAGAAAATATGATGCCTGATAAAACAGGTAGAAGTTCAATGCGATGTGCGTTCTTTTTAATAATTTTAATTCATTTCATCATCATCATCATCATCATCATCATCATCATCACAATCATCATCATCATCAAAGTGTGCCGACAGCACGAATTCCTTTGACTCTTTCTCTCTCCCTCTCACCATCCATCACTCTCGGTATGTCCTCTAGATTGCTTCCCATGTCCGCACAGAGCTGAATTAATGTAAGTTTTTGCTTGTCGGCCAACATTGGTGCGTCCATGTGTAATAGTCCATGGGAGAACGTCGTTCATGAGTTCATCCATACTTCTCCAGCAGTGCCCAGTGTCTTCGTTTTACTTGGATGATTTGTGAGATGAGAGCTAATCACTGTGTCGATGTTGTTTTTCAAAGATGTTTCCGGACAGCACGCAGCATCCTTGTGGAGTCCCCATCTACCTTTTTCTATTTGGGTTTTGTTAAAGTCCATTTGGTGCAACCATACAGTAGGACTGACACAGCTACTACTTGGGAGAATCCCTGTTTTATTCTATAGCAAACATCAGATTTCCATCTCTTTCAGTAAATGATATGTTTCTACAGATGTCTATATATGAAGTGGTCTACTAATTTCAGAGGCTTGTCATTTAGTAAGGAGGTGGTACCATCTAGATTTACACACATAAACCCTGTTTTATCCGAGTTTACGTCGAGACTGTGTCTCTTGCTGCTTGCTCCTGGCTATGCAATAGAGATTCAGCTTGAGCAGGTATATTTGCAAGAAGTGTTAGATCATTTGCGTATTCTGCGTCAGTAATACTTTCCACTGGATATCTTTAGCCTCTTGTCTTTCCTAGTTTAAAATCATTTTCTTTCATTAGTTCTGTTCCTTTTTAAGCAGAAAAATATCGATGTATAATTTTTTCTTTATAAGTAAATAATTATCGAAATAAGTACAGATTCTGATTTAACACTGAAAATTTCATCAATGTATCTCTGATTTTTCTGTAGGGGGGGGGGGGCTAAAGTTATTTTGTCAAACCAAGGATTCCAACGACAATATCAAAGAAATCACTGTCATCATTGGATGAGCAAAACATTACTGTCATTGTAGAGTATCATTATTGTCGTCCTATATCAGTCACGGTACCTGATAAGATAACCCACATGTGTCTCTGTCCAGCTGCTCTGTCGATGCTTTTTGCGCCCACGTTGTGTTCCTTTGATCCGCCAAACTGGGATCGATGTAACTTGATCGGAGCATCTTTGTGACTGCCACGGTTGCTGGTAACTTTAAAAACGAGACAACACATTGTTAACAATAACAACGGTCTTATTATTATATATAATAGAGATAAATATGTTTCGCACTCTAGATCGGAAAGAAAAGACATGGTGAGGAGCTTTGTCTGGCGTTTTGTTTTATATTAATTAGCATTGAGTAATTCGGTAAAGGAGGAATATTTTATCGGAGTTTTACTTGTCGGCAAGATCTGTTTCTTATAGTTGCAAATATTTCTTATATCAGCAATTTTGAAGTCTCATTGCCCTTGACAAGGTTTCATGTAGCAATCTGGTCTGATTATCTTTTTAAAATTCAAAGTGTTTTATACAGAAAAAATTGTAGCTATTTTGCAATCGTCATAAGGTTTATCCGCCAACCTCCAAAATAACTCTACCCCTTGATTTCTGAGAAGTTTGATAAACACATCACATCAGTGGCCCGCAGTCATATTTGTAAACACGATAAGTGGAATCAAAATTTATACAATATTTTGATTTTCCAATTTTAACAAAACTATTTCCTGTGACTAACAAAACGATGTTTACACTTTTCCTCTTTCGTCAAAGATTATTTGATATCAACGTAAAGAACTCGCCGTGTCACATTATAATAGTTTCTTTAGGAAGATGTACAAGTATTTGTAAGATGTATTTGCTCCATCTTTGTGTATTGTGCCGTTAACGATTTTCGAGTTGATAAATTTTTGTTACGGTTTTAAATTCATATCTGGCATAAGATGAATATTCTGTTATTTTATAATTTTTAAGTGGATAATGTATTTTTACGGTTTTTAAATCCATATCTGTCGTAAAATAAATATTGTATTTTTACGGTGTGTAAGTTATTGATGTATTTTTATGTTTTTACATCAAAATCTAGTCTAAATATTGTGTCGTTTTTTACGATGTTTAAGTTGATGATGTGTTTTTTAATGGTTTTTCAGGGTTATTTATAATAACTTTCTGTATTTTGTAAACATTTTAATTTTGAAACTGTAAACATTTAAAAAGTCAAGCCCTCTCATCATGGCATCCAGTGAGACTAAAAAATGTCAGCAATATTAATGTATTTGGGATGAACAAAAATTAAATTTAGTTACAAGGTTTGCATCAAGTAAAAAGTATGAGATGCCCTGAGTTAAATGTTTATAAATATTCCAAGTCCAGTCACTCTTATAAGTTGATAATTAAATCATTTAAGTTCTAAGGCGAGCAGAGGTATCAACAACATATTTCGGGGAAAAAACATTAAAATTTAAGTCTGCAAAAGTAACTGGTTGAGTGTCTTACGGGGCGTAGCTTCGGGAATAAAACTGTTGATGAAGCTTATTTGGTTGTTTGGAGGTCGAGAGTTTAATCTCTGTGTTTGATAATCCTGAAATGTACACCGACCAATGGGAAAGCAGATAAAAAGTAGGAATTGATGACTTCGGGAATTCCTTGAGAAGGACAACGCACTTGAACCGCAAAGAAAAAACATATACTGGTTCATTAGTGAGATTGTGTTACATCAGAAAGAAGAAGTAATGGTTCAGTGTACATCCGAAGCACACCGGGTATAAATCATGATAATGATATATTCTGAGAACAAATAAAGGGTTCCCATTCACATAGATACACAGATAAATGTACAAAAATGCATATATATGTAGGTATGAGCGTTTCTGTATGAGTATGTATACGTGTAGGGTAGCGTATATATATATATATATATATATATATATATATATATATATATATATATATGCGTATACATAGATATTCATATTCAGTATTGTCACTGGGAAAAATTATGAAATCAGAGTATATTGACTTTGTGTTTTATTTAGAAGTGAATAAACTAAGAACAGATACGAAAAAAGTATTTTTTATTCATTCTAATTTTTGTCAATGAATCGCATATTTTTTTTCTTCAATACTGGGTAATTCCATTATATTTTCCTATCTATCGTTTGGAAAAAAAGTATCACTGATTTAAATGATTTGTTTAAAGAAAGTTTTATAAAACCAATGTTGATAATGGATTGGCATAGTCTATTATTTTTAGCAAAAAGTGAAGAGTAATTCGAATTAACTATGGGAAAAATTGGATTCAAATATTTTGATTGACAGATTTTGAACTCATGTTCGTCTGGAACGAGACTGTCATTGGCTTAGAGAATCACGTGACCAGGCGACGTTGAGAAAGTTGAGTGAGAATTTAGTTGAATTTAGAGCTGAGTGACCCAACATGTTTCTTTCCATATCTACTCCCTCTCGCGCGCGAGTTAACAATGCACCAGAAAAAGGAGCCCGATACAAATAACAGACACTCTATACGAAGAAGAGAAATCCGAAAGAAGTAAGTAAAGATTTTAAGAAGCAGATATTAGAAGAAACATGCAACACCAGAATATTCAGCTATTAGAGAAAATGTCTTGCATTTTATCTGTTATTATTTTATTTACTGCTAAATGATTTTGCCATTGGTAGTATGTATATAATAGTATTAAGTGGAAGCTAAACAACTTGAGAAGGTAAAAAACGGTAGATAATAGAAAAAAAGAAATAAGTAAATGAAAATAGGACCCAAAATAATGTTCACTGATTGGATTTTGCAATTCGGAACCCAGAATCTCGTTTTTGCAACTTTCGGCGGTCAATCTGCAGGCTGTGCATGGAAAATCAGCAAAAATGGGATTGTCATAAAGATACGCAAACATTATTGAAAGATGTAGAGGCTGTTTCAAGAAATGTGATGTCATTTAAGATGTGCAAGGTATGTTAGAAAGATTTATATCATTTTGTAATCGAATAAATTCTCGCTTAAAGGATCTCAAAATTTAACTGCATGCTCAGAAACAACTAAAAATTCTTTGTTTCATGTTTAGAATCTTTTTCTCCTTCAATGAATGACATTTCCATACGTGAGAAAAAAAAGCATAAAACATAGAATTTTGAGTTATTTCTCCACATGCTTCTGAAATCTGAGATTATTTGAACGAGAACTGGCCAAGTTATTAGATTACGAAATATCAATTTTTTCTGGAAAACCATGTATTATACAAATTTATCGCAAATAAGTTTTACTATATAAAATAATTTCAAGTAATTTTTGTAACGCTCTATTTTACGACAATGAGGACAAAAAATTATCAGTTGTGAGAAAATAATACAAACGATACTAATATTATTTTATTTCAGTATTCCATTAAATTCTATTCTACATCTTGTTAGAAATATAAAAAATTAAATTGCTGCCTAATTCAAAACTCATTGCAGGTTTTGTATTAATGGTGAACATGGAGCTGAAAAAAGAATATACACTTTTTTCATCTTTCCAATTTCCTATTTTTCCTCAAAGAGAAAATAAATATATAATTACGTTAATTTCCTTAGAGTGATAAGTGTAACATTTATCTAATTGCCTGATTTTTCTTTCAGACACGAAAATTCAGTTCATGAGAGACAAAAAAAAAAGAATCTTTAAAATTTCATTTGTGAAATCTGTGAAAAATGTACTCATATCTTCTTTTTAAATCTTCAGCTTTCCTTGAAAGATTTGGTCTGATTAGTGGATTTTCTTTTCATTTTTTTTTCTTTTTAGATTCAATTTTTATAATTTGATTTTAAAAGCAAAACAGTTCAAATATAAGTGAAATAAAACTACGAATATTGCTTGATAAATAAGATTTCTTACTGCGCACTGTTGCTAATAGTTGAGATAGAAACGGTAATATATAATTTCAGGTTTAAACGAGCTTAGTGTTGATTGGCTGTGAGATGAGAGTGAGGAATAGTATTCAATAGTCTTGAGGACTACATAAAGTTAATTCCATAACAGTGTCTAGTGAACTATCTTGGCGCTAGAAGTTTATGCATTAATCAAACATTTTCATTAAAGATTCATTACTAATAAGTGTCTTTTATCTTCTATTTTTTTAATTTGTAATTCTTTTGATACAAAATTAGTTCTTTCGGGGCAAAATATTTAACAAAGTAAGAAAATAATAAAATGTAGAACATAGTGAATGTAGAAGCATGTTTGATAGTACATAATATCATGTTGAAACATGCATAATGTTGGTTCCCAGTGTGTTGACATTGAGTAGTAAAATTCGTTAGTTTTGAACATTAGGTCAAGTTACGTATAAATCAGCAATTAGTAGATGTTTTGATAGTAAAAGAGTGTTGTTTTAATCAAAACTTTTGTTTGAAAGAGTTATATGGTTCTTATAAATTTAATTCAGCTGGTAACTCTATCAAAGAACCCAGTTTCGTTATATAGCCATAGCGTTATGGCTATCTGACTAAACCGGGCTATTTCATAGTGTTACCAGTTGAAATAAATTAACTGGGCTCTTTTATAGAGTTACTAGTATGGAGCCAGACTCGAATTAGGCGTATCTCTGAATTCTTTTCCACGCGCAGGAAATGTTGGATCTGGGGGAAATAAAGACGTCAAAATGTGTTCGAGTTCATTATTAAAAACTAATAGATGGACGCAAAGATGTAGAACCAAGAAACTCCAAAGACAACCCCAGACGTCCCAGATGAAGAAGAAAGCAAGGAGATAAACAAATACCTGGATCTTGCTAGAGAATTCAAAAAGAAACTGTGGAATATGAGGGTGAAAGTAATATTCATTGTAGTTGGTGCCCTTGGAATGGTCCCCAAATGTTTAGAAAACTGACTAGAGGAATTGGAAATCAAAGGAAGAATTGAGACCATCCAGACAACACTATTGTTAGGATCGGCTAGAATACTCAGGAGGGTTATGAAGACCTGTTGTGAAAAACTCATAGATAGATAAGACGCAACAGAATAGCAAGCGTGGGATGTGTGAAGAAAAAGACCAAACTGTTAACCACATGATAAACAACTGCAGTACACTAACATGAAGGGAGTACAAGACTCGGCACGATTGGGTGGGAAATAGGAGTTACTGAGAATTGTGTAAGAGCTTACAATTTCACCATGCTAACAAATAGTATATGCAGAAACCAGAATATGTCCTAGAATGAAACGGATAAAATTCTCTGGGATTTTGAGATACAAACGATTATCTAATGCCGGTTAGAAGACCAGACCAAGTGCTAATTAACAAGATTAAATAGAACTTATAATCTAATGGATTTTGCCGTTCCGGTGAACCATAGATTAAAAATGAAAAAAAAATGAGAAGACATACAAATACTTGGACCTTGCCAGAGAACTGAAAAACTGTGGAAACTGTGTGAGTAAAGGTGATACCCGTTTTAGTTGTGACCTTTGGTACGATTACCAAGAGTTTGGAAAAAGACTGGAAGAACTAGAAATTAGATGAATCGAGACCATCCAGGCAAAAGCATTGTTAAAATCGGCTAGAATACACAAAATAATCATGGTGACCTGAGGAGACTTGCTGTCACTCAGACTCCAGAGAAAGACGACTAGCTAACGCTGGCGAGAAAAACTCACAAGGAGTAATAAAATGATAATAATAATTTTCAATATGTCATTCAATAAAACATAGTTTTGTTTGATACATCCGTTGCACAAAATATAAAACACATTTCCTTTACAAGTAAAGATGTAAAATAAAGTCTTTAGTTTATCGATAAACGACAACAAAGTAAATTAGTGATTCAGAGTTTTCAATGGATTTGATGAATATTATATGTTATGTTGTCCGCTAAGGAACACTGGCACTCGAATGATCGCGTTGTGATAGGAAAGAAACAGCGACACCAAGTTTCCTCAACAATTGTATATTCTTTATTACTTTCTGGGTTGGGTCAGTGTACAGGTGTCGGTTATTTTCAAAGCAGTTGTCTTGACAAGAGGAAATTACTGTTGACCACTAATTCTAACCATGAGTAGAACGTACTGCCACCGAGTCTGCTTCTTTGCAGCGACACCAGTCTCGATCGCGTCGTACTGTATTTATTTATATTGCTCTGTTTGTGGTGGGGGCAGCATTTTGCTTTCTTTACAACTTCTCTGTTGGATGTAACTTTTTAAGCGGGTCTAAACTGGTTTGAATTCAGAGTTTTCCTTCTAGACAGGTTGTCTAACAAAATCTAAAGAACACAATCTGCCCTACCCTAGGAGAATAACAATTCTCAATTCAAATTAACTGTACCCGCTTAAAAATTGACCTTGTGTCATATCCTGCTCGATGCAGACAGTTTTAATGATTATATACCCTTAGCTAGGAGGAGAACAGATAGATTCATGCCTTTTTCAATCGCATTAGAACGAAGCGAAACACAAACAGCCTCGCCAGAAAATGAAATCGAGTTGACAATTGCATTTCCTACGACGATAACCGTTACGTTGTTACAATTTGCTTTCCATGTTTATCAATGGTTTATTAATAATTCAGCACTTCCTGTATATTCTAATGAAAATATCGAAGCTCTTAAAAAGAGGCCTCTAAAACGTTACCCCCCCCCCGTAAAAAGTGTTCCCTGCAGTACTCCAGAAATTCAACTGCTAAAACTTAAAACGAAAATATTCTCATAGATTCTCATAACAGGGGATTTAACTTTGACCCATCAGCGATCGATCGATCCTACGCAAATGGTTGCTACATCCATTGGTTGTCTTGTGTAGTCTTTCAGTTTTATCTTTACTCCAGAGGTGTTAAAACTAAACAGTAATCTGATTAATTCTTCTCTCTCTCTCTCTCTCTCTCTCTCTCTCTCTCTCTCTCTCTCTCTCTCTCTCTCTCTCTCTCTCGTAATCTTATTTCAATTCCCTGTGATGTGATCAGTATCTACTTGTAGTGGGAATTTCCAGCGTGGGAAAATATCATCAATCAACAAGTGACTGATAGTTTCTTTATTTCTTATTCGACCCAGCAAATGCCTCCGAGCAATTCCTCTACAAATCGATCAAGATTATATTTAATATTAAAAATCGATCGATTAAATTGACCTAAATATCGAGTGCAATGTTTAAAAAGTAGATACGTTTGCTTTTTATTTATTTCTGTATTTTATGTAGATATTTTTTCTAGTCTACCAGGTTCAACAAAGAAGATACATATGAACAGAATTCGAAATATAAATGAAGTATTTCTTCTTCATTGCCTTAAATGACTATATAGCCATTTTCATCACTCTATTGAAATATTCATTTATTACAGACATAGGGGGATTTCTACACACATGTGCATATATATATATATATATATATATATATATATATATATATATGTGTGTGTGTGTGTGTGTGTGTGTGTGTGTGTCGGTTCTCATTATTTATACCATTTTAGAAAATATTGTTTAGACAAAATGGCTTCAGTCTTTGATATGTTTGGAGTTCTAGAAACATCTGTGTTGAGATTAGTTTATCACAATGCCAGAAACTGGTTGGGTTATTTAATGCCGAAGTCTTTTTTGCAAGTATTTATATGATGTATTTGCTGAACTCCCCCCCCGCCCCTCACACACACACACACACACACACACACACACACACAAAAAAAATATTTTTTCATATTTAATTTGGATGTTCTCCTGAGATTAATTAGAGAATTAAGATTTTTTATTTTACCAAAAAGTCGAAATTGTATTGTTTTTTAATGACCTGAAATGTTGCTTATAATTGAGACCTGATTATTTCCTTTGTCATCGCTATCCATAAAGTCTGTCGATTCTTGACAAATTCATACGCCCGAAGAAATGATTAAAAATAATGCAATACAAAGGAAGGTAACATCAACTTACAAAACCTGTGTAAAATATAATAGGGTATTGTGTACTTACACTATATATATATATATATATATATATATATATATATATATATATATATATATATATATATAGAATTTGCCCAGAAATTTTAAAAGCGTAAGTATAACTGTAACTATATATATATATTAGAAGAAAAAATATATTGGAAAAAGTGGAAGTAAATCCGACAATATGTAATTTCATGAAAAATTAAAAAAACGCAAGTTTAATTGACGAGTGATGGTTTATAAGCCGATGCTGCAGTGTTTCGGTTTGTTTAACAAACCTTCACCAGGGCCTTCGTTTGTTAAAAAAAAGAAATTATTGGTCTTCAATTCTGACAAAACCTCTTCCCCCTCCTTTTATTGATACCGATAATCTGTCGTATCTCGTGTGTAATGCCTTGTGCATTGCCATGTGTCCTTGTCTTTTGGCCCATCTGTTGGAGCTCCTCTCTTGTCCATTTTAAGAATGGCCCAGAGTATCTTGTTTGTTCCCATGATGAGATTTCTGCTGTAGAGTTTAGTTTCTAGAAGTTTTCTCACGTTTCTTTCATCTCTGTTTGTTTGATGAAGAATATGCTGATCTATATAAAGTAGGACATTTGTTCTCCTTGTACCTTTAGGGCATTTTTTCTCTTCTTCCGTAAATAATCCACGACAATGAAGAGAGTAGTAGATTCCGGATATTTATTCGTCTTAATGCTTTGTCCACCAACTTGTTGGTAGAATTCCTTTTCATTATTTTACAAGATCTTGTTTTGTTTGTATTGCATTATTATTATTATTATTATTATTATTATTATTATTATTATTATTATTATTATTATTATTATTATTATTTTCAACTTTACTTCCGTTACTCAGAATCCTTTACCGGGTTTTGGCCAAATCCTAGGCTAAAGAAATGAAGTGATAATTATGTATTCTATGTATTTCTGCTTTTTTTTTCATTTTTTGCTGTCTCTTTTGGGTGATATTTTTTCTAGCAATATTCAAAGTATTCTAATAAGTAGATGAGAATTTCCACAAACTGCAATTTTCATATTCTAAGAAAAACATAACGAAATACAAAAAAAAACAGTTAATGACTTTTTCCCATAACATTTGAATGAAAGCTTTTTAAAGAAACTTCAAAATTTTCATTATGTTCCGTTTTTATGGTGGCATTCACTTCTAGATTTTTGTTTTATTTTTGTTTTTAGATAGAAAAGATAGAAAAGATATATAAAATAAATGCTTTTTTATTGACGATTAAAGTTTTCATTGGTGTGTAGAGAGAGAGAGAGAGAGACAAAGAGAGAGACAGAGAGAGAGAGAGGGAGAGGGAGAGAAAGACAGACAGACAGAAAGAGAGAGAGAGAGAGAGAGAGAGAGAGAGAGAGTGTGTGTGTGTGTGTGTGTGTGTGTGTGTGTGTGTGTGTGTGTGTGTGTGTGTTCTGATGAATAGATCTAGCTTTTAGTAAACATAAGTGTTTTTTGGCAGTCGGCTCGAACAAAAAAGCCCAATATACCATTGTTTATGTCTTTTTTATAAATATGTGGCAAGTCAAATTTATTTTGGGTATTTACGTTTAATCTTTTGAAGGCGAATGTACATCTGCCACCATAGACTATCTGCTGTCTTTTTTTTTATCTAAGATTCGGCTTTTTAATTTCTTTTTTTTTTTTTTGTAGTTCAGTGTCACAGAGACATTTTGCCAGCGAGAGAGACTTTAATCTCAGAAATTCTGACATAGTGCACTTTGGGTAATGGTTATTATCTACAGAAATAAATCAGAGACTCAAATTCTGGACGAGACTGTTTGTATTCGACGAGGTGTTTGAATCCTTCTCTTCTCCCTGTAGGAGAGACTGAGATTTTAGCAACCACTCTAGTAGGAGAAAAAAATCTGAACAGCGCATTTGCAGTTGACCTTGTGTCGGATCTTTCTCGTGCCGGAGGGGTTGGGTAAATACAAACTTGTGTTAACTATTATTAGCTTTGGTATTAAATAGTCCAACAAAGGTTGGCCTGTCGTAAAACTATACAAACTACAAGAAAATATGTCGATGCAAGGGTGCTCCAGAATTTTTGACAAAATCTTTTTTTCATGTGAAATTTTTATTGTGAGTATTCAGTTATGAAATTATTTCCCTTAGATTTCCCTTACGAAACCTTTCAACTAAAGTAATTATAGCAATGTTTACTTAAACACACACACGCGCGCGCGCATATACATATATATATATATATATATATATATATATGTGTGTGTGTGTGTGTGTGTGTGTGTGTGTGTGTGTGTGTGCATATAAAAATAAAGAATCTGTTTGTCTGTGTGTGTGTATGTTTGTTTGTACAACGATCGAGAGCACGCCCTTTTAAAAGAAAAATTGGTGGAGACCAGCAAAGAGCAAAGTTCAATAAAATGTGTGTGTATGTGTGTGTGTATGTGTGTATGTGTCTGTATATCTGTGTGTGTGTGTGTGTGTGTGTGTGTGTCTGTGTGTGTCTGTGTGTGTGTCTGTATATTTTTAAAGAGAATAAAAATTGCCCAAAGAACGTAACAAATTCTTGCATAACATCAGAAAATCCTTGAGAGATAAACAAAGCAAATTCACTCGTAAATGAAATCACTTCTACAGATAAGTATCAGAAAATGGTTTGATCTATCCGTGCTTTCAAGTTTACTGTTCCTATTCCATCTCTCTTCGTACAACCGCAGTTTTATCAGACAACGAACAATTGAACCATTTTATAAACCATTAGAAGTTTCAATAAATGGAAGGCTTTCAAAACCTTGCAAAATGGACGTACATCAAAGCCAGACAATATCAGCAACAAACGAATATGTCAGTCATACAATCATCAATTGTTTTTATTCTCAACTTTGTATTTGAACACCACCACCTGATTGAATCCATTGGTCAGGGCACTCTAATCATATTACCCAACTGCAAGAAAATACCAGGTCCCCCACAGAACTGTGACCCATCAAGCTGCTCATCAGCACCCGATAGACTCTGACTACAATAGCACTGCTGTGCATCCGACAAAATCGATCACTTCACGGAACCATACAAGAGTGGCTTCAAGCGGGGACGCATCTGTGCTGACATTGTGCATTACTTCTGTGGTTATGTTCAAAGGCGGGGATTTCTTCGAAATGAACTTAGACAAGTCCCGAGTCTTTGATATTATTAAAAGATTAAATATCCTGGATGTGTAACATCTAGCTGACTTTTATGAGGTTGAGATGAAGTCCAGCTTCTTAAAATTTGGCCGTAAATCCGATTATTCTGGTAGGTCTTCAAGAAGAACAAGTGGAAATGTTTATTACATGTAATCACATAGTAAAAATATCGATATCTTTGTAACATGGCAATTGTTTACAGTTAGAGATATTCGATCGCTGAGCGCCTCTCTTTCCACACAAGGAACAAAAATTGTTTTACGTTAAAATCTTCTCCCGACCAGGATAAGTATATATATATACGAAATTTAGTAACTATCAATCATACCATTTTCTTGTCTATAGAAGTCAACCCTTCCCAGTTATTAATATAGATTTTTCACGCTATTTTCACCGTAGTAGGGGGGAGGCTCTGATATACTAAACCATTATGGGGGCCTCTTTCGTATCATTGCATTATTTTCTGTTTACAATATTTTGATAGGGTCATTTTAAATTCATACAACTGCTACTGAAAAGACAACAACACATTGTCACACACAAAGCCATCATCAGATAAGGACCCTTGAGTCAGACATGGTTTCGGGGCTTATACATCATTGCAACTAACTCAGGGCGCCCAGGATTTATTGATTTTACAGTGAGAGTATACCAGACCCATACATATACAGCCTCTTACTGATCTTGGGGCTTCTTGATATATTTCCGTTTTTTTATTGATGACATAGAGATGCCGAGGTCGAATTAGCAATAAATCCTCGACACTCAACTTCAACGGGAAATAAGTCGATAGTCCAACCGTTTTGTACGCGTTGCTCTCGAAGGTTTTCCTACTTTTCTGGCTGATTTACTTAGTCAATATTTTCCTCAAAATAAACAGTTTGTTCAATGATATAAGCTCTTTTTTAATCCACTCACCAGATCACAAGATAAGTTAAAAAGTCTAAATAACGCTTCAAATCTGCAGCGACACTTCCGTCAGCGAAAACATCAAACAAGGAATTGTACTTTTTTGTAAAAGTCATTACTCGAATGTTTCCTCTTTGAAGCATCGGAAATGATTTGCAACAGCTGGTTATGTCTTTACGTGGAACTTTTTAGTGAATAATCACAACGAGTGAGAATATATTTGAGGCTGTCTTCCCACATGCATCGCATCGGTGAAATTTTTTTAGACCTCCACAATTTCAGGTTCTCTGGCGTTTGGTAAGACATCATATCCTGCTTTTACCACGGAATAATGATATAAATAGATTTTTTTTACTAAACGAAATTTAATTTTCAATATAATCTCTTCTTTTAAAAGTCAGTGTTTCTCTATTAATCAATGATCATGTTCGTGGGGCTTAGAATACGTTGTAGAATGTATTGTCTGCAAAAGGCCAAGACCCGCTGAAAATGGGGTCTCCTGACTATGACAGTAAACCGTATTTAGTGGTGAGGCTCCAGTCCTAGAGCTCTGGAGAGTGTGGAGTACCACTTCGTTGTCATTACTCCTAGGTCCACTCTGACTCGGAGTGGTAATACTTGTTAAGTTCCCATTTATAGTTCAAACAGAACACTTTGAAAATTATTCGTATTGCATAGGAATATGTAAAACCTGCTTTTTGCAAACAAATGATTATTATCAAATATAGTTATTAATGATAGAAAACGAATTTTCTGTATGCAAATTACTTCCTATTTACTTGTTGAGTATATAGTTGTTAAGTATATAGTTGTAGAGACAAATACATGAAACCATATAACTGTATATATAAATGATCATTATTAATAGTAATAGTTACTTTAAACCATATAATTGTATATAAATCATTAGTATTAATCTTAAACCTTATTGTTTTTTTAGAATAGGCTGACTGCATTCTCTGAAGATGGGTATGACCACTTCAAAGGGGATATTCTGGCCATGATAAACTGTATCTGATTATTTGATTGAATTAATAGACATTCTATTCTTGGATGTTGGACTTGAAATTAATTCAAATCTCATTATTTATCATGAGTGTTTCAGCCCTTTATTAAAACTATGAGATTGGTGGGAATGATTTTCTGACGAAATGTATATAGGAATCTTAATTTCCTGATAGATCTCCTGCATTGGTCGTTTTCGTAATCTGTTTTCAACCAAATTCATAAACGCTTTTGAATCGACATCAAAACGGATTTTACCGTTGGAGAGTGACAGAAATATGGCCAATAAATTGAGTAAGATGAAAAAAAAAAAGACACGAATATCTCTGAACATAAATTGCTTATCTCCATTCATCTTCCTTTCCTATCTGTACAAAAATGTAGATTAAATCAATAAGTTTCAGAGGATTTTCCTTTTAAAATATGCTCATCTTGACTGAATCTAAATCTGTCACCGTTTTAGTATTTACGTAGGCGTTAAGACTTACACTCACTATACATCCCAAAATGGAAATAATAGCGTGTGCATGAACAGGTTTTAGGTAAGTGGTTGCACAGTTCAGTTTGCATGACATCCGTTCTGCTTCCAAGTGAAAGTTGATGTTTCAACAGATGCGTTGAATGACCAGACACAACATAGATACGAGGAAAAGATTCTTTTAGGCTTCACTCCAAACACAAATATTCAAACATTCTTGCAGTTAGGATCTTCATAAGTAAGCACGTTATCGGTCTGTAGTTGCTTGATATAGTTTTGAGCCTTTCTGGATCAGTATAGCTGTTCTCCTTGTCATCAATGCAAGTAATTTTGTATCTCGTAGACATTTACTCAGTTGTTGATTAATAGATCGGAATACTTTTAATCATATAATTGTGTATAAATCATTAGTATTAGATGGAAAAACCTTGTAACCATATAACTGTGTACAATTATTAATATTAGGTAGAAATATATGTAAATAATACATATTTGTGGCCATATAATTGTCTACAAATTATTAGTAACATAAGGGAATACTTGTAACTATATAATTGTGTAAAGATTATCAGTGTTGGATAGGAATAGTTGAAACCATACAACTGTATACAACTTATTAGTATTAGATAAACATATGGTCTATAATATCAAAATAAATCCTCCTGAAAACGCAGCTTCGAGTGGCCAGATATGGTTGTTACATAGAACCCTAAACAACCAAATGCCCAAGTTAAATATATCACCAAAACAATCACGGCTAATTTGAAACACATCCAATCTATGCTTAATAAATATCTTCCAAGTAGAGAGCTCACTGCCAGGTCTACGATAGCAAAGAGCATATAATTATCAGTTGAAGACACTTAAATACCAAAAATAAATTTTCATTCAACGACCGGATATGCAATATTACCAGTTAATTTGCGTCACTTTTATCTTAGCACATCAATTATTTAAAATATTTGTTGTCAATTTTACCCCCAAATACTTTTCTTCACAAAAACCTTTCTCCTGGCGATGACCTAAGATCAAAAGTAACTGAGAAAAATCTAAAATAAAATATATACAAAGAAATATTCCAATTTGTCATATCACTTTTGTTTATCTGTGTGTGTGTGTGTGTGTGTGTGTGTGTGTGTGCGTTTGTGTGTGTTTGTTTGTTTGTGTATGTGTGCGTGTGTAAGAGAGAGAGAGAGAGAGAGAGAGAGAGAGAGAGAGAGAGAGAGAGAGAGAGAGAGAGAGAGAGAGAGAGAGAGAGAATGTGTAATATAATTTAATAAGTGAAATTTAAAGTTGCAAAACAAAGCAACATTTAATTTTGTTTTGCAGTTATAAACATCTAAAACATGGTTTTTTTCATGAAAAAGTTTTAAAAATATAAAAAGGTATACCTTCGGGGAATTAAATTCAAAAACATTACGTAAAGCGAATTAACTGGGGAATTTCATTCAAATGAATTAATGAAAGTATTAATGCTAAAATCAAATATTTTCCTGTAATAAAATGTCTGTTCAGAAACTATCGATCTATTGAATGTGGTTTGGTTTATTCCACGACATATCAACGTGGCTAATTAAGGCCGAAATTTAATTGTAAATCTTTAATTATAACTATTACCATTTATATTTTCAAATTTACATTGGAATCATTTTTTTAAATACCAATTTATTATTTGTCAGTGATAATGATTATTTGTCTGCATAGTTATATGGTATTAAGTATTCCTATCTAACACTAATAAATCTCTGTTGGCACACCTAATTTTCAAAAATATCTATTTTACCCATAGGGTAGCCCTAACTGGTACTACTATGTGAAGTGTGGTGTACTGAAGAGGTTAATTGTTTGAGGGTTAGACTTTGTAGAGATAAATCGCCTCTATATTAGTACACATTGAATACACAAGGAAAAATATTTCTTTAAAAAGGCAGTAATTAACAATAACAACAGTTTTATAAACGTATAAATATACAATATTTATGAAAGGTTTCTGAAGAGAAAGATAAAAATGTTTGGGGGTAAAGTCTCTTAGACTGCAAAGTCATTGGAAGATATTCCTTTTGTATGTGTGTGTGCATGCATAAGTGTTTCAAAGAGAAGACGAAGATGATATACATTGATATGTAAGAGTCTGTTGATGTGTAGGAGGCGGCTGTTGGTGTGGTATGCGATGAAAGATCGGTAGGGTGTTGGTGTGGTAAAAAACGAGTGGCCAGCAAGGGTGTTGGCGTAGTAGGAGAGGATCAGTCGTAGCGTGTTGGCGTGGTTGAGGTGAAAGGTCACTAGCTTAGTTGAATTTACTATTCATGTAGTCTGGAATTCCTCTTCCTTGAATTGAAAAGGGTATATCTTTTTAGACACCGCTGAATCAAAGTGGGCCAGTCGAATTGACTTTGTATTTGCACGTGGACACTTTTGACTGTTTTTTTAAGAACCTATTTTGTGTGCATTTCTTTTAGAGAAAGATTGTGAGGCCTTCTTGTGTACGGACCATTTTACTGTACAATTTTCTCGAAGGTCACTTGGGAAATATCCGCTTCTCTGTATTGTCTATTTAGTACTGCTATAACAGCCATTCGTAACCATTAATCCCAGGTCCACTGGGATCTGCAGTGCTGCTACTTGTTGGGATTCCAGCTATTGGTCAAATAGATCGGTTTGAAAATGATTAGCATTAGATAGGAAAGCATAAAGCTATATAACTTTGCAAATTCTTTGTATTAAGAATAGTTATTTAAAGCTAGTTACTTGAAACTGGAAAAATAAATTATTAGTATTATCAATATTTTCTTGAAGCTACAATTATTTATAGGGCCGGTTTAGCTTAGTCGGTAGAGTGTTCGGCTAGGAATCACAAGGTTCTTGGTTCGGTACCGGCCCTCGCCAACTCGGCGAATGAGTAGCACAGGGATCTGTGCGGTAAAGTGGGGAGCTGAAGGTAGGTGTGGTGCTCCACCTCATATGCTAAAATAATCTCCTTGGTCTAGCGCTAGTGAAAAGGGGATAGACTCCCTCGCTGTCTGGCCGATACTGACATTAGGCCACCCCGACGACTTTACTTACTTTTACAATTATTTATAAATGATTATCATTAATTACTTGAAATTATATAGTTACTTTTTTTTTTAAACTTCAGCATCAAATAACAGTTGTTGACATACCGTAAGACCAACCAACCAACCTTCCAACTGGCTGAAACACAGGCGTCAGGAATTCGTGAGAGATATGAGACGGGAATGTCTGTAAATTGATTGATTTCAGTATTAAAAGCGTGGACAAATCCTCGGCTGACTCAAAGAAAAATAAAACGCATAAAATATTGAAATACTTCTTTATTCGTTTTTTTTATCTCTAAAAGATAAGAGAGTTAAAGAGTCAGTTAGCGTTTACCTACAGGGCCACCCAGTTAGCGAGTCCTAGAATACGCCGATTGCATTTCCTTCAGATGAGTAAGACACCCCACAAAAAAATGTTGTAGGTGGGGGCATAAGATTAAACTGCAATTTATTTTCCATCTAAGTCCAGGGAATGGTAGTATCTATCAGCGCAAAGATGAAGGCATTTTTTTCTTATACGGGGTGATTAAAAACAACGTTAAAATCATTATGGATGTACCTTCAGGATATAATTTCAAATAGTCTCCGCATGTTCACCGTCCCAGATGATAAAAAGTGTTTATATTTTAATTGGATATTATTGATATAATAATAGAAAAGCAAAAATGATATTACGGAGATTACCTAGGGAATATTCAAATAATGTGTTGACAGAAATGGTGACTTCAAAATCGCACACACACACACACACACACACATACATATATATATGTGTGTGTGTGTGTGTGTATTTGTGTGTACGTATAAAATAAATATTCTGTTTGTCTGTGTGTGTGTGTGTGTGTGTGTGTGTGTGTGTGTGTGTGTTTTGTTTGTTTGTTTGTTTGTACAACGATCGAGGGCACGTCCTTTTAAAAGAAAAATTGGTGGAGACCAGCAAAGAGCAAAGTTCAATAAAATCCACACCCGAAAGGGGGTTAAAAAAACTTTTTACTCCTCATTTTTCATAAGAAAAGTTAGATGATAATATATTGAGGGTATAAATCAATGATATATTAAAAAAATCATTAAAAAAATATTTAAAAAATAAAATAGTTAAGGATAAAAAGCAAATAAAATAAAAATAAAAACAAGAAGAATAAAAATAAGCAACTTAAAAAAAAGAATATATAAATTAAAAATATAATAAAACAAATATATAGAAATATAATTTTTATGGATCTATATATTAATGTAGATAAGAGATTTGTTTTTGTGATTTGAAATCCCAAGCAATGCCGGGCAGCTCTGCAAGTAATATCATAAAGAAACTCCCATAGAAATGTTGACATTCTATAAACAATGATATTATTAATAATTTGGAATTAAATTTGGGTAGGAATTATTTTCTCTTTATTACTCACAGAATTAATATCGATATTTTATCTATTTTCAGATCTGCTGGAACATAATTATATCATGACAAAAATCACCGGCGACTAACGAGAGAATGCATTAGTGACAGTAAGTTTCTCAAAATTTTACACTCTATCTAGAGGGGCTTTGCATACGGTGACTGTATCCACTGTAGAGGAATAAGACTCCCACAAAAGGAAGTGTACTGTATATGACTAAACTGCATCTGGTAGCGGGACTCCAGTTCTGGAGTTCTAAGGTATGTGAGTACTCTACACTCCATTCATTGCCATTACTTCCAGGTTCACTCTGACCCGCTTATGTAGTACTTGTTATGGTGCCCTCTATGGGTCAAATAGATCTGTTTAGAAATTATTAGTATTGGTTAGGACCACGTGCAAAAAAAATATAAAAAAGAAATGAGAGGCTGGTAAGTGTTGGCGTTGTAGGAGGGGACGATTCGGTAGTGTGTTGGCGTGGTAAAGGTGAGAGGTCACTAGCGTTCTTGAATTTCCTATTCATGTGCAAAAAAGAAACAAATACACAAAAATGTGAATATGACCGTACAATGAAGGCGATTCCTTAACCTCTAGGCAAACCTTTTCCTCAATCATTACACAAAGCAATCATAAAATATACTTGCATTTTTACCGTTTCATACAATTGATATTCAAATCAAGAAAACAAAAATTTCTCAAAAAAAAAATGTAATTTTAACTATTCAATATCATCAAATCGGGTTGATAGCAAGACTTTACATGACTCTTTATCGACCGTCTCTATCGACCATCGTTCCCAGTTAGTCATCTAAACAGCATCCAGTGTCTGCAAAGAGCTGACGAATGTAAGTTTTTGCTGTTCGGACAACACTGTTTTAGAATTATCTGTGTTATTCGGACTATTGTCCCTATCTTCATTGTTATTTGTACAACGTTTCAGCCGATATGCCCTCCGGCCTTCTGCAGGTATTTCTTGTCGGACTCGGGAACCTACTCGGACTCGGGAACCTTCTTTTGGACTCGGGAACCTTCTTTTCGTAATCGGGGGCCATCACGGAAATTTGAACCTAACCTGATTGCTCTCGATTACGACAAGAAAGTTCCCGAGTTCGAAACGAAGGTTCCCGAGTCCGACAAGAAATACCTGGAGAAGGCCGGAGGGCATATCGGCCGAAACGTTGTACAAATAACAATGAAGATGGGGACAATAGTCCGAATAACGCAGAAATGCTAATCATCAAGCCTCATCTCAAACATTCAGAGAAATAACACTGTTTTATCCATGTATTCGAGTCCATGGGAGAACGTCACTTATAAGTTCGTTCTTACTTCTTCAACATTGCTCAGTGTGTATTGTTAGTCTTACTTTTATCGTTAGTGAGATGGGAGGCAGGTTGCCGTATATATGTTGTTTTGTAGTATATTGCTTCCAGAATTTGTTCAAAGGACCACGTAGCATTCTTGCGTAGTTGTCATCTAGCTTTTGTGCAAATGTTTCGTTAGAGTCCAAGCGGTGTAACCATACAGTAGTACTGACACAACTACAGCTTGGAAGAATTCCCGTTTTATTTTATCAGAAAGATCATATTTCTATTTGGTCAATAACCTATCAATAGCAGTCTATGCCTTGCAAATTCATATCTTGATATCGGAGAAATAAAAGCAATATTAGTTTGAAATATATCATGATTTCGTATTCCTCCATAGTTAACCCATTGCCATTAACAAGATAAATTCAAAATGAACGTATGACTCCGAGGTCAACAACTGCGGGAATTGTAGCAATAGATGAGGTTATAGATCATCCTTACGGGATGGAAGCTGAGTAAGATAGGTAGTGTAGACAACTGGGCTTTAGGTATCATGTGGCAATGATGATAATAAAATATTCATGGATGAATAAAATGTCAACATTAAAAAAACCCAGAGGGAGTTGAAATGCCGTTAAAAAAATAAACTAAACTAAATTGATTTATAAATGCGTGCCTGGAAACATTTTTTCATCACTTGAAAAAGATTGACGACCGATGGATTTTGGGTCCTGAAGCAAGTGACAGCAAAATGTTCTTTCTTTAAGTTTTATAGCAAATGTTTATCCACTTGAATCTTCATAATGTTCATTTTTATTCTCGGTTGATTTGGTTTGGTTTCCTTATCAACTTCAGTTGGTTATTTAATACCGAACTCATCCTTGTAGACGAACATTAGTGGTACTATTTAACCCATAGCTGAGAAGATAACAGGGTTTATACATTTCCCAAGGTATTAATGTTAGAATATTTTGCAATATATATATATATATATATATATATTTACCGACCCCACCGCACGAGCAGGATGTGACACAAGGTCGATTTCTTAAGCGGAGTTCAACAGGTTTGAATTCAGAGTTTTCCTTCTCTTAGACCGGTTGCCTGGCCAAGGTTAAAGAGCCCAGTCTGCCCTACTATTTATCCATAGCTGGAGGGAGAGTTGGATTCATACCTTTCCCAAGGGTATTAGCGCTAAGTGAAATGCAATTACCAAATCCAGGATTATGAACTCGAGGCGACGATTTCATTTCCCATGACTTTAACCATTACATCACGCGCCTCAACTTTTTTTTCAATATTTAGCAATATAAGTTTTGCTCTAAATCCCCACCTGGATTTATAGACGCGTCTAAGTCACGTGGTTTATTCCTTAGCCAATCACTTACCGTACTACGTGGCTGATACATATTTAAGCACTGATTCTTTCACAGTATACTTGCTACCATTGACGAAGGAACTGAGGACTCTTTGCCCGAGAGGATTCCCAAAGGATTCATTATCGAAGGACTATTTACCAAGGATCCAATTCCACTGGACAAGCGCTCTGGCTTGAGGGCTCCACGATGGCCCAAAAGATTCAAACAATTAGTCTGAAAGTGAACGTAGTAGCATGGCTGGTATTCGAAATCGTTTACTACGTTATCGCAGTATAGCACTTTGGCCATTATCCCATGGGAACAACAATTATGCCACGATGAGCAGCAACAAGCAATTTGTAGAATAAGTAATACTTTAATAAGTAATGAGTATTTTTCTTGATTGTCTTTCCTGATTATTTTTCGTTTCATTTCGTTGTTTATGTTTATTTCATGTTGTTCCCTTTTACTGTTTTTCAATTATGCCATATCATTATGTCGGGCGGCAGAATTCCTTTAGTTTTCCCCACACCAATTTTGAATTAGTATTTTGGGATTTATTTTTATCTTTTCTTTTTTTTTCATATTCAAGAGGACATTGTATCATAAATATTATATTATTGCCAATGTCAGACTCAGCTCCAGGAAATGCTGACTATCAGAAAATAATCACTCTGGGTTTTTTTTCGGTTTTTTTCTTTCTTTCTTTCTTTCGTTTGTTTATTACCTTGTGTCAGATTAACTGAAACTCAATAAATACGCATTTGGTCAAAGAGTGACATGAACTTAATTGTATCAGAATACGTATAGGTTGGGTCATATATATATATATATATATATATATATATATATATATAATTATATATACATGTGTGTGTGTGTGTGTGTGTGTGTGTGATTGAGGAAGTAATATCATATTTATCTACAGTGATTGCCTTAGCTTAATTTAGTCTGGCACAAGACCAAACAAATAGTAAGTGATCAAATGAGATGAGTTCGCCACTTCATCAGTTCAGAACCCAAAATGTTTAGGAGGAGGAGGTCGGGAATTAATGACAGCCTTTAAAAACTAGATTTATTTGTCAGTTATGATTTGTATCAAATATATTGTTATGTGGTCATTCTGCTACAAAAGAAATAAAGAATTGCTCATATTCAGATTAGCCATTGTTTTCAAACAATAACTTAAAAATTTAATGTTATATCATTATCTTAAATTTAAAAAAGGCGTATAAGCTCTTTTTTCAATTATGCCATATCGTTATGTTAGGCGGTAGAATGCCTTTAGTTTTGTTTACATGAATTTTGATTTGATATTAGAAAGTAAATAGATACATTAAAATAAATGCTATTTTTCTGTACAAAGTCTGTACAAAATCAAGGCCTGGCAGCTATGCAACTGGATTATTTGACCGGAGGTAGGCATGTGGTCGTCTAAATTTTAACTACCCTACAGAGCCTTTCTACTAAACTACTTTCTTTTAACTAACAGAGTGCATCAGAATCAAGATCAAGGCCCGGATAAGATTCGAACTCACGTCTATTTCTGCCTTAGAGAATCTTTCTTCTATGTTCCAGCTGTTATATTAACTCAACTAAAAAATGATGGATCGTCTCACAGAAATTCAAAGACAAATGATATATTCGCACAATATCCCTGTCTCCAAGTGATCGGCGCCATATCTGTTGATATTGTTTCACGCAACAGTACGGTTAAGAGCACACACACATACACACACATGCTCTTTCGTATATATATATATATATATATATATATATATATATATATATATATATATATATATATATAAAGCTATTTGTATATTAACAGTCCATGATATCATTGAAGCCGATTTTTTAATACAGTACTTTGATGTTATTGGGCGATACTAGCTTCAATGGAGAGAAAAATATATTTTATGGGCAAAAGAAATATGTCCATGATATAATAGGTTTGAACTAGAATGAATACTTACTGAATAAAACACAAAATAGCCCTTTATGTGACAATGATGTAAAGCCCTCTATGTGACTGTAAATGATAAAATTCAAACATATTAATCACAAGCAATGTCAGCAATACGGATGAGAAAATCATGAATAAGATGGTGGGCACCGCTATAGAAGTAAGGACGAACTCATAACCGATGTTCTTCTATATTTTCCTATTGACCATTCAGCAGAAATGGCTGATCGGATAGTAAATCATACTGCCATTTATTTACCGATATTTCGAGGATAATACGTCCATCTTTGTCAAAGGTTTCTTTTAGACAGACTTTTATTTCCTGACCGGAAATAACAGCCAGTCTAATACAATCATCAACTAAATGGGATTTAGATTATAATATTCAACATCAAGTTATATTCAGTTATTTCATTCATTTCTTTCATAAATTATTTTTCCATACCCATACGCACACACACACATACACACACACACACACACATATATATATATATATATATATATATATATATATATGTAGAGAGAGAGAGAGAGAGAGAGAGAGAGAGAGAGAGAGAGAGAGAGAGAGAGACTCATCAGATATACCGACAAAGAAGCATACGTTGACTTCACAAAAATCATATATATCATTGGCATTTCAGTCTCGGAAAATATAATAGTTTTTGTGCCACTGAAATTACATCGCCTCCTGTCACTTTGAAGTCCAATGTTCGAAAAACATTCTCGGCCACAGATGTCGTATGTGAAGGCCGTCCCTGAAGAAAATGATGTACCGGTGCTTTGTTGTCGTTGCTTTGTTGTCGTTGCTTTGTTGTCGCTGCTTTCTTCTGGACCTCTTGGTTTCATGCTGTTGCTCTAGGATGGCTTCAGTTCGCCACGGAGAGCCTGCCGCCACCGAGGGCGGTACTGAGCCAAATTTTTCCAGCTGGAAGGGGCAATGCCAAAGCACCTGAGAGCATTGTTCCAGACATCCTTGAAACACAGCTGGGGTGACCAATCTGTCTCTTACCAGACGAAAGACAAATCAATTCTAAATTTGAAATTATAAACATCAGCATTGTGAATGTTAAAGTTTCCCACGTGGAGCTTTGGCAATCATAAAACTTTCAGTTTTGAAATGTAAGCAGTTATGAAATAAACATCCAATTAAAATGGTTAAACAAATTAGAAAAAATAGCTGAAATTATTTGTCTATTCTTTCATTTATCATCATCATCATCATGTCGCGCTTGCAGCACGGATATCCATGACAATCTCTCGCCAACCCTCCTATCACTCATTGCACCTGGGAGGTCCTCTGCTGAGCATATAGCATCCTCGCATAGCTGGTCAATGTAGGTCCTTGCTGGGCGCCCCACACTTGCATGTCCATGTGTTGGCTTCCACAGGAGAACGTCGCTTATGAGCTCGTCCTTGCTTCTCCAGCAGTGTCCTGCATGCCTTGTCCGTCTCACTCGGATAGTTTGAGAGAGGGGGGCAGGTGACCGTACAGCTGTCTCTTCGTGGGGTGCTGCTTCCACGATTTGTTCAAGACTGCACGTAGCATTCTTGTGCAGCTTCCATCTAGCTTATTTTCAAGACGCTTCGTTAGGGTCCAAGTGGTGCAGCCATATAGCAGCACCGATATAACCACAGCCTGGAAGAACTGTCGCTTCAGCTTGTCAGGGAGATCAGACCTCCATATGACTGACAATTTGTTTGTGGCCGACCATGCCTTTGCTATTCGTGTGTTAACACCTCTCTCTGTGGATGAGATATTACTACCTAGGTACGTGAATTGTTCTACAGGCTTGAGAGGCGTGCCGTTGAGTGTTGAGATGTTTCCTTTATTTTTTAAACTCATGAACTTTGTTTTACTGGAGTTCACATAGAGGCCGATATTTTCTGCCGCCTCCTCCAAGCTGTGTAACAGTGACTCAGCTTGTGTCGGTGTATCTGCAAGGAGTGCAAGGTCGTCAGCATAGTCTGCATCTGTGACTGTTTGTGCGGGATAACGCCTGCCCCTTGCCTTTTTCAGTGTGAAACCCTTTTCTTTTATGGTATCTAATGATGTTTTGAGTACGTAGTCTAGGCATATTATGAATATATATGGTGCCAATGTATCTCCTTGTAGGACTCCAGCAGCGATGTCAAAGAAATCTGTGTCGCCATCAGGTGAGCGTACCATTGCTCTAGTGTCCTTGTATAGCATCATTATAGCTGCAACTGTTTCTTTGTGGAGGCCATATGCTAGTAGTATTTGTTCCATTTTCCCTCTGTGTATGGAATCAAATGCCTTGGAGAAATCTACGAATAGTAGCGTTGCCTCTAGATTCTTTGCTCGTACTCCTTCTATGATCCGTCTTATAGTCAGGATCTGAGAGGTTGTGGATCGATTTTTGCGGAAACCATTTTGGTTTCTCCTAAGGATTTTTTCTATTTCAGGTCGGATGCGATTGAGGAGAAGGGCATTATATATCTTAGCTGCAATAGCAGTAAGAGTTATGCCTCTGTAGTTCTTAGCGATTCCGAGATCTCCTTTTTTAGGGAATGGGAGGATGCAGCCTTTTGTCCATGTATCTATTCTATTTTGTCTATACACTGCATTACATAGCCCAAGCAGTATGTCACTGAACTTTCCTATCTTCCATACCTCCGGGGGTATTCCGTCAAGTCCTGCCGCTTTTCTACCTTTTAGCTTCTTTAAAACTTGGTTGATTTCATCTATCGTGAAGTCCCCAGTTTGATATCTAGTTGTTTATCGACAATCTTTTGGGTATTATCTTCTACTATTTTAGGTGGGTTCCCCAGAAGTTTCTGGAAGTGGTCTTTCCATTTTTGGAGTCTATCTTTTTGGCTGGTTGCCTTTAACTTCGATTTAGAGGTACTTTTCCTACCGCTGACTTCATTAACAGTTTGCCATGCTAATTGTGACTGTCTGTCCTCCACCGATTGTCTTATATTATTTATTTGTGTTTGTATGTATTCTATTTGTTCTTTTTTGTATGTTTTGGCTAGTTCTATCTGGGCTTTTCTAAGGTTGTGTAGATTGGCATTAGTTGGGTTTATTTTATTACGTTGTACTGCTTCTTTTATATCGTTTCTCTTTTCTCTAACTGTTTCTGTCTCCCATGGAACATAGTGTCTGGCTCTTGGTTTAGTTGGTACGCACTCGGCTGCTGCTTCTTGGTGAGCATTGACGAAGTTTTTGTATTCCTCGTTTGGTGTGGAGCTTTCGGATATCTCCTGGAGGATATCGAATTTATTTCTAACTGCAACAGCGTAGCGATTGCATATATATTTTTTTCTCTTAATGCCCATCTCTCTCCTTCCTTTCATTTATATTATAGTATATTCGTGATAAATTTCAATTTTAAATAATGTAGTCAGGCCACTTAATTTCCCACGTTTGACTATTGTGGCAACATTTGAAATTCCGAGTAACAAAGCGAATAACATGGGATAATGATTTGATATTTAATATTCTAAACCTGCTTTACCACAATAGCACACAAATACAGACAATTATATATATATATATATATATATAAGGTGCATCAAAATGTATCGAGATTTTTGTACATTTTGACACACCTTGTATTCTGAAAAAATTAACGTTCCCTTCATTGTTCATTTCTATCTTTGTAAACATAGCATCAAACTCGGCACTTTTATTACACACCTTTTATTCTGAAAAAAAATGAACGTTCCATTCAT
Source organism: Doryteuthis pealeii (assembly GCA_023376005.1). Taxonomy (NCBI): domain Eukaryota; kingdom Metazoa; phylum Mollusca; class Cephalopoda; order Myopsida; family Loliginidae; genus Doryteuthis; species Doryteuthis pealeii. The sequence goes on along the minus strand of CM042143.1, from coordinate 907,599 downwards.
TCTTCATTTTTATCTTGGTAAATAAAGCTTCAAACTCAGCAATTTTATTACACACCTTGTATTCTGAAAAAAAAATTAACGTTCAATTCATTCTTCATTTCTATCTTGGTAAAAATAGCTTTAATCTCGATACTTTTATGACACACCTTGTATATAAAGGGTCCATTAAAAATTACAAGTAAAAAAGAATTATATTTATCTGTGTGAATTG
>CM042143.1:754888-902388 GCA_023376005.1 Doryteuthis pealeii | reverse complement strand
ACACTAATGTGTAACAAACACTTCTATTTTATATCACTACAGAGAAATAGACAATGAAATGTATGTTTTTAAATTGCTTCTATTATAAATTTAATTTTGCTGAAAGTTTGTTATATCTTTGTGTGAATATCCAATTCTAATAAGAGAACACTTGCCGGTCAAGACAACAGATTTGAAATCTGAGTTCCGCATCTGATATTGATATTTGACATTTCCCATAGGTAGGATCTTGTGACAATACTGGATAAAGGATTTGATTATTTTCTGTGCTCCGGTCAAAGATGTGACCTCGTGTTTTTCAAGTGAAGGAAACAGACGAAAGTGGGTTACAAAAAAATTCACTTACACCTTTAACTTTTTAACTTAGAGTCTAAGTGTAAATTACCTAATTAGGCATCATAAGTAAAGTAAAATCGTCGGGGTGGCCTAAAGTCGGTATCAGCCAATCAGCGAGGAAGTCTATCCCATTTTCACTTGCGCTAGACCAAGGAGATAATTTTAGCGTCTGACTCGGAGCGCCAAACCTACCATCAGCTCCTGACTTTGCCGCGCAGATCCCTGTGCTACTCATACGCTGAGTTGGCGAGGGCCGATATCGAACTAAAAACCTTGTAGTTTCTAGCCGAATGCTCTACCGACTGAGCTGGTAACATAATTATTTCCTTTTTAAATCCAGGGATTTTTAACGAGTATAATTCACATTTCATCGAGTGTTTCGTGGATATAGAGATAAAGAGATAATACAACTTTGGAGAATATGTTATTAGTAAATCAAACATTAAACCATTCATTCTTGAACAATAATCTCCAATAAATGACTAGAAAATTAAATCAATTTATTATGCAACATTTTAAATTGCTCAAAATCGTCACTCTTCACTGGTCTTTCCTTAAAATCTAAGCGACAACAGATCTCCTCAAGTCTCCAGAACTCTTCTGATTGTTATTATTATTATTTCACTCCATAAGTGTTTTTTACACCCGCCTTAGCCGGTGGTTCACTGGTGGTTGGTTATTATTATTATTATTATTATTATTATTTGCTCCTTTTGAGTTTTCACACCAGCATCAGCTGATGGTCTTCCACTGGAGTCTGAGTGACAGCAAGTCTCCTCAGGTCTCCAGGACTCTTCTGAGTATTCTGGCAGATTGCAGCAGTGCAATTATTATTATTATTATTATTATTATTATTATTATTATTATTATTATTATTACTGCAATGTAACGTCAAAAATAAAAATAGATATGATTATAAGCAAACTGTTATAAATTAATCAAATTTTGGCATTAAATAACCCATAAGGTGATGATATGCCGTTAAATACTAAATCAAACCAAGATATTCTCGGTATGTTGGAATAAACTGTACGCTCCCTAATGCATTACAGCCTTAAGTAAAATATTTGCGCACAAAAAAGTTCCTGCATCAACCCCCTCACCCCCACTAAAAATGTATAAGAATGAAAAGAAATTCTTATTCCAACCTCAGGGTAAAATGCCTTGGGTTGGTTTCCAAAATATGCCGAATCTTCTTGTAATGTTGTTTTTTGTTTTGTTTTTTATTCCAAAAAGTTCACTTTTCTCCAAGAAAACAGAAAAGTGAATATTTTCATGCAAAGAGAACGAATTACTTTATGTTTTTTAAAGATATTTTATCCAACCAAAAAGCCAACATCTTTATAAGTATAATGATTCTATAAGAAGAATATATAAAGAGATGTACAATAGCGTAATATATATTGTAATCATATTTAATTAATAAATCGATAAAATTACTTGAACATTGTATAGAAGGTTGGAAAGAAAGTTTTCCATTATGCTTATATATATATATATATATATATATATATATATATATATATATATATGTGTGTGTGTGTGTGTGTGTGTGTGTGTGTGGAATTAAACAAAAGACACATCTCCTGTTTAACAATTTTATTTTTGGTCTTTTCGAGTTTTCTGGCCAACTTTTTAATGTTTGGGTGGAATTCGTGGATAAGTCCACCAAAGTTCAAGTCCCGAGTACTTTCGGCACTTCGAAGTGCCATCATCAGGGGTGATGTGTTCCAGTTTTTAAAAAATTATATTAATGTAGAGGCTGAAAGAAGAAGAATTGGCGAGAAAGGTGTTATAGGCATTTTAAATTCTTCTCCTTCCAGCCTCTACATTAATATAATTAAAAAAAAAACTGGAACAGATCACCCCCGATGATGGCTCTTCGAAGTGACGAAAGTACTCGGAACTTGAACTTTGGTGGACTTATCCACGAATTCCACCCAAACATTAAAAAGTTGACCAAAAACTCGAAAAGAGCAAAAATAAAATTGTTAAACGGGAGATGTGTCTGTTGTTTAATTCTCCATGTATAAATGAAAGAATGCTGCCAAATACACACACACACACACACACACACACACACACACACATATATATATATATATATATATATATATATATGAGAGTAATTTAATAAATTAGATGAATTTTGCCTAAACTTCAAAGAAATCAATAGTACTGGACACTTCCATGCCCTCAAAGAATGGTAGCATCACCGTCTTTACTGGTCATTTCGCTCGTAACGTTTTCTTTACCGGATAGTCAGTGTTTCCACTCTTCATACACATCAAACATTCTTTGATTTGATGACAGGCCTGTGTTCGAGCTTAGAGCACACACACACACACACACACACACACACACACACACATATATATATATATATTTAACAACAAAAAATCGCTTACATGATACAATTACTTTGTAAGCCAACGCTTCGCTTAAAATGACTACATTTTAATAAAAATATCAAAAAGTCGAAGAAAGAAGAAAGATGAAAAAAAACCCAGAAAGTTATCAAAATAAGCCAAAAGCAATAAATCTCAAAATATGACATCGTTATTAGATGAATGTTGGGAAAGTAGAAACTAGTAAGTCAAAGTTGAACCAAAATTCCTGTTGGGCATTCAGATTCTGCATCTGTACCGCTACTTTCTCCACGTGATCAGTAAAGAATGTTAAGGAATCGGTTGGATATTTGGTTGGATATAACGGCATGTTAACCCTTGGGTGATTTTATGCCGAATACGTTTTTGATTTTATTCCTTCTTATTTCGTATTCAATTTATTTAAAACTCTATTGTTTTACACGTTTTAAAAAACTATTTTTGATCTATTTAACCCATAAATGGGACCATAACAGATGCTACCACTCGAGGGCAGAGTGGACCTGAGAGTAATGGCATTGAAGAGGTACACCATACTCCCCAGAAATCCAAAATCAAAACCTCACTACTAGATTCGGTTTAACGTCATAATCGGGATACTAAGACCATTAGCCACAGCCTTCTAGCACATATAGGATAAAAAGCTTAGGGGTTTGCCATATAAGCAAAACATTCGGGATAATCATAAAAGTTATGCTTGGATTTTACGTGACCAGCTGACTGATTAGAGGAGACCCACTCACCTAGCCGAATAAAAGGCCAAAGTAGAGTGTTGCATGTCATGGACTGCTTAGCTACCAGATTCAGTCCTTAAGCATCACGGGTGACCAAACACGGCCAATTGGGGAATGGGGAGTTTTACCCTTCTGCTGAAGTTCTGCTGAAGTGCAGTCGGCATATTCTACAACTGAAGATTGTTATTAAATTTACATACCTAATAGTTTACTGTCAATAAATAAAACAGATTTTGCTAGGGTTAGGGGGGTTAGGGTTAGCAGTTAGTTTTATAATTAAAAAAAGACAAATGCGTCTAAAAATCGTCTGTTAACAAACAACCAGATGTTGACGGTGTAGAGCGAAACATGTCCTTCTGAATCCAGGTCGACCCTGGGGTGCTTAAAGGTGACTTGTTCCAAAAAGAATACCTACCTTAAAATGAACTTTCAATTGAAATTACTTAAAAGAAATATGAACTATCATAGAGATAGTTTATAAACAAACTATCTAATTCTATTTATAGATTTGTAACTCAATGTTTTGGTTTAAAAATATTATCCTAAAATTTTGTTATATAAACATGAAGCTTGAAAAACCTCAAATTATAAAGATTTTAGATATTCTAAAATTACAGAGCAGTCTAATAGTTGAGTGCAGAAGCCCATCAGTATTGGAAAGGCGAGTTATGTTCTGTGGAGACTGGAGGGAAGTATATGATAAGGCTGTGGAATTAACATTAACACCAGACTAAGCTTATCTGAATCTCTTTTCCTCGCTGCATTTATTTAATCATCAGGAATCTTAACCGCCTATCGCCGATATATTAATTTTAGGAATCTGAGGTTCATTCACTATTGATTATGAGGTTCCCCAGAGAGCATGAATTTTGGCATCAAATAATGATTAATCCTGAGTCAGATGGGTTGGGTAGGTCATCTAGTGAGATCAGACAACAATAGACTCTGTTTTATGACAAATTAATCTCCTGGCAGGCATCCTCAGCATAACTCAAGAAGGTGTTTCAAAGATGTCATTAAGAATAATCTAAGCAATGTGAAAGTCAACGTCAATATTTGGGAGGGACTGAGGAACTGATCGTTCAGAGTCGAATTAAGTAAACTTATTCTCTGCATTTGAACACAGACGAGTTGATCATTGTAAACTCAAACATACCCTTCAAAAACAAAATTACAAGGTGTTACCTATGGATATAGAACACGAACCACACCCACCCTATCGGTGGGGCTTAGAATACGCTGACTCTATCCCATGTAGATCCTCTCCAATTGTTTTCTTACCATTTTTATTTTCTTTTGCTGTTTGTTTATTTGATATTGCTGATATTGGCTACTGTATTTAATCTTTCCCTGCTCTTTTTGTATATTGTTCGAGTCCTTGGATTTTGGCAACTACATTATCTTTAATATTGACAATACTTTCCTTTCTTGGTACATATAGTCTCTATCGTCTCTCGGGTGTAATGCTTTGTGAATCGTCATTAATTCTCTTGTCTTTTGGTCTATCCGTTGGAGATCTTCTCTTATTCTTTTTAAGAATGGTCTAGAATATCTTATAATGGGGTCAGCCCATGTAACCCTTGATGAATTCCTGCTGTAGAACTTGGTTTCTAGAAGTTTTCTTGTTTTTCTGAGATATTCTTTTTAAACTTTTTCTTTCATCTCTATTCGATAGTGTCTGCTTCAAAATTCCCAAGTAATTCTCATTTTCTACAAATGATTTTACATTTTGCTGATTTTTGTTGTATGTATGGTAGTTCTATTCCGTTCATTTTTTTGGTTTTCCCTTTTTTCATAACGAACATGGTACATCTTTTGATGCTAAATTCCATTACTCTATCTTGGCTTTATATTACTATGGTTTTTACAATTTTTTTCCAGTTCTTTTTTTTTCCAAATATCTTGATGTACATAATTTGATTTATTATTATTATTATTATTATTATTATTTACTTGAAATCATATAACTGTTCAAAATGACAATGATTAGATTACTTGCAACCATATAATTGATGAACAAAGGCCGCACCCCCAAAGACCTGCTGTATGGTGAACTAGTGGAGGGCACCCGACCGGCAGGGATCCACGCCTACGCTTCAAATATGTCTGCAAGAGAAATCTGAAGACATGCCGCATCGACATAGACACGTGGGAGATTTGTGCAGAGGACCGTGCAACCTGGCGCCTCCTCGTCAAACAAGGAACAAAAAGAAGTGAAGAAGAGAGGGAAAAGCTGCCACAGAAAAAAGAGCTAAAAGAAAAGAGAAACAGCAGCTCCCCCAACACCTACAGAAAGCATCAGCCATTGCACCAGAGATTGCACCAGAGACTGCCATTCGAGGATCGGTCTGTTCAGCTACTCACGTAGCTGTAAGTGAGAGAGAGAAACAAAAAACAAAAAACACCCAAAAAACTACGCCATCGTCTAAAATAGACGGAAGGTTGCCAACAAATAGTATTATTATTATTATTATTTACTTGAAATCAAATAACTGTGCAAAATGATAATGATTAGATAGAACTAATTACTTGCAACCATATAATTGTTATAATTGTTAAATAGAAATATTTGATATATAACTTTGTGTAAAAGATTTATCACGAAAAATGTAAATATGAATGTGCATTGAACGTGATCCATTAACCTTTGGGCATAAAATAACCCTAGACGGATTTACATGACGTTAAAATCAATCAATCAATTATTCGACATTTTATAGGAGGACATATCTTTATAGAAGTTATTACTCAGAATTGATCTACAACCTCGCTGATCTGTAACTCTTATAATTGTTTGTTTCTATCAAAAGCTGGTTACGTTAACCGCATATAAAACAAATCGATCTCTATACAAAAATATATATCCCTATTGGCCATGTAAAGAACCCCCTGTCCAATATACGACAAGCTGTGTCATACTACTCACATTCCTAACTCCACAATATACTTTATCCCCCACCCTCCACATCAAAGAAACAGAAAAGAACGCCTTGATGAATATTCATGCATTACCATCTTTTGTTGAGAAATAGATTTTTAACTAGTTTTTATTTACTTATCTTTACTGTCATCCTATTTATTTCCATTCGAATCAAACAAGAAAGTTTTTCTAAAAGAATACCACTTCCCAGAGGAATGGGGAAGCTGAACAATCATTTACAATACGTAGTGCTCCTTTGAGGTAAAAAAAAAACCCAAACAAACAAATAGTTAGCATAATGGCAATTGTTTGCACTGTGGATGAACGCAGGTGTCCGCCTTGAACCACTTAATGTAAGCTTTCATTCATCTATTGTTCTTGAAGAAGGCTTTTACTTGAAATCGACACGTTTTTCTAATGATATTTACATGGAAAATCGATTGAAGATACACGACCGGGTCTACAGTCTTATAAATAATAAAACAATAAAAAAGCCGTCTTTGTTTAACAAAAGAAGTTCCAATTAATTATAGAAAATAATAGAATTACATTTTGTATTTATTTTTCTACGTAAATATTTGATGATAAGTATTTTAGAAGCTAAACCAATTTTTCGCTTAAATAAGTCAAGATTTTACATATTCTATTTAACTATCAAACTTTATAAATGAAAAGGGTAATTCCATGGACTATATTCAGTGGCGTTTGGTGGTTATATATATATATATATATATATATATATATATATATATATATATATATATATATATATTATATATATATATGTGTGTGTGTGTTGAAAAAATAAATAAATAAAGGAAAGAAAATGTTGAATGGATAAAAATTGTTTAATGAAGTGCCGACACGTGTTTCGGTCGAGAGGATGTTCTTGTACACAATGTATTCTATGTATTATGATTTTAAATGAAAATTAAAATAAAATAATAATAATAGATAATTTTAAAAAAACCTAAAACCTTATGAATTTATATGTTAAATATAAAGAATTATTTAACTATGCACATACTTACATACACCACCACTTTTATAAATGATGTTTAATATTTAAAATTCATTACATCAATGAACACGTAAATGAAATATCAAAATAAACGCATGCTTTAAAATCACAGAAATGTATATTAAAGTAAATGAAATAACAAGAATAATAAAACTTTTTTTTTTTAAACACTTCCAAATTCGCTATATTCTTACTGTTTGAATTTCAAATATCAAATAGCTTGTCCTGACGACGGTCGTTCTTCTGTATACTTAACATCTTTTTATATATTTTTCTATTTAATTTAATTTCTAATTAAAAATATGCCCTCCCAATAGATATAAAGTATTTTCACTTTTTCTTGGTAAATGAAGGGAATCCTTTTATTAGGATAAGAAAATAACAACGACCTGGGAGTAATAGTAATGAAGATGGACTCTCTTCTCTAAACATTAGTTTAGTGTCATATCCAGGACACCCCAGCCTTTTTAAATTGGGGTCTTGCCTCCCTACAGAAAATGCAGTTGTATTCTACCCCCCCCCCGATAGAGCTGTTATGTAAACATAGTAAATTATTGTTTATTTCTTTGTTGTTTATTATCGTTGTCTGCCCTTTTTGAATAATGTTGGTTTTCGTTTGGAAATCGACTAAACGTTTCACTTTTATTTTATAGATGTAATTCTCTTTTCATTCTACTACAATCACTGATTCTTTTCTCTCCTTAAACCAAAGATTGTTTTGTTCTTTATATCGGTCAGCAATCAAGAACAGACAGGAAATAACCAAGAACGAAAACTTTCGTGAACATTTTCTATAATGTCTGGTTAAATGTCATTTTAGGAACAATTCCTCTGCCAATAACTATGTTAAAATTCGATTTTCTTTTTGTTTGATATACACTTGTCTTGTGGCTCTTTTTTGTTTCTTTCTTTTTTTAAGAACCATGTTATATAAGTAAGTCTTTATGTACATCAACGGTCGGAAATACGTAGCTATCTCACTCCGGAAGTTAATAATTTCTTTCACAATTTATTTTTAATAGAATTGCAAATCTAGTCTTGCATTTCAGAGCCCAAAAAAGGAAGTCTGTGAAACGAGTTCGAATCCTAAGTAGGGATGTTTGTGTTAATTTTGCTCTAATACCAATATAAAAGTCATAGGTGTAGCTTTCTAAATATTGTAAGTACAGTGTGTAGAATTGTGGCTTACACCAGCATCTGGTTAGCCTGTAGCTTTTTAGATGATTGCTTGTGGCTGGACACAGGATCAGATGGAATGGCCGATTTCGTCACACACATTGCAAAAAAGGATCTTGAACGACACAATTATAGTGAATACCGTTTTATTGTCAGCAGCAGCAGCAGCAGCAGCTCCGAGTTATCACATATTTAAGGAGTCCTGTAGAGTATTGTATCAGCAGAGACCTTGGCGAGCCTGAACGCTTTATTTGAGTGTCCGACTAATGTCGGATGAAAATGCGTGTTCTTTTAATGTAGGTTTTTGATCTTTTTTCTCAGATCGTCAAAAGGTATATCAACCAAGTGTCGATTTCACTTGACTTGGTGTAAGCAAAGTTTACTTGATTCAAGACGTCGACATATCGTTACACGTGTATCCCAATCAAGACCCTTACAAAAAAAAGGCATTGAAATCACGCAATTAGATTCTTTGATTTGGGGTGTGCACACACTGCTAACTTACTGAGAATTTCTTTTGGCAAAAGACTCGTTACTAATATCAAATAATTACTTAATTATCTACTGCATCTATAATTAGGGATCGATTATTCTTTAATTTTCTCAATTGAAGATTGAAGAATAAAAAAATTCATCCAGGATAAAATTTATTAAAATGTAGACATTTGTTGGATGAAGTGGCTAGCGAAAAACTTGATCACTTAACGGAACTAGAAACTAGAATCACCGAATATATAAAGATGTGACCTTTTTATATGTTATAGAAAAAGATGGTCTTAGACGTGCGGATATATCTAATACTATATATACCTTTTTTAATACAGAACATAATAATGAAAAACTGAATATTTGATCGCTTACCAGAACTAGAAACGAGTATCACCAAAGATACTAAAATGTCACTTTTCTATGTAACAGACTTTTTGTTTTAAGAAGAAAATGGCCACAAATAGAAGGACATTTAATGATACAGTTGTTTTATTCATTTGTATTATGAATACGTTTTGAAACATGATTTAATACTCGAAGAGATTATTTGATAAATATATCAATTTTATTTTTTTTAATTCATCAGTTCAATATAAAAAGGTCGCATGGAGTTATATTGTCGAAGATAGTTTTCAAGAATTATTTCTCTTGTGGCAAATAAAGAATAGGACTGAAGGTTTTCAAGTTGTTTTAAAATTCTACTATGGTACAATAAGTATTTTCTTCATATCCATACAAACGGATCACCCAATCCCAGCCAGAAGACCAGACCTAGTATTAAACAGAAAAAAAAAACTTGACATCTGTTGGATCTTGCCGTTGTGGCAGAACATAGAGTGAAAATGAAAGAAATGGAAAATATATACAAATACATCACTGTTAAAATCGGATTAAAAGAATCCTGGAGATGAGGATCAGACTTCAGTGAAAAACCATAGATAATGTGGAAACTCGCATGAAATAATAATAATAATAATAATAATAATAATAATAATAATAATAATAATGACCATTAATGTAATATTAAAAGGAACATTCAGAATACGCAACAGAATAGCGAGTATAGAAACAGAGCGAGTGTATGAGAAACAGAGACGAAACGGTTAATCACTTAATAAAGGAAATGCAGCAAACTAACACAAAGAGAGTACAATCATGACTGGGTAGAAAAGATTATCTGGTGGGAACTGTACAAGAGATTAAAATTTTACCATTCTAAATGATATATGCACAAATTCTCCGGGTTTTTGAGATACAAATGGATCACCTAATACCGACCAGAAGACCAATCCTAGTGTTGATTAACAAGAAGACAACTTGTTATCAAGTAGATTTGCCGTTCAAAAAAAAAAAAAAAAAAACACAAAAAAACATAAAAAAACAAATAAACAAACAAAAAAAAAATTTTAAAATTAAAAAAAAAGAAGATAGACCCCTTCAAAGAAGTAAAGAAAAAAACAACAAAAAACAAAATTGAAACATGAGCGTGAAGGTAAAACAATTGTAGTCAGTGTATGAGGACTTAGTAAAAAGACGGGAGGAATTGGAAATCAGGGGAAGAATTTAAGACCATCAAGACCACAGCATTGTTAAGAATGGCTAGAATACTCAGAAGAGTCCTGGAGACTTGTTGTCACTCAGAATCTAACGCTGCTGTGAAAAACTCACAAAGAGGGAATAATAATAATAATAATAATAATAATAATAATAATAATAATAATAATGGTATTTAATTGCGAATAAGTTTCTATTTTTAATACTGTTCCGCTCTACTTGGATAATTAAGACACCATAATATTCCCATCTTTACCATCTTAGCATAATCTTTCCTATGATAAGTTACATGTAAATTTTTCTGGTGATGAATGGGTCATTTTTTAATCACGTATAGTGTGACTGTCGTAATAAACGGAATCGGTGACCAGAGTTCAAATCCTGGACGGGACTGTTACCGTTTCACTTCACGTTAATGTCCGTGAGAAATACATGAACCTTTCTATCCCCCTCCAGTGATGGATTGATTGTAGGGAAGACTGTGTTTCTGCAATACTAATTGGTCAACCATTCTAGGAGAAGGAAAATTTTGAATTCAGACAAGCTGTACAGCGCCTATAAATTGACTTTGTGTCACATCCATAAAGTTTGGATAAATAAACATCTCCATAATTTGACAAATGCTTTGCATTAGTTTTCCTATCGAGGGTCGGGTTAGCTCAGTCGGTAGAGCGTTTGGCGAGAGACCACAAGGTTCCTAGTTCGATACCAGTCCTTGCCAATTCAACGTTATGAGTAGTACAGGGATATGTGAGGTAAAGTAAGGAGCTGATGGTAGGTGTGGCGCTCCACCTCAAATGAAAAATCTCCTTGGTCTAGCGCTAGTGAAAAGAGGATAGACTCCCTCGCTGATGGGCTGATACCGACTTTAGGCCACCCCGACGACTTTACTTTTACTTACCTTCAATAATAAATGAAAATGCACCTGTTCTCTGCTACATTCAGAAATGCAGGTTAATGCACGAGAAGTCGACTGTGATTGAGGATGTCAGTTTTGAGCTAGATTAAGAAAGGTTTTGTAGAAGACCGAACGCTGATTGGCTGAGAGATGTCATCTGTTCTCACGTGAGAGGAGACGAATGGAAAAGTATCAACTTTGTGTTTGAGTCTGTTTGAACTATAAATAGTAACAGGTTGCATACATCGGATAGAAAATTTCTTCTTCCCAAAATGATGTTTGGAAAACGCATTTACAGTCAGAACCGACTCAAAATGAAAGCATTAAAGTATGATGAAAACGACGATCAACGGCTTTTAGATGTTCTAGACTGGGATGAAGGAAAGGATAGTGTAGTAGTTTAACTCAGTATTTGAAGTTGTGTTCCACTGAACTGATTCAAAGACAGACTGAATTATAGATCTGCTCGGTCGTTCTACAAACAAGCATATATACATACATACTGATATACCGAATCATTATATATATATATATATATATATATATATATATATATATATATATATATATATATATATATATATATATATATATCTCGTTATTATCAAGAAAATTATCAGATTGAAAATAAAAATAAAACTATCAAAAAAATTTGATTCTATTGTATTCAAAATTTTTGAATATATATATATATATATATATATATATATATATATATAGCCTAACAGGTAATACCGTTCTGTATTAAAGTGGATTTGGAACAATAGGGATGAAAGGTTACTCACACTCCCTAGATCTCCAGAATTGTAACCTCATCATATATATATATATATATATATATATATATATATATATATATATATATATCTGATGATGAGGTTACAATTCTGGAAATCTAGGAGTGTGAGTAACCTTTCATTATTATTATTCCCAAATCCACTTTAATTCAGAACGGTATTACCTGTTAGGCTAATTTGTATAGATCAAATAGATCTATTTAAAAACTAATCGTATTTGATAGGAATACTTGATATCATGTGACTATAAATAATTATATTACATAGAGTTACTTTGAAGCTATAATCATTTACTAATGATTATTATTGTTATTTACGTGAAACCATGTAATGTGAACAAAAATGACAATAATTAAATAGAAATATTAACTTGAAACCACAAATTATTTCTATTGATTAAGAATATTAGAAAATGTGTGTAAATTATTTGCATAAAAAAATATGCACCCTCCAAGCGTAATATTTATATTTCAATAAAATGAAATATATTAAATGAAAAGACTAAAGAAATTCAGTAAAAATACATATAAATATATTACTCTTATTTTAATAATATCTTAATTAGTTTCTATGTAAAATAATTCATAGAGATCAATAATACCAATTAATTATTTATTAAACCCAGTTTTATTAAAACCAGTATGCAAATTAACTACACCATCTATCATATAAACCTTTATTTCTTAGTGAAATTTAAGACACATTGCAGGATTTTAAACGCACTAATAACAGGAGCTATTTTGAGGCAAATCTAACTCAGATTTTTCATGGAGACATCGATAATAAATAAGATTTTTTCTATGTATTAAGGATTTAGACTATAAATCAATTACTCATTTGTAAACTTATGCAAATCCTGATGGTATTGTGACGTATGCAGTGACGTCATTTGGGATACAGGCAGACACCGAATCTCCATTATAATAAGATACGGAATATTTCATATCATATAACTGTGTGCAAAAAAACAAAACAAAAACTCTTATGAAACCACTACACAAAAAAATATAAATATAAATGTACAATAAAAGCGATTCACTAAAATCCATTAAGATCGATCAATCAATCAATCCAAATACTTTGTGCTAATGTCCTTGGAAAATGCATCTGTTCTTCTTTCGCCTCTCAACTATGAGAAATTAGGACAGTTTGAGTTCTTTAGCTTTGTTTAGGCAATCAATCCACGAAAAGGAAAATTCTGAATTCAAACCAGCTTTTCCCTGTTTAAAGATAAACTTGTATCACATTCTGTTCCTAGTGGATTTATTGACTAAATGCATATGATTACCTCGTTATCACTCTAAAGAGAGTCAATAGCTTTCAAATAATCATTAATATTATCTTCATTTAATATAAGATACTCTATAGAAACAGCTTCCTTATTTCCATATACTAAACACTTAAAAGCCCATAAAATAACAAACAATAATAACTCAATCCATTTCTTACCATCTATAATTTTCCAATAAGTTCTGGGTCAGCAGCCTTTATGCTGTACTATCAACACAAAAGCACAATGTTATGTTAATATCAGTCAATAAATTCGTATTGGTTGATGTCAGATAAAATACGATACTAAGAACTTTTTCACACTCTTTATATGTCTATCAATTGGACCCCTCACGTGGTATACTAGCAGACCGTTGGTAGGGAGTTTGATTCCCACTGGGCATCCCATACTCATAGTCTAGTGCCATATCTAAGCTAAGTTTAATATATAACTACTTATACATAAAATACGAACTCCTTCTATTGTGTAATGCAAAGTAGGCGAGCAAACAATTGCTAGTGAGTTTGAATCTGAGTATCCTCTACTTATTTGCTTTAAACCACGTGAGACACCCTGGGTGTCCTATACTTTTCCGACGTTATGCAAAAAAAAGTTTAGAGAAACGAAATATTTGTGTTTAGGACACAACGTAATTATACAGATCCGGCAGACTCGATTAATGACCCATATTTGTGACCTTGTGTCAATCCTATCCGAGACTAATGGGCTGGCTAAATACCTACAGGATCTAAGAGACTAACGTTGGAAACGAAAATAAAAAGGATAACATAGATCCTATTCAAAATGTAATAAGCCCAGTCGGCGGGGCTTAGAATACAGCGAATGCATCCTTGCACAGTGTTAAAAACAAAAAAAAAAAAAAAAACAAAGGAGTATACTGGCTATGACATGAAACAACATCTGATGGTGAGACCCAATTTATGGAACTCTGTAGATTACAGAGTACTGGGAGTTTGCAGATAAAGTGTGTATATTAGATTTTCCGAATGAAAAACCTTTTCAAATTTGTCAAGTCTTCTCTTTTCGATCAGCTGTCTTTTTTATAACTTGTTTATTCGCAACTCATTTACAATGTTACATGTATAAAAGCTTCCCCCCGCCCCCAGAGAAATGCCACGAAATATCTTTGGGTTTTTAAATGTTATGGAAATATGCCGTAAAACTTGCTTTGAATTGACAGAAAAGTCTTGTACGACTAATAACATTGGTATGGTCAGTTATTGACTGGCTTATTGTAGAGAGTGGTCATCTTGTAAGTGTAGACCCTCGCTGTCGGTCGGGCTTAGAATATGCTGACTGTATTTCCTACAGAGGTGTAAGATCCCTCTAAAATGGGCGACCTGTGTATCTAATGATGCGGTCCACACTGATGTGGAAAATAGATCTGTTTGAAAATGAGTCGTGTTTGAATGGACCGTTTACAACAAAATCTCTTAAGAAACAACTGGACAAACGTGTAAATATTAATTTTCAATGAATGCGATTCCTTAACCACTAAGCATGACATATTTCTAAACAGTTTGGCATGCCATTAAACCCAATCAATAAGTTATTCAAGTTTTCTTTTTTCTTTTCTTTTTGTAGGATTCCGAAAAAAATTAGTCAATTTATAATGAATCTAAGAAACTAAAAATCGGCGCAAAAAATGATTCGCTTAATGTTTTAGAAAAAAGCCAAAACTAATAGAAAAATATTCAAGAAGTCTTCACTGATTCTGCTGTTTTGTCTTTTTTGATATTCTATTCATTTAACTTCATGTCATCTTAAATAGCTTCTTTTGTTGAATTGAAATAGAAATGGACAGTTGATTTCTATAACTTAGAATAACGTATATATTACATAGGATCAGTTTATCAAAAGGTTAATTATTGAATTTTGCCGGAGAAAAAAGAAATTGTAAGCGGGGGGGGGGTAATCCATTTCAGTTCTTTTTACTCCAATTTCCTATTAAGTGCAGACATACAGATGTTCTATTTTTTATTCATTTTATAGGTTATTTTTCTTAGGCAGTTTTCTAATTGAAAAACTGAATTTATCTCACATCTTATGGATCTTATGGAACCGTATCATCTTGTATACAAGTTCCATTGATTTAAATAAATTTTAACTTCGGGTGTCGTTGATATTTATTGATACGACAGGCTTTCATCTTTTATTCTTGTTCATTTCACTGGAAAAAGGAATGAAACTATGAAAGCGAAAAATTAGCATTGGGCTTGTCTTACATAATCAAAAGACGAGCAGTAAATAAATGAACAAATAAGTTCGTATATATATATATATATATATAATATATATATATATATATATATATATATATATATAATATATATCGCAAATTAATTCAATATATATATATATATATATATATATTATATATATATATATATATATTGAATTAATTTTGCGATTTGCATGTAATTTCCGGTGACCCCGAACATATTTTTTCAGGCGATTAAAAAGAACGCAACTTTAGTTCGGACAAATTTTATTTAAACTCTTTTCAAAGACACAAATTGCAAAAAGAAGTTAATTAAAGAGAGATTCTCGTGGGGTGTATTGAGTAATGGTTTTTGTCTTAGAAAATGAACCCGTCATTCCAAGTTCAAATTTGGGATGAGACTGTTTGATTTTGACTTTCACAATTCTCTTCTCCAGCTATAATAAATATTTTTCAAACATAACCGTTTGACCCATGGATAAAAATCTAAAAGATATTACCTTTCCGTACCAGAGTAAATTTTGGAGTAATAACAATAAAGTGATGACACCACAAAATACTTAAATTGGGTTCTAACCAAGAAAAATGCAGTTTAGTGTCATACCGTGACAGGCCTCTTTAACAAGGGACTCTTATCTTCTTCATGGGATGATGTGGCTGAATTACTGATTTTTTATTGGTAATGAATCTCTCCCAGTAAAGAATTTACTTTCCGGGTTGATGTTAGAGTCTCATGGGTTACAGAATCATCTTCATTTTCATCAAGAGAAATTTTATTGTGATAGTTCATATAAGATACACATTTTATAGTAACCTAATAATATACAATAATGGATCATACCATAAACTATATATGTGGGCAATTCAACGAGAAAAATTGAAAATAGATGCAATGTATCGAAATAAAAATGGGAGATATGCCATAATGAATCACACACACACATCTTCAGGGTATTTTTGTCCTACTATCGGGCTCTATTTATGACTGGGTTGTACCAGTTAAAGATAACTATGATATATATATAAATATATCGCCATCTCAAACAGATTGTTTATACACTTCATATATATATATATATATATATATATATATATATATATAATATATATATATATATATATATCCTATACACACACTCACAGATTCTCATGTAAACACACGTAATAACGCTCTCAAACACATACCCAAGTCCACATGTATATGCAACACACGCTCAAACGGACTAATACTCAAATACACACACACATGCACATACACATATACATACATACACACACGTACACACACACACGCATATATATATATATATATATATATATATATATATATATACTCTTACAAATTTACACGTTACTCTAAACGTACATAATCTAAACGTACATAATCGCTCAGACATATACTCATATATATGTGTATGAATATACATTTATATACACATATACGATCACACACACATACACGCAACATACTCTCACATAACCAAAATACACGATAAGACTCAAAGGCATACTCGCACATCTACATTTACAAACACATCCACTCCGCAATAGACTCACGGGCATATAATAGGGATGAATATGAAATACAAGACACTAAAACATACCAAAGATTTCCTAAAAAAATCTATTTCCAAACTTTATTTTTGTATAAAGTTAGGAAATATATTTTTTATAAAATCGTTTCAATGTTTGAATGAAACAAATAGGATGATGGGATAAAAAAAAGTTAAAATTGAAAAACAGAAATAGACACAAAAGAAAGAAAACAAAAAAAATAGTGAAATAGTTTAACATTGACATGTTTATAGCGAGAGTTATTTATTAGAAATTTGAGAATTTGTCGACTTTTATTTGAGTTAATCAACAAAAAATGTTGTAACTAGTGAGTATTAAAGAATTGCCACAATAAAAGATAAAAAGTTTTAAGAGGGAATGAAAGAAAATAAGATTCATTCTTGCAACCAAAACTGAAAAGATAGTTTGTTGCTGAATCTAACAAGAAATAGACATATACAAAACTTAAACAACAACATCGATTGCAGAAAATGATTTAGAATAATATTCTATGGTTGGTTGGCTGGTTGGCTGGTTGGTTGATTTGATGGTTGGTTGGTTTTACTACATATCATTCATTGTTGGGTATTAATATAATCTGTTAATTATGTGTTTTTCACACCATCTTTAGCTTATGTTATTTCACTGGAGTCCGAGTTAAAACAAGTCTCCTCAAATCTCCAGGACTCTTCTGAGTATTCTGGCTGATTATAACAAAGCAGTAGTCTGAATGGTCTCAATTATTATTATTATTATTATTATTATTATTATTATTATTATTATTATTTCACTCCTTGAGAGTTTTTTACACCATCGTTAGCTGATGTATTTCACTGGAGTCCGAGTTAAAACAAGTCTCCTCAAATCTCCAGGACTCTTCTGAGTATTCTGGCTGATTATAACAAAGCAGTAGTCTGATTGGTCTCAATTATAATAATAATAATAATAATAATAATAATAATAATAATAATAATATATTATTATTATTATTATTATTATTATTATTATTATTATTATTATTATTATTATTATTATTATCACTCCTTGAGAGTTTTTCCCACGAGCATTAGCTGATGGTCTAGAGTCTAAGTGAAAACAAGTTTCCTCGGGTTTCCTGGACTCTTCTGATTATTCTAGCCGATCTCAACGATGTTGTTGTCTGGATGGGCTGAATTCTTCCTCTGATCTACAATTCTTCCAGTTTGTTTTCGAAACGCTTGAGGAGGGGGGGGGCGTGTAAATGGCATCAACTACAATTTGTATCACTTTCACCCTCATATTATACAGTTTTTTCCTTCAATTCTCTGGTAAGTTCCATGTATTTGTTTATTTTTTCGTTTTCTTTCATTTTCACTCTGTGATCTTCTGGGAATGCAAAATCTACCAGGTGACATGTTCTCTTTTTGTGTTAATCAATACTATCTCTAGTCTTCTGGTTGGGATAAGGTGGCCCGTCTGTATCTCAAAGTCCCAGAGAATTTTAGGCGTTTCATTCTCAATAACATATTCCAGTTTGTTTTGCAATCTCTCAACTTTGTCGCTTGAAGTATTCGTATAATTATTTTTTTCCCATTTCTGTTTTCTCGTTTTTGTTGTTTTTCGGCTTGTCCATTTGTTCCAATTGCTGTTATTAGCTGCTGTAATCTTTTCTTTGTATTTTTATATATTCATCGAATCCTCGGATTGTTTCATTTCCGCAATCCTCAATGTTGGCGAGGCCTCTTCCACTTTCTTTTCTTGATGTATTAGTATTAGTAAAATTCCCCCGAACCCTACCGATTGGATACGGCTTATAGTCATGGTTAGGTTTATGGATATGGTTCGGCGTGAATATGGCCGTAGTATTTGCATTAGTAAAATTCCCCGAACCCTACCATTGGATACGGCTTATAGTCATGGTTAGGTTTATGGATATGGTTCGGCGTGAATATGGCCGTAGTATTTGCATTAGTAAAATTCCCCGAACCCTACCGATTGGATACGGCTTATAGTCATGGTTAGGTTTATGGATATGGTTCGGCGTGAATATGGCCGTAGTATTTGCATTAGTAAAATTCCCCCGAACCCTACCGATTGGATACGGCTTATAGTCATGGTTAGGTTTATGGATATGGTTCGGCGTGAATATGGCCGTAGTATTTGCATTAGTAAAATTCCCCGAACCCTACCGATTGGATACGGCTTATAGTCATGGTTAGGTTTATGGATATGGTTCGGCGTGAATATGCCGTAGTATTTGCATTAGTAAAATTCCCCGAACCCTACCGATTGGATACGGCTTATAGTCATGGTTAGGTTTATGGATATGGTTCGGCGTGAATATGGCAGTAGTATTATCCCCCGAACCCCCCCCCCCCCGAACCCTACCGATTGGATACGGCTTATAGTCATGGTTAGGTTTATGGATATGGTTCGGCGTGAATATGGCCGTAGTATTTGCATTAGTAAAATTCCCCGAACACTACCGATTGGATACGGCTTATAGTCATGGTTAGGTTTATGGATATGGTTCGGCGTGAATATGGCCGTAGTATTTGCATTAGTAAAATTCCCCCGAACACTACCGATTGGATACGGCTTATAGTCATGGTTAGGTTTATGGATACGGTTCGGCGTGAATATGGCCGTAGTATTTGCATTAGTAAAATTCCCCGAACCCTACCGATTGGATACGGCTTATAGTCATGGTTAGGTTTATGGATACGGTTCGGCGTGAATATGGCCGTAGTATTTGCATTAGTAAAATTCCCCCGAACCCTACCGATTGGATACGGCTTATAGTCATGGTTAGGTTTATGGATACGGTTCGGCGTGAATATGGCAGTAGTATTTGCATTAGTAAAATACCCCCGAACCCTACCGATTGGATACGGCTTATAGTCATAGCTAGATTCATGGATATGGTTCGGTGTGAATATGGCCGTAGTATTTGCATTAGTAAAATTCCCCCCGAACCCTACCGATTGGATACGGCTTATAGTCATGGTTAGGTTTATGGATATGGTTCGGCGTGAATATGGCAGTAGTATTTGCATTAGTAAAATTCCCCCGAACCCTACCGATTGGATACGGCTTATAGTCATGGTTAGGTTTATGGATATGGTTCGGCGTGAATATGGCCGTAGTATTTGCATTAGTAAAATTCCCCCGAACCCTACGATTGGATACGGCTTATAGTCATGGTTAGGTTATGGATAGGTTCGGCGTGAATATGGCCGTAGTATTTGCATTAGTAAAATTCCCCCGAACCCTACCGATTGGATACGGCTTATAGTCATGGTTAGGTTTATGGATATGGTTCGGCGTGAATATGGCGTAGTATTTGCATTAGTAAAATTCCCCGAACCCTACCGATTGGATACGGCTTATAGTCATGGTTAGGTTTATGGATATGGTTCGCGTGAATATGGCCGTAGTATTTGCATTAGTAAAATTCCCCCGAACCCTACCGATTGGATACGGCTTATAGTCATGGTTAGGTTTATGGATATGGTTCGGCGTGAATATGGCCGTAGTATTGCATTAGTAAAATTTCCCCCGAACCCTACCGATTGGATACGCTTATAGTCATGGTTAGGTTTATGGATATGTTCGGCGTGAATATGGCCGTAGTATTTGCATTAGTAAAATTCCCCCGAACCCTACCGATTGGATACGGCTTATAGTCATGGTTAGGTTTATGGATATGGTTCGGCGTGAATATGGCAGTAGTATTTGCATTAGTAAAATTCCCCCGAACCCTACCGATTGGATACGGCTTATAGTCATGGTTAGGTTTATGGATATGGTTCGGCGTGAATATGGCAGTAGTATTTGCATTAGTAAAATTCCCCGAACCCTACCGATTGATACGGCTTATAGTCATGGTTAGGTTTATGGATATGGTTCGGCGTGAATATGGCCGTAGTATTTGCATTAGTAAAATTCCCCGAACCCTACCGATTGGATACGGCTTATAGTCATGGTTAGGTTTATGGATATGGTTCGGCGTGAATATGGCCGTAGTATTTGCATTAGTAAAATTCCCCCGAACCCTACCGATTGGATACGGCTTATAGTCATGGTTAGGTTTATGGATACGGTTCGGCGTGAATATGGCCGTAGTATTTGCATTAGTAAAATTCCCCCGAACCCTACCGATTGGATACGGCTTATAGTCATGGTTAGGTTTATGGATACGGTTCGGCGTGAATATGGCCGTAGTATTTGCATTAGTAAAATTCCCCCGAAACCCTACCGATTGGATCGGCTTATAGTCGATGAGTTAGGTTTATGGATACGCGGTTCGGCGTGAATATGGCAGTAGTATTTTGCATTAGTAAATACATCCCCCGAACCCTACCGATGGTACGGCTTATAGTCATAGCTAGATTCTCATGTGATATGGTCGGCCGCGTGAATATCGGTCCGTAGATATTTGCCCATTAGTAAAATTCCCCCGAACCCTAACGATTGGGCATTACTGGCTTCATAGTCATTGGTTAGTTTAGGAATGGTTCGGCGGTGTAATATGGCCTTAGTAGTATTGCGAATTAGTAAAATTTCCCCGAACCCTACCGATTGGATACGCTCTATAGTCTATGGTTAGGTTATGGATCATGGATCGCGTGAACTTATGAGGCCGTAGTATTTGCATAGAAATCCCTCCGAACCCTACCGATTGGATTACGCTTTATAGTCATGGTTAGGTTTATGATATGTTCGCGTGAAATATGGCCGTAGTATTGCATTTAGTAAAATTCCCCGAACCCCTACCGATTGGATACGGGCTTATAGTCATGCGTTAGGTTTATCGTGTATGGTTCGGCGAGTGAATATTGCCGTGAGCTTATTTGCATTTAGTAAAATTTCCCCGAACCCTTACCGATTGAATACGGCTATGGTCATGGTTTAGGTTTATGGATATGGTTCGGCTGAATATGGCCGGTAGTATTGCATTAGTAAAATTCCCCCGAACCTTAAACCCGGAAAATTTTGGGATTTTTAAACCGGGGGGGGCTTATAGTCCATGGTTAGTTTATGGAATGTTCGCGGTCGTGATAGGCCGTAGTATTCTGCATTAGTAAAAATTCCCCGAACCCTAACCGATTGAATTACGGCTTATGGTCATGGTTAGGTTTATGGATATGGTTCGGCGTGAATATAGCCGTAGTATTTGCATTTAGTAAAATTCCCCCGAACGCCTACGATTGGAACCGGCTTATAGTTCATAGGTTAGGTTTATGGATATGGTTCGCCTGTGAATATGCCCGTGTATTTGCCATTAGTAAAATTCCCCGAACCCTTACCGATTGAATACGGCTTATGTCATGGTTAGGTTTATGGATATGGTCGGCGAATATGGCCGTAGTATTTGCGATTAGTTAAATTCCCCCGAACCCCTACCGATTGATACGGCTTATAGCATGGTTAGGTTTATTGAATATGGTTCGCCATGAAAATGGCCGTCACCTCCCATTAGTAAAATTCCCCGAATTCCTACCGATTTGTAATACGGCTTATAGTCGAGGTGAGTTTATGATATGGTTCGGCTGTCTGAATATGGCTAGTAGTATTTGCCATCATGTAAAATTCCCCCCCCAGAACCCTATCCATTGAATACGGGTCTTATGGTCATGGTTAGGTTATGGATATGGTTCGCTTGAATATGCCCGTAGTATTTGCATTAGTAAAATTCCCCCGAACCCTACCGATTGAAACGGCTTAGGTCATGGTTAGGTCTTATGATAGATGGTTCGCCGGAATATCGGCCGTGTATTTGCATTATGTAAAATTCCCGAAAACCCCGCCCCCCCCCTCATACGAAGATCGCCTTATAGTATGGTTAGGTATGATGATGGTTCGGCGTCTGAATATGGCCGTAGTATTTCATTAGTAAAATTCCCCGAAACCCTACGATGAATACGGCTTGATGTCAGTGTTAGTTTATGGATACTGTTCGGCGTGAACTCATGGCCGTGAGTATTTCGCATTAGTAAAATTCCCCCGAACCCTTACCGATTGGCATACGGCTCTTGGTCGATGGTCTAGGTTATGGATATGGTTCGGCGTGCCATATCGGCCGTACATTTGCATTAGTAAAATTCCCCCGAACCCTTACCGATTGATACGCTTAGGGTCATGGTTAGGTTTTAGATATGGTTCTGGCCTGTGAATATGGCCGTAGATTTGCATTATAAAATTATCCCCCGAACCCTACCGATGATTACGGCTTCATGGTCATGGTTAGGTTTATGGACTATGCTCGGCGGAATATGGCCGTAGTATTTGCAATTAGTAAAATTCCCCGAAACCTACCCGATTGAATACGGCTTCATGGTCATGGTTAGGTTTGGATATGGTCGCGTTGAAATATGGCCGTAGTATTGCATTAGTAAAATTCCCCCGAACCCTACCGATGAATACGGCTATGGTTCAATGTTAGTGTCATGGATATGGTTCGGCGTGAATATGGCCGTAGTATTTGCATTAGTAAAATTCCCCCGAACCCTACGATTGAATACGGCTTATGTCTGGTTAGTGTTTATGATATGGTTCGGCGTGAATAGGCCGTAGTATGCATAGTAAAATTCCCCCGAATCTACCGATTGAATACGGCTTATAGTCGATGCCGCTTAGGTATGGATATGTCGCGTGAATCTAATGGCAGTAGTATGCATTAGAAAATTCAAACCCCGAACCCACGATTGAATACGCTATGGTCTATGGTTAGGTTTATGGATATAGGTTCGGCGTGGAATATGGCCGTAGTATTTTGCATTAGTAAAATTCCCGCCGAACCCTACCGATGAATTACGGCTTATGGTCATGGTTAGGTTAGATATGTTCGCGTGAATATGGCCGTCAGTATTGCATTTTAGTAAAATTCCCCCAACCCTACCGATTGGATTACGCTTTTAGTCATGGTAGGTTTATGGATATGTCGCGGTGAATATGGCCGTAGATATTTTGATTAGTAAAAATCCCCCGAAACCCTACCCGATTGAATACGGCATGGTCAGTTAGGGTTATGGATTATGGTTCGGCGTAAATAGCCACTATGGCCGTAGATTTGCAATAGTAAAATTCCCCGAACCTACCGATGCATACGCTATGGTCAAATGGTCATAGGTTTATGGATTATGGCCTCGGCGTGAATATGGCCGTAGTATTTTGCATTAGTAAAATTCCCCCGAACCCCCTACCGATGGATACGGCCTTATGTCATGGTTAGGTTTAGGATATGGTTCGGCGTGAATATGGCCGTAGTATTTGCCATTAGTAAAATTCCCCCGAACCACCGATTGATACGCTTATGGTCGATGGTAGGTTTATGGTATGGTCGGCGTGAATATGCCGTAGATTTGCCATTTAGTAAAATTCCCCCGAACCCTACCGATTGAATACGGCTTATGTCATGGTTAGGTTCATGGATATGGTTCGGCGTAAATATCTCCGTAGTATTAGTATTAGTAAAATTCCCCGACCCCTACCCATTGTCTATATCATCTATCAAATGTGATGCTTTGTATATCGTCATTAATTTTCTTGTCTTTTGGTCTATCAGTCAAGGTTCCTCCTTTGTCCATTTTTCCAAAATGGTCCAGAGTATCTTATAAGGGAGACGATCCAGATATCTATACCCTTGATGAGATTTGTTTTCCTTTCATTTCTGTTTGTTTGATGGTGTCAAACAAAAAATTCTCAAGTATTTGTAATCCTCATTTTCTTTGAGTGTTATTATATTTTTCGGATTTGGTAGTTGTATTCCCTCTATTGTTTCTTTTTTCCTTTTTTTCCCCGTGATTATGGTTTATCTTATGATGCCAAATTCCATTTCTACATACTGGTTTATATTCTAATGGTTTGGATCAGGGTCTCCACTTCTTTTTCATTTTTGGCAAAAATCTTGATATCCATATACATAAGGTGGTTTAATTTTTCTTGTGGTTTTGTAAATTTGAAGCGCCCTTTTCTAAGTATATAGTTGTGACATCATTGCTAAAACAAATAGTTGTGGTGATAATGAGTCTCCTTGGAAAATTCCTCTTTAGATCCAGTTTTCCAGAGAGTTTATGATTAAATTTATGATCTTGTTGGATATTTAGTACATTATTGAACATTCTATAATCCAAGTGTTCAAGACCATATCAAAGACCTTTCTGTTATCGACCCATGCCATGGTGAGATTTTTGCGCCTAGTTTTCATCTCTTTAAAAAAGTGTTGATCAATATAAAGTAGGTCATCTGTTTCTCTTTTTTCTAGGTGGAATCTTTTCTGTTCTTCTGGGAAAAGTTTGCAACAATGTAACGAGTAATTTCTTCTTTAATTAAAGCAGTCAAGACTTTCTATATCATGATAGACAAGTTATCGGCCCATGATTTCTACAGATGGTTACATTTATTGAGACTTTCTGGATTAAGGTAGTTATTTCTTTCGTCATTCATTTGGGTATGTTTACTCTTCTAAGCATTTTGTCAGTTGTTGGCCAGTCTATCATGGATGGACGTGAATTTTTAAAAACCATAATCTGTGTCTACTATCATAGCTTGGTTTTTTCCAGTTTGGTACTTTCTTGACCAATATTATGTGTATGATTGCCTCTGGATCTTCTTCGCTTCCTTTTAATTCATTTATCAGGTCATTTATCTTTTTGTCATTTCTGTTCTTCCATATTTTTCTATAAAAGTGTTTTTCAAATTTTATTTTGCATTTGGTTATTCACTTGTCTTTGTTCTGACTCTACTTTTTAGTAAAATTTATTTTTATTGTTTCGGAAAGTCCTATTTTTCTTGTGTTGTTTAGTTCTGTCCTGATATCTTTTGAGTCTTCCTTCTTTTGTTAATATCTTTTGGTTTGCTGTTGTTTTTTTTACAATCTTTTCAATCGATTATTTATTTGCATTTTTCAACTCGTTCTCGTTTGTTGTTGCAGTTTCTTTATTTGTCATTCTAGTTTCAATTCCCAACCAGCTTTTCTGTTTCTAATTGGGCTCCGTGGGGTTATTTCAACCTTATCACAACTTGTTTTGCTCTTTTAATTTAATTTAATGATGTTCTCTGTTATTATGTTTTGAAATATTCTATTTATCTCTTCGATGTCTATCATAACTCCTTTCCAGACTATATTACTTGAGGGATGGTATTATACCGTTTTTGCTGGTCATTATATCTTGTTCTTGGCGGTCTGTATTATCTCTTAGTTTTTGTGTTAATAGTGGTGTTTTAATTCTGGGTTAGAAGATGTTTTAGTTGTTGGTGTGTTGTGTCTCATTTCGTTTAGGCGGTTCTTCTTGAGCTTAGACTTCTCGATATTTTTGTCCACATATTCTGTTCACATATTTTTATTATCTCGAGATCAGAGATGACTTTTCTTTTTAAGATTATCCTTGCTTTGTGTGCAAGTCTCTAGCTGATTGTATTGAAATTATCAGTGTCTTTCCAAATTTTTATCATTCTTTTACTATAACCTCTTTGTGTTGGGTTGCTCTTAAAGTAATATGGGATTACTTTTATGTTTTCTTTTCTAGTCCACTTTTTCCTTTAATGTTTCCCATATGAATTGTTGTTTTGATCTTCGCTTGTGTACCTAAAAAGAAGAATTTGAGCAGCCAACATTCGCAAGATGTCCACTTTCATGGGATCTCATAAAAATGGTTTCAGAGGCAAACATTATTCCAGTGACGAGGAAGTGAAATACGCAGTGAGGAAGTGGTTCAAAGAACAGTCAACAGAATTTTACGGGGCAGGAATACATGCGAAGGTAGAATATTGCTATTGAGAGAAACGGTGACTATGTGGAGAAGTAAAGATATGATACACAGAGAACCAGCTTCATTTTGATGTATGGTACAAGATGCATACGATAATATGTTTCCTGTTGAGTTACACCTTATTTTGGAACCTGTTCACAAATAGATTTGTATATGAACATTTACTGTAATTCAATTATATTACCTGCACGTTTAATTGAAATTCATATTTACGATGATGCAATTTCATTTTTCTCGCTATATACTATATAATATCACCCAATAGTACATGATCCGCTTTATGTCTTAAGTTAATGGAAAAGATTTGTTTTTCAAACTTCGCTTTTATAATCTGGATAATTAGATTTTCAAATCTACCTATTTTCCAGAACATTTCAGTTACATTCAGTAATGTTTAAGAACATTTTTGATAACTTTAGTAGAAATACATTTTGATTAATATGCTGTTTTATTCACACCTTATGGAAGAGTGAGAATGTGTTTGTTTTTGCATAGAAAAAAGTTAAATTTAATTATCCAGAAATTGTTTTAATGTAATTATCCAGAAAGCTTGATATTCATTTTCCAGAACATTCAGTTCTAAGAAGCTGACAGACATAACTTTAGTATAAAAACATCTTTATTCATATTTTATTTTTATTTAGACCTTATGTAAGTAGGAAAATGTGCAATTCTTCTCCGTTTTTTTTTTTTTGGGGGGGGGTGCACAAAACTAAGTTAAATTCTAGTTTTTATTAGCCAGGTTACAAAATGTTTTGAAGGAATAATGGCCATTTTCTATACTTTTACAACAAAAACAATTAAGAAATAACACATACTATTAAAAAACAAAGAGTATGTTATACAGTCGATGGTCCGGTAGAGTGATCTCTCGGGTTAAAAAAGCAACATAAATCCAAGTTAAAAGATAATTTTAATATAAGAAAGAAAATAGATGCCCTTTTGTTTTGTTTTTAGCATAAATTTGTTTTAAAGATTATATTGTCTAAATTCGAAATATATAAACTGTTGAAGTCTCATAATTGTTCCTCTTATTGCTGCGATGTCATGAATAAAACCTTTCAGTTTTTCAGTTGTCGGTGGCCAAAATGGAAGATCTTGGGATCAAATTTGGCCAGAGATGAAGTCAAGTAAAAGTAAAAGTAAAGAAGGCGGAGTCGTCTATTGTCGGTATCAGCATGACAACGAGGGTGTCTATCCCCTTGTCATTAACGCTAAACCAGGGAAATTGTTTTTGCGTCTGACGTGGAGCGCCACATTTACCCTCAGCTCCCCACTTTATCGCACAGATCCAAGCCATGCCACTTATGCGCTGCATTGGCGAGGGCCGGTATCGAACCCGGGACACTTCTAACAATATTATAAAAGGTTATTTTTCTACTAAACCAAAGATACCGGGATTTTATAATTTCTAGTTGAACATTATTCCATCAAAATGGATGTGTTTATCTATTACTTAATACCATAGTCTACAGGATTGAAACTATGTAAAAAAATATATAATATCAAGACTATATTATGTGAGTAGTAAGAAAAAAGGGTAGCTTAGAATGAAAGATAAAAAAAAAACAGATTTCTTTTTTCGTAATTTATTATTGCAGAGATTTCAAAAAGATGCTCTCACCACCCACCCCCAAAAATACAAAAAACAAAAAAAAACAAAAAAAACCCACGAAAAGTCCCAAAGTGAACCAAAGTTAACTCTTAAATTGGATTTATTGAACAGGTGCACGTTTTGACCTTTATTGTACCAAGAGCAAACTAGAAATTTCCCTTCAGGATAATTGTTTTTAAGTTTTTTCAAGGTCATTAAGAAACGTACAATTTCCTACGTATACAATCTATATATATATATATATATATATATATATATATATATATATATATATATATATATATAAAACAAGGTTAGATGAAAGAGGTTGTCTGAACCTCATACGTCGAAATCGATGGGAGAGTCCATCATATATATATATATATATATATATATATAGAGAGAGAGAGAGAGAGAGAGAGAGGGAAGAGATAAAAGAATATGAAAACACACAATATGCTGTTAAAGTGATAGCATTTTATATCATGTTCATAGCTAATATTGAACAATATTTCGATTTATAAAAATCATCTTCAGAGCTTGTTTTTGCTCCGGACTCATCGAGAGAGGACCTGAAAATAATTTGAATTCAAAACGAAAACATTGATGTTTCAAAAAAGTTATGCGGTAGTTTCAAATATAAGCACATTCGCCACGCGTTTCTCGGTCAGCGACAATCATGTATATCTTAGTGTAACAGTTTTTGAAAAAAGAATACATATTTCAAATTCGACAATAGACAAATTCTCTTTTTCAAACAGGATGAGTTTTAACCCGTTGACGGTAGGCCTACAACGGATTTATATATATATATATATATATATATATATATATATATATAAAGAGAGAGAGAGAGAGAGAGAGAGAGAGAGAGAGAGAGAGAGAGAGAGAGAGAGAGAGAGAGAGAGAGAGAGAGAGAATTATTTAAAAAATGAATAGAACGTCGTTCAAGGAGAAAGAATCGGGAGAGGTGAAGGTGGAGGTATTACTTCCCTTAGTGTCCTATATTTGTGTTCTTTTGCCAAAATTAAGATTAGCTTTAATAAATAGTTACTATATTATCAATTTAATTATACACAGTTTCTCATACTTTTTTTTTCTTATTTGTCCAACATATCTTCTTTCAATTTCTTCTTATTAAAGATGAAAGTCGCTAATCAGTGACTTAAAAGAAAACATTTAAATCATAACAAAGAAGATGTTATCGATTCTTCTTTCAATTATATCTATGATATATTGGTAATATATTAATAGATACATACAATTCTCTTTGAGGTCCAAACAATAGTAATACATACTTTTCTTATTAATTGTTACTTGTTTCTTTATCTTTTCATTCCATTTTGTCACAACATTTTTAAGTCTAGTAGGTATTTCTTAGTGGGTATTTCTTCAACCCGTTCGCCACGGGTGGGATGTGACATAAAATCGCAAGTATGGGGCATCCAGTGAAGATCTAATTCACTATGCAGTAATAGTGAATCTACGAAACTAGCTTACTAAACGTGACACCATGTTGGGATATCCTGATTTTCAGTCTTGGTAAAAAAATATAATCAGCGGAACATAAGGTTTAGGCGTTGATATTAAGTAAATCAAATCCTTACTGTAATTCTTTTGAAAATGAATAAATAAATAAATAAAAAAATAAAAAAATAATAATGATAATATGGTGGCAGAGGTAGTTGCATGTTTCCTGCCCATTTCAAAGATTGGCACAAAATAATCATACGATCACTATTTACCCCGTTTGATTTTGTGCTATACTAAAATAAAAAATAATATAAAAAAATAATTTCAAGGAGCCCAAATAAACACCCCAGAGTATCAAGTCTGGATTTCGAATGATTTATTTAAAAAATCAGGCAAACCTGCCTCTTTAAGAAGACTAGACAATCTCCTGATCATTATTTCCCTTCGTTTGGTTTGGTGCTCTACTTAAAGAAAAACACTTGATAAATAAACAGGAAGAGATTGCTTGTAATTATAATCTGGCTTTACGAATATGTCAACTATTGTTGGTCTTTTTCTAATGACAAATCTTTTCTTTTTTTCTTTCGAGCAAATGGTATAATATCGTGTAACTATTCCTATTTAATAATAATAATAATAATAATAATAATAATAATAATAATAATAATAATAATAATAATAATAATAATAATAATAATAATTACAAATTTACTAACTCGCAGAAAAAAATAAACCACCTTATGTCCATGGATGATATAAAAATCTTTGCGAAAAAACAAAAAAACAATAGAAACCCTGGTACAAACCATTAGAATATACAGCCAGGATAGTCGGAATGGAAGTCAGAATTGAAAAATGTGCCCTGTTAATGATAAAAAAGGAGGAAAGAAAATTAATGAACCTAATACAAATCAGGATAATATAAAAACACGCGAAGAAAAAGAAAGTTACAAATACTTGATAATTTTAGAAGCAGACACCATCAACAAACAGAGAGGAAAAAAGTTTAAAAAGGAATACATCAGGAGAACAAGAAAACTCATAGAAACAAAGCTCTGCAGCAGAAATAGATACCTGGGTCGTCCCCATTATAGGATATCCTAGGCCATTCTTGAACTGGACAAAAGAGGAATTCAAAAGATTAAGAAATTAATGACAATGCACAAAGCTTTACACCCGAGAGACGATAGAGATAGACTATATGTATCAAGAAAGGGTGTGGAAGAGGTATTACCAAGATAGAGGATTGTGTAGATGCCACAATCCAAGGACTCGAAGAATACACACAAAAGAGCAAAGAAAGATTTCTTATGGTAGCCAATAACAACAGCTGCAACATATGAACAAACAGAAAAACAACAAAAACAAGAAAACAGAAATGGAAAGAAAAACAATTATATTGATACTTCAAACGACAAATTGAGGAGGTTGCACATGAAAAACTTCGACATGGTTAAGAAAAGGAAACCTCAAGAGAGAAACTGAATTGCGAATAATTGTTACACAAAACAATACCACAAAAACAAAATATATTAAAGCAAAAATGTTTAAGACACAATAAAACAGCACATGTAGAGTGTGTGGCGACAGAGGTGAGACCATGTATTTCGTGGTCTACCATTAGGTTTTTAAACCACCCCATTTCTTTCATATTTGCACCAAATTTTAAACTCAGCTGACTGGGAACAACCAACGTCTTTCGCCGCACTCCATCATGGATTGCCTTCTTTCTAACAACTTGTTGAGGTCTGCAAGAACTTTCTTTTAACTGTAGATCTAGACTTTTTTCTGTTGCTTGTTTTAGTCATGCAAATTACAAGATTATTGTATAATTTTTCCTCAACATTATGTTACTCCATATTATTTACGTCTGAACGATTTGAAAATAATTATACCAACAATTTAATTCGGTTTGTTTAAGGAATATTTACTGAACCCATAATGTTCAGCTATTGAATAAAAAACGTGTTGCATCTCATATGTAATTCATTCATTTACTGCTAAATATAAATAAATCCTAAGTGAACATCATTCAAGTGTAATAATTTCATAATTTTTCCAAAGGGACAGTAACCTTTCCTATACTTTTTCTATTCAATGCAATTGAGGCCCTATATGGCGTCGTTGATATTTCTCTGTGTCGTATCTTGGAATCACGACCCCAAATATGGACCAACACTTGAGTCACAGTATTGGATGAGGATGAATTACTCTAGTCTGTGAACTTTCCGTTGTGTCGGTCGGTGGCTGGTTGGAAGAGTTGCCAAGTATTAGCGACTCTAATGACAAGAAAACTCTCCGTTACAAAAATATGATAATTTATTAAGTACACAATTTCCGAGCACATTTATACATCCCATGAGTGTTGAGACCGTGAAGGAAAGAAAACGATTATCAATTCGCATGGTAATTATTTTACGTAAAAAGAGAAATCTTTGCGTGTGGTCTGTAGTAAACCTTTCCCTCGTCTGTCATCCTGACACCAATAATTTCTCGAGTGTAAAAAGATTTCCACCCCAAGAAATAATAAATTCCTATTGGTTAAGTTTTTTATTCCTTTGTCCCACATTCGAACAACATGCATTCTTCTATTTGAATTACGAATTTCAAATAATTTGATAATCTGCGGAATTCAATTGTTCTACGCTTTTGTTTATTTCTAAATATCTTCGACAATAAACGTATTCCCAACACGACCGAGATTTGAACTTTGCTTTATTCTAAAATTTAGGTTTGCATATCAAGTCATAATTCAAATTCATTGTGATAAACTTTGACAAGAAATCGGCGCGTTCCTACTTAACTGCTTACTTGTTATCATACGATTTATGCATCTTATTATTTACCGTGTTTCATATTGAAATAAACTCATTTTAACCTGGCAAATTTTTATACAATATACCTGTCAGGTTATTAGTAATGAAATAGAGTTTCGACTTAACCACTGCAAAATATTTTAGTATCAGAATTTTAAAACATCATATTAAAAAAAATTAAAAAATCAAGTGAGAAATAAGTGTGTTTTCACAAAATACTATTTTTCTTCTCTGGAGAAGAAAATCTTATTTCTCAATTTCTTTAACGCACGCAAATCTAAAAAAAAAACATGTATAACAAAATAAGTAAACATTAAACTTCAGATAAGTTTTCTTTTTATTCTGGGAAGAGAAAACATAAATTCTTATTTCTTCTGCAACTCTGACTTCAAGAAATTTTACTGTCTTGGCTTTTTTCTTCGATCCAACTGTTTCAAAATTGTCTCTTTTTTCTTAAAATCTTTTCTCTCTTCTTCCAAAATCTTTGCCGTCTACCCTCAATCTCTGAAACTAAACGTCAGTGAAAAATATCTCGTCTGCATTCTATCAAATATCGTCGTTCATTGGTTACTTTCACAATTCAGGGGAATAGCTCCTATCACTTTTAAAATTCTATTAAATTTAAAAATAAACAAATATCGCAAATTACCTTCTTTTCTTTCTTTTTTAACTATCGTTAATTCTTTTAACTCTTTTCCTAACAAGTAATGACACACTACAGTAATAATAAAGTAGTTTTGTTTTATGAATGAAATTTACTAATCTGGATGAAAAAATATAAGCAAATCTAAGAATATCCCTGGCAAAATTGATGAAATTAGAATAAAGAGGATTACAGATTTTCTTTTGTGAATGTATAAAAAAATGATATGGCCAGCAAATAGTCCTGATTTAAATCCAATTGAAAATTTATGGTGCAAATGAAAAGAAAAAATGAAAAGACTTCATCGACCAAATATGTCCAGATATAATGTTCTAATTTTTCATGGAAAATTTATTCTTCAATTCCTAGAGTTTTGTTTCTATAAACTCTTTAAGATAAACCTAAAGTAGAAAAGATATATAGATATATAACAAATAATCAAATTTACAAGAACTGAAAAGAAAATCCTATTAAAGGGAGAATAAGAAGTCTATTATAAAACAGAGGCGTTACTGGTTCTTCAGAGCACAATGGAATCATTTATGGAAACTTCCGGAACAAAATTTTGAATCAATGAGGCATCAGTTTCAAGTAGACAAATAAAAAGAAAAGAAAAAATGATACGTAAAAGAATGAATCAAAAGAATCATTGTTTCTGAATTCAACAACGAACACGGAAAATAATGTTTACATTAGATTTATTTTGGGAATCCCATCGTGGTATAATGGTTATTAAGCTAGTTTCATAACATCCATAACTACTTAATCGCGAGTTCGATCCTCGCTGGATGCCCCATACTTGCGAGCTTGTGCACATTCGGCACCCATAACACTAAACCTTTGAGTGCACTGTTAAATTTCTATTTAGAGACAAAATTACTCAATTGTATTTATTATATTTTTTTGTTCAGAAAATGTTTCACATTGAGGAGAAAGGGTAGACATCAACAAATAAACGGAAATCGAATATATGAAGCAAAATTGAGTCTAATTTCAATTTGTTTATATAAAAAAAGTATTGCTTGAAGTTTTGGAGTGAGAGTCTTTTTTTCATATTAAAATTCATTAGGATAAGAATTCGGCAAATTAAATTTTAAAAATTGTGGATGCATTGATGAAATCAGGCAACTTTCATAAAAAAGCCTTAAAAAATTTTTGTGGTTTTCCTTTTCACGAAAGAAATAAAATATAAAAAGTAATTAAATTAAATTTTTTCAGGTGTTCGTAATTTTAAAGTTTTAGTTAAGACTAATGAGAATCTTTTTAGAAATAAACGTTAATTTTATTCATGGAAGATGGAGTAATTCTAATATCTTTTTTTAAATTTTATGTTCACAGCAAAAATATTTGAGTCCAAATAATCATATCGGCTTTGTCTTTATTTAGTTAAAAATATGCATGAGCCTCAAAGGAAATTTTTGACAAATGAAATGAACTTTCTTTTCTAATTTTCATGTATAAAATAAGATGAACTCTCATTATTTTTCATGTAAAAAAGAACTGATATTTATACCGTGTGTCGTGTTACACATAATATCATTAGATCCTTTAAAAGTTACCTCCCTTAATTTAAGTTTATTCAACATTAGTGTGACCAAAATTATGTTATAATTGCAGTTATCCTTTTTTTCACTGACTTTTAGACAAGTAATCTTCTTTTCCTGAAAATCCTTGTTCTTTTAAATGTAGTGTCTACCTCCGGTCAGAAGTACTTCTTTTATTCTGCGCTCTGTTATTAAAAAGACCCTCAGTAATTATTATTATATTTCCTCCCTAGATATGTCTCCTTATTTTGGGTCTCTCAGACAAAACTGTGTTAGACTATGTTAGTGTTCGTACTTGTCTTTGGCAAGTTTCTTAGTATAACTTCCGTGAACTCCAACGACATTATTCTATACATCTCATTGTACATGAACTAAGCCTACACTAGGCTCTTTATTCGCTGTATTGTTTTTGTGTACCTTTATTTTGTGAATGTATTTTCTTCCCTTTAGTTTCACATTTTCGACGGTTAATAAACCTGTATATAAAAGCAATTCGGAGTCGTAACACTGA
Source organism: Doryteuthis pealeii (assembly GCA_023376005.1). NCBI lineage: Eukaryota > Metazoa > Mollusca > Cephalopoda > Myopsida > Loliginidae > Doryteuthis > Doryteuthis pealeii. Next base: position 866,677 of record CM042143.1, on the reverse strand, counting down.
GAAAGTGTTTAACCTCTGCACCAAGAGACAATGTCGGCGTTTACAGAGAAAAATAGGATTGTCTACACAGGGCGCCACACCATAGTTGTACAATGTCTCATACAAACAAGATGAATATTAATTGAAGTGAAAATATGAAAAGTAGAACAGATTATTACATACATATATATATAGACAGGGTGTCCCAGAAGTCATGTATTATCCAGGTTTTGAAAAACAACACCTTTAGTTATTTCAAAAAACATATTCATAGATATTAATTGACACAATTAATTTTCTATCTCTCAATTTGAGCATTTATTATGACTATTCTCAATAACAGTGATTTGAAATCAACAAAGGTATATTTTTGAAAACCAGGATGGTGTGTAACTTCTGAGACACCCTGTATATATATATATATATATATATATATATATATATATATATATATATGTGTGTGTGTGTGTGTGTGTGTGTGTGTGTGTGTGTGTGTGTGTGTGTATTGTGACGTCTGACGGGGGGTGGGAAAAGAGATTAGCCATGATACATTTCATTCAACTCGAGGCGAATATTACACGACTGATACCGGTTATTCAAAAAGGCTGGTTACGACTATGACAACTTAGTTGTTTTCTGTTTTTCCTTTTCGCCTTCCACGGCGTTAGGAAGAGAGAGAGAGAGAGAGAGAGAGAGAGAGAGAGAGAGAGAGAGAGAGAGAGAGAGAGAGAGAGAGAGAGATTTGACGGCCAAAATGAAAGCCCACCCAAATCCTATGCTTGCTTCGCTGTTGTGATCTATGACCTATCTCCTGTAAATTTTGCCTCTGCAAATATCCGACACATCCACCATCCAGAGTGCCAAGGATAGCTTCTGCTATTACGCCACACTAAAAACAACATTTTAGTAAGAAAAAATACTAATTTTCTAAGAACAGGGGACACGGAATTTTACAATAAATTACATATTTATTTTAATTAACCCTAAGATCCTTTAATGAAAATTATCTGTGCCGCTGTCAAGAAGAACATACACCCAGGCAGCCGGATTCAACCCGGGTGATTCTGTTATAACAGAATCAAAATCAGATAATCGTCGTGTAACAGGATAAGTTACTGGAGGACACCCAGATGCTTGAAGCCAAACTCATAACCTCAAATATGCAGGTGGGATTTTCTGCTTGAACGCAACGAGAAATTATGGCAGGACGAGATTGTCAACGTCTCTGTGACAAGACTAAGGTCTTTTTGGAGAGAACAGACGCCAGGAGGACAGTGAAGTAATAGTTATAATATTATATTTTACGACCGCTCTAAAGATCACGTTTCAAGATATCCTATTCGCGGTTGAGTTTTGAAGGAACATACTTCACAGGAATTTGACTATGTATTGAATATCTAATAAAAAATAAGACTATTTATTTTTGGTAGATTGTTTTCGTTTTCATCTAGTATCGTATTGCCTGTTATTTGAACGTATCTGGGGGTGCTTTTTTTTGGGGGGGGGCTGTATTTTTTTTTTTTGTTTTTGTTTTCTTTGTTTTGTTTTTTTATTTTTCAATGATGATAGAATCAAAATCAGATTATCACCAATGATTTTTTTTGCTCTCATCCATCAAACAGTAAAGGTATTAACAGAAGAAATCACACAGGAATTTTGTTGTAATTGATATATATATATATATATATATATATATGTGTGTGTGTGTGTGTGTGTGTGTGTGTACTAAGCAGTGTGTTTGTGTGCTGAGTAATGTTTTCTATTGATTTAGCTGTAATAATCAGATGACGATATAGGAGGCGTCGATAGACCAATAAGTCACCTTTTGTCAATCTACAGATTGTATAAACTCAGTACGACTTAAACAAGGAGAAAACAATCTGTACATGCTTGCGCTGGACCGGAAAGTCGTGTTTTATTTCAAGAAATATTTCCTTCGGCGGCGCTCACTGAAGCATCAAAAACGTAAAAGATCAGATCCAACCTGAAGCTCGTTTTTGAAAGTAATCAATAGAAAAAAGAGAATCACGGCCTCAGGTGACAGTCTCTGTCTCGCTGAATAAATAATGCCAGAAATCCGGGGAAATAGATTGAATATATAGATTGAATCACAATTGGTAGATATTGAGAGAAAGAGAGAAAGAGATAGATAGATAAAGAGAAAGAGAGAGAGAGAGAGAGAGAGAGAGAGAGAGAGAGAGAGAGAGAGAGAGAGAGAGAGGAGGAGGAGGAGGAGGAGAGACAGGGAATAACTAAAAAGCAAGCAAAAAATTATTTGTCTGGACTTAGTTGCAAAAGAAATACTAACTGGCGTGGAAAGTAAAAAGAAAAAAAAGTTTAAGGAAAGTGGATGAAAAAAAAAAGAAATAATTTAAAGAGAAAGTGGATATTTCAAGTATAACAAGTTGCCTACACACACGCACATAGACGTTTGCAATTATTGTAACAAGTAACAATGGAGTAACGAAGATAAGTGATAATTTAGAATTGAAGTAAACTGAAACTAACCCTTGTAATGAATCCAGCAGAAATAAACACGCACACACTCACCCCCCATCTCCACCCCATATATATATATATATATATATATATATATATATATATATATATATATATAAGAAACTATTATTAATGGTATATTCAGTGTTCCATTCTTCTTCGTCTACATTCGTATGAAAAGAATTAGCGCTACAGGATTTCCTGCCGTAAAAGATATTCATTATTATCCATTATGTATTTAGGCAACATTCCTTCATTAATACAAGCTTGATGAATATATATATATATATATATATATATATATATATATATATAGAGAGAGAGAGAGAGAGAGAGAGAGAGACGTTTCCTCTGTATGATATTCTGGACAGATACATTTCCTTTAAAAATTCATATATATATATATATATATATATATATATATATATATATATATTTTATTATTATTTATTATTATTATTATTATTATTATTATTATTATTGAGATTCGTTATTCCTCTGTAAACGAAACTACATCCCTGCTAACGTCACAATACCCTCAGGAATTAAGTTTGAAAATGAATGGAATCTGACAGATATGTTGAAAAGATAATTGGAAGAAAAATATAGATCAGAAAATAATAATAATAATAATAATAATAATAATAATCTTATTATAATGGAGATTGTGTGTTTTTCTGTCTGTAACCGAAACTATATTACTACTCAAGTCACAATTCCCTTAATTATTTACGTCAAATTCTACATGATTTCATTCTTTTAAACCTTCATTTATTAATAAAAATTGTTTTACATTATTAATACTGTTGACCATATCTACGTACTAATAACATGCAATTGTATTTATATATACAACAAAATAGCGGTTTACAGTTTGAACGAGAAGGCTAATTTGCATATTTATATTTAAAATTTTATTTTAATAAATATGTGCTTGGTATTATTGATTTCTAATTGTTTGGTTTTATCTTAAGAAATATAAACAAAAATCTCATGGATAAATCTTAAAAGAAATTTATTTACAAGAAGAAATAACTGTAATATTATCCTTTACTTCCTATTTTAACTAAATAGTTAAATTAGGGAAATTTACTAATGAAACAGGGGAGTAATGGAAAATGATGGAATAGTTAGTTTCAAAGTTGTTCTATTTTTCGATTATACCCCCTCTGTTGCAGATCTTTTTATCTGCATTCTTAGTCACTTTCATTAGCCTTTCTAATTTAATATATTTTATTATATCAATACCGGAGGGTGCATATATTTGCTAGTAATAATAAATTTCATACATACCATATTACATATTTCTTCCAATTAGGTTTTTAACACACACACACATACACAGACACACACACACACACACATATATATATATATATATATATATATATATATATACCATAGTATATGAATATATATTGTATATATATATATATTGCTTCTAATTAGCTTATATATATATATATATATATATATATATATATATATATATATATATATGTCATCCATAAACACCATGTTTAGACCTATCACGTCTACTCAGTGTGACTAAACTTACAATACTACCTCCGACCAGGATCGAAACCGGACCAAATTTCCATAGTTATTAAAATAGGAGAAATACTGAAAAGAACAGAGAAAAACTAATTACAAAGTCTATACTTCTGGAAATTTCCTGTAAAGTGTAGAGTTGATGGTATTGTGATGCTCTCCTTCAGACGCACAAATAATCTTCCTGATCAAACACTAGTGAAAAGGGGATATACTTCCTCACTGTCCAGCTGATACAGACAATAGGCCCCCCTGGCGACTTGACTTAATAGATAAATATACATATTTACCAACCTCTGCGCACGAGTAGAATGTGACACAGGATCAATTTCTTAAGCTGATTTCTTGATGTTTTAATTCAGAGTTTTCCTTCTCTTAGACTGGCTGCCTAAAAAGATTAAAGAGCCCAACTATGTATCTATAGCTGGGCGAGAATAGTTTGATTCATACCTTTCCCAGTGGTATTAGCGATATCTGAAATGCAATGGGAAACAGTTCCGTCTAGGATTTGAACTCGTCTCGACGTGTCCAAATCATAAGACGGTAAATATTACACAATGCGCCTCCACACATATTCCCCGTATATATATATATATATATATATATATATATATATATATGTGTGTGTGTGTGTGTGTGTGTGTGTATGCACGTGGGTACGGTTATTCATACGCACACACGCGCGTGGATACAGTCATAACGTCACAGTCTACACGCATATTCATGCAGACGCGCATGACAACATACGCACTCGTACAAACAAAAAAAAAACGCATTCACATAAACATGCAACACGAGAATACAGTTATAAAAAATACCATCTGTAACATTTTCAAAGAAAATTTTTTTTTCATTTAATTAGAAATGCCATAACAAGACGACAACGACTTCAGTTCCACTGTTCTTCTGAAAAAGAGATTTTATCTCGAAATATCAAGAATAAATTACAGGTTAACAAACAACACCATTGTTACCTAATTATTTTTTCTTTACACCTGCATTGTGATAGCCTTCAAAATCAACCTCAAAACCAATATATACACAATGCTTCTAGCAAATTATAAAACTCTCATATATATATATATATATATATATATATATGTATGTGTGTGTGTGTGTGTGTGTGTGTGTGTGTGTATATATAACTACTATCACTATCATCAACGCATGCCAACCCAACGGATTCCCTTGACTCTCACTCTCTCGGCATCCGTTTTAATTGGACATCTCTTTTGGTAAGTCCTTTAAACCTCATTCAATGTCTGCACAAAACTGTTGTGTGAATGTTTTTTGCTATTTTGCCAACATTTGTGCGTCCAAATGTGGAAGTCCTAATTCAGTTCTGTTGATGATGCTTTACAAAAACACGAAAACCATGATTGGCTGACATGATGATAACACGACATTCTTTGAAATTCTCGCTGGAGTCACACAAAAAGATACATTGGTGCTATTTCTATTAATAATCTGTCCATATTACGTACTATGAACGGCAATAGATTTAATGAACTAGAATAGTTTTACACTACAAAAATGGGCATCTACTCAAATAAAATAATTTCCATGGGTTTTCATCAAGATGGAGCCATCTGCACATTAAATGGCAAACATCTGAAATTTGTAGACCAGATTACATACCTTGGTAGCAATATCTCATTCAAGGAAGCGATGTCAATATATGCATACGAAAAGGATGCTCTACTATATACAGGTCATCGGTCATATAGAAATCTAATCTCTCTGATAAAATAAAACGGGAATTCTTCTATGCTTAGCCATGTCAGTGCTACTGTATTTTTGTACCATTTGGACTTTAAACGAAATGCTTGAAAAAAAAAACGGATATATAGGAACTATACAAGGATATGAGCTGTTTCGAACAATTCCTGGAAAAAACACTCCACAGCTGTTACTACCATATACTTCCCATCTTACAAATCACACAAGTAAGACGAACATGCTGAACTGCTAGGGAGTCAGAGACGGACTTATAAGCTACGTTCTTCTGCCTTGGCCGATCATCAAAAAAAATTATCAGCTCCGGGGGACATTGGATACCACGTAGAGGGCAAAAAAGATTTATCAACTCAAAAGACAAAAAATACATTTTTTTCTTCTCCCCCCCCCTTTTTTTTTGATAGTAAATAACGTTAGTTTACTGAAAATGAAAGGTAATAGCTTCGCTTACCCATACATTCATTTTTCAGCGTCGAGAAACTGTCTGTCGTTTTCTGAAGACACCTCATGTTAGAATGAAAGGACCTAACATTTTCTTCGACCTCCCCCACCAGTTTGAACATTTTCTTGGACTGCTCCCCATTTCACAAGGTTTAAACACACAATTCCAAGTAGAACTTCACGTTTTTTTTCTGAGAGAAAAGGTTTAACAAAACAAAAAAATTAAAAAAAACAATATTATATTACAGACAGACAGAACCCGAATATTCATTATATAGAGATTGAATAAGAACACTTGATACTATATAAGTGTAAATTATTCCTGCAAATTATTCCTAGAAGTATTTTATACCATACAATTTTGTGCAAAAATGATTATGATAAACGAATAAAAAAGTATGATTAAAACTTATTGCAAAGAAACGTTGAAAACATGATTATTTCTGATTGTAATCATTTATAAATGAATCCCATTTTGATATGAAATAAACCATAAAGAGTTAATAGCATATCAATATGCCATTAAATAAAGCATTAGTTCTTTTCTCTGAGTCTGTATATTATCAGTTCTTCTCACCAGAATAGGATCGAACTGTTTGACCAGTCATTGAAGGTCGGACTGATAGATTTATGCCGGATGGAGTAGTAGATTTGTAATGCCAATGATATTTTCATCAAGGGAATTCATCTTTACCGCCTTCATCATACAACCGAGCATTCACTTTCCTTGAATGTTGCAGTTCTGTCGAATATCTTTCTTAAACAATAAAGACAGCTATTCTCTTTGACGGATTGATTCATTAGAAAAAGAATTAAACTGCCCCCACCCCACTCTGCGGAAATTCTTTTCTAAAATACGCATAATGAAATAACTCTTTTGGTCAATAGAATTTCGTCTTTGTTTTTCGCGATATTTTGTATTCAGAATTAAATTCACTCAGTTTTTTTCTAACTTTCTAAATGATTATATACAATTATATATTACACTTTTTGGGTATGACAATAAACTGCATCCAATTCTGGAGCTCTGGAATGCGTGGCGTCCTTTCATTGCCATTACTTCCAGGTCCACTCTGACCCGGAGTGGGAGTACCTGTTAGGGGGTCCATTTGTAGATCATATAGATCTGTTATTTGATTGAATTGTTTACAAATGATTTAAATCATTCATTACTTTAAACCATATGATTAATTAAAGAAGACTGACCTTGGTATTAAATACAGTTTCCCAAAGGTTATGACTCTTCATTGCATATAATCCAGAGGAATAGTATCTGTTAGACTCCTATCTTTGGAGGCACGTAGTGAAATGGTTATAATCATAGGAAACAGACTCGGTGATCCGAATTCAAATCCTGGACGAGGTTTGTTTGCATTTAGCTTTAATACTCTTGAGAAAGGTAAGCATCTAATTATTCTCCCTCTAGTTATGAGTTTTTTAACCTTGGTATTGCAACCGGTATAAGAGAAGGAAAAATCTGAATTCAACCCTGATAAACTCCCACTTGTGTCACATTTTACGCATGTAGAGAGGTTGGTAAATGTGTGCCACTTCAGGTCAGAATGAACCTCGGCTTACTGGCAATGGGAGTGTACTCCGAATTCCCCAGAGCTCTAGAACTGGAAGCTCAGCACTGGCTGCGTATTAGTGTCATACACAGGAGAAATAACTTCAACATTAGATGTAGTTTAACGTCATACCAAGGAAAAATATAATAAAACTTTAGTATATTTTTCTCTATTGTATGATGGTTATCTAATGAAACTGGGGTCTTTTATAGAATTATCAGCTGAAATAAGTTTATAATGGCCAAATGACGGTTTGTTGAGTTTTCTTTTCTTATTGGAAGTATATATATATATATATATATATATATATATATATATATATATATATATATATATATGGTGGACTCTCCCATCGTGAACGATAGATGAGGGTCAGCAGTGAGTGATTTGTTTCCTCCTATGTTGTGCATGCTATCAAGAAGACATTTTGTGTTTCCTCGAGTGTGATAGCAGCCCAGCCTTGCTGCGAGCTATGAAGCCACACTGACCGATGGAATTTCCTAAAGCATGAGTCAGATGTTTTTGTTTTAAAGTTAGACAGAGCTAATCTTGATGTTTCAATCTATTTTCTTCAAAGCTCTTTAATCTAGCAAAACATGTCTTACGCCATTCTTTCCGATTTGATGCTAGATTTTCCCAAGCACTCAGGTTAGTATTGAAGCATTTCAAATTGTCCTTCAATTTTTCTTAGCGTAAGAGTGGACGTCCAACTTAGCATTTGGTAATTGTCCGCATAATAGCTTCTTTGGAAGCCTGTTCTCATTCATTCTGACATTGTAACCAGCCCACCTAACCTAAATCTTTGCCAGTAAGGTTTGAATGCCAGGAGACCTTGGTATTTTTGTTTTTGAGATAAAAAAAAATAAAAAGACCTCATATTCTTATCAATATCTCTTTGTAAAAATTACCTTTTTTTTTTGTATTTAATCGTTTACTTGCATATAGTTATATTTAGAACTAGAGATTCGGATAAGGGAAAACTTCGTAAATAACAAAGGCAGATTGTCTTACAGTCAAATTACCGATTTCCACAAGATCACCAAAGTTAAGCAATGGTAAACCTGATCAGTACTTATATGGGTTGTCACTTAGTAAAAGAAGAAAGAGTAAGCAACCTAAGACCGATGTACAAGACTAAGTAAAACTTAGTGAATAGTAATTATATTTTGAAAGATTCAAACCGGATATGGAACTGCTTCGTGGCTCTGATATTATACATTTTCAATTTCCCATTCAGTGCCTGAAGTAGGAGTTTTAATCTTAGCAAAAGCAATTATTTTGTATGCTGGTTTTTCTAGATAGGCAGACTTTTCGAATGTGGGTCTAAACCAGTTTATCAAATTTGATCTCTAACCCATCCGCTGTCGAACCAAGCCATGTTCATAAAACTTCAACAATTGCTTATTTCACAATGGCTCCAAAAATCTGAGTTTGAACTAGGTAAAATCTTTGACTTGGAATACAGATTTTCAAGTAAAGAATACGAATATATATATATATATATATATATATATATATATATATATATATATATATGTGTGTGTGTGTGTGTGTGTGTGTGTATGTTGGTAAAAATGTGGGTGTCTTAGAAGCATGAGAAAAAGTAAAGTCAGAATCAAAATAATGAATATTTTATTTTCTAATATTTCAAGTAGCCTCCTCTGTTGGTCATTTGGCTGTCTTTGATTTTTGTTTGTTTTGCCCCTTGTCACACAACACAAAAAAACAAACAACTGACTTCCAAGCTCATATCACCACGTGATCCCAAAGAAAAGTATACAGAAAAGAGTAAAAACAGTCAGTCTAAAAATAGATCTTTGAAAAAGAAGGAGTCACCTCGATATATTAGAATATAAACAAGATAAGAACACAATATTCATCGTTACTTTTCTTCCATACTTCTAAGACAACTCCCAGAATTTTTCTCTATACATATACCGAAGAATACATGAAATCAATAAAAACATATATATTGGCGTGTGTGTGTGAGGTGTGTTATCATGAAGTACATATATATATATATATATATATATATTATATATATATATATACAAGGAAAAAGAAAAAGTATTTTGTGACTACAAAATTTAATGGATTGTAAAGAAATTCAACAGGTACAGACATTAAACTACTGTCAACAAGTTTCACTTAAAATAACCGCCATTAGCGTCGATCACAGCCCCAATCCTGCTCTGGAACCTGGTGCAAAATGATGTTACAGTTTCCCTGGTAAGGGTCTAAAAAACTACCTTAATTCTGTTGATTAACTGGACTTTTGTAGTACTGGCACGGCGATGGTGTCTTTCTCAACAGCGCCCCATACATAATAATCCATGGGATTAAGACCTGGGGAGGTCGGAGGCCAAACATTGGGACTTGTATAGTCGTAAAAATTCACCGACAATCATCTTTTACTTTTCCCTGGGGTTTGGCAGGGCAACGAATCCTGCTGCCATATATATGGCCTACCATTAGTTACCCTTGTTATCCAGGGCTTGACTACAGTGTTTACCAACTCCAGGTAGGCATCTGAATTCAACCTGATACCCTTTCTGTAGATCTTCAAGGAATTCTGTTGTACGAACGCAATTCGATCGTCTGTTATGTTGCTTTCTTCTAGCTACACACCCGAAGTCTCCATTGCTATTTTCCAGTTCATGCCTGATTTTTACAGTTTTCATGGAGCAATGGGCAGTAACTACAATCTCTTTATTTTGATAGCCGGCACAGATCATCATGATACAAGTTTTTCACATTCATGATTCAAGTGGGTTTCAGTCATCCATTCTATCTGTCATCACGTATATGAATAAAGAAGGGTACAAACTTTTAAATGATGCGTAGTGTGCTTCAATACCTCCCCCTTCAGCCTACGAAGAAAAATAACCAAATATAAATATGTCAAATTTTTCCCGAACACCCTATATATATATATATATATATATATATATATATATATATATATATATATATATGTTGTTTTTTTAGAATTAAGCATAATTATCTCATTATTTATGTTCAGTTTAATCGTTCAATAAGAATTAGATTAAAATTATAATCGGTTAGATAATCTTTCTCCACCCATATTGTTTCTTTTTTCAATTTGTGGCTCAGACTCAGGTCAGTAAATATAAGACTAATCTTATTGCAATGATTTTCTAGATATCGCTTCGTTTGGCATCAATGAAATTGTAGTAGTATGGTGCACCCAGTGAGAATCGAACTCACAAACAATGTTCTGCTAGTCTCGATCACTAAACATTATATCGTAAAATGTGCCCAGATTAACCGAATTGTTATTCTAAATGTTTAGCAACAAACCAATTTCAATTAGTAACGGTAATAATTTATTATCATATTGTTGTAATATGCGTAAAAACTGAGACGATTATTCATTTCTGTTTTTTGTTTTTGTTGCATTTCACTGAATATTTTAAACATCTGAACTCCGTTTGTTTGTTTATTTGTCCTTTTCCATCGTCAATCGATATCTTCTTTCATTTAAATCTCCCAATCTCATTAAAAATTATCAGTTTTCAAGAATTCTACGCACCAAATTATTCTAGAAAAATAAAAATAAAAATATAAGTGACTCATTCAAGAGAAGGTCAATTGTGCAAATACAATAAAACTCAAAGGAAATTAAGGAAAATCAGTCAGTCAAAAGTTAATTAGATTTTTAAGAAAAGTTTTTATTTATCCGAGAAAAAAAAATAACCGAAGCTAAAAATGTGTTGCTTAAAATTCATCCTGCAAAAAATTATGAAAAAGATTCATTATCTTTACGTTGGGTGGTTGATTTTTTTAGTGGCATATCAATCCGTCTAGAGTTATTTTATGCCTAGAAGTTATGGAAATCGTACATTGAACGATTATATTTGCATTTTTTGTGCAGTTGTTTCTTAAAAATAATTTTTTTGATCACGGTCCAATCGAATACAAACATTTTTTAAACATCTATAGATTTGACACTAGCAGGTCAATATTTAATGTATACATTTTATATATACAATCTTGGCGTAATAGCAACAGAGGAGTTACTTACACTATCCAAAGCTCCAGAAATGGATCCTCACTACCAGATGCGGTTTAATGCTATACCTCAGACATCGTTTTTTTTAACTACCTAAGGAGTAAATTTTAATTCTCTATAAATTCTCACCAAGATGGTAGTCAAATATTTTGTCTAAACAGTGAATATTATCCTCACCTGGCATTTCCTATTTGTAGTCTTATGTCGGACGAAGCTAAGTTTAATATTTCCGTATCCTTTCAGAATTCGACCCGATGCAACAATTATTACTATTGTTGTAATTTCGATTCTTACTCAGCGCTCCCCATCGGTGAACTTGTACCAGACTAAAGTAAATTTAATAAATACCTGTATAAATCTGCATATTTCTTGTTCCTCCCTCAAATCTGTACACTTTTATAGAAACAATCTATTTTTCCAAGAGCTGCAATTCTAACTCTGAGTTTTTGTTTTCCTTTGGCAACGCAATTTTGGCTCGGGTTCAAAATCGTTTCTCTCTCTTGAAATGTCTGTTCCGGTGCCAACTAAGTTACTCACACTAAAGCTAAAGACGCAGCCGCGTTAATAGATATTTGTTCGAATAAGTTTTGTCCAGTACGAGGCCAGACACTGAGTAGCAAAAAGACAAGCCACTCAGGTCAACTAAAAAAAGAAAAATAAAGACTTGAGAGAGCATTTGAAAGTCATCCTTTTCAGATATCCATTGCACTCTTTTAAATAGATTTAAATTTGACCAAAAATGAACTCCACTGACCCTCCTTATTTCTGTATCAAAAGATTCTGCTGATGCACAAGTATACAGCACCTTCTGGACAAAATGTTTTATTCATATGAATTTGCACTGTTCCCACTGAATTACCTTTCCTTTTTAGTTTATTTTCTAATTTCTTTATTTCTGTCCTGTGGTACTAATAACAACACCGTGATAGATTCATAGTCTTATTTTCTGTCAATCCTGTCGGTTGGGAGGTTTTATTTTCCAGACCTCCCAACCGATAGGATTGACATAATGTCTTGTGGGGAGCCACGCACGAACCGAAAATCGAGCGATAGCCATTGTAAAACATGTTTGCTTCCCGACAGTATTCCCGTTGAGTGGTACTTCATGCAGTGGGTAATAAACCCGATCCTTATCCCTTTTTGTCAAGGGGCAGTCCCCTTCCTGGCGATGGTCCCCTGGGAACATGTGATTACTTTTAGCTCGCCTACCGGCGTCCCCCGAAACAGAAGCCCCGGGCTTGATGGTTACCAAAGAAGGAATGGTGCCGTAGATAATAGCAGCAAAAATTTCATCTCTTAGTTTCCACAAGGAAAAGGTAAATAAACATATAAATTAATCATATGTTAAAAATGATTAAAAATGATTAAAGAATAAAACTAATTAATAAAATATAAAATATGATAAAAACAAATAGAATAAAAATAAATTAAAAAGATACAAACTAGAAGAATAATAAAAAGAAACTTAAAAAACAAAAATATATAAAGAATAAAACATAATCAAACAAATATATCGAAAAATAATCTTTAAAAATCTCTATGTAAATATAGATAAACATATTTCTAACTTTTTTAAATACCGTGCAACGCCGGGTAGATCTGCTAGACTATAATACTTAACAGTGTGTCTTTTCTTTTATATTTCTTTGTTTCTCTTTCCATAATTTCAGTCATGCTAGAAAAAAAACCCGGATATCTAAAATTAATAACTGACTCCTGTTCTGAGTTGAAAATCCAACCTCGAGGCAAACAATGGACATTCAATACACATTTTGCTGCTCGAACATTAAAAGTAACTTGAAAATACTAAGTTAGGGAGAGAGCACATAGATACAACACTGATTCTTAACGTACCAAAAGATATATCAATAATCCTCTAACAAATAAATGATTTAATAATATCATTGATAATCCAAAGATATATAAAGACATCCTGATAGCAGAGATTCCCTTAACTCACTCTCTCATAATCCCTCCCTATTAGCCATAGCTCTTGGTGGGTCCTCTTGACGGCATCCAGGGACAATACAGAGCCGAAGAATGAAAGTTGTTGCTGGTATGCAAACACTGGCGGATCCATTTGTGGGAATTCATAGGCGAACATTACTTATTAGTTCGCCCCTCAGCAGTCTTTTCGTCTTACGTGGATGATTTTTGTGATGCTTGCAGGATTTGTTCAAAACTTCATGCAGCATAGAAAGATGCCGATGATCTAGTACTTCAGGTAAATACACCTACTCACACGAATATCTGCTGTATAGCCTGCGCACAGGCATCAAGAGACATTGGTCTCTACGTGAACTCAGATAAAACAGTTTATGAGTTTTAATCATTAAAGGAGAAGCCTCTGAAATTAGTAGATCAGTTTATATACTTCGGTAGGAATATCTCATCTACTGAAAGCAATGTCAATTGACTCAATTTTCTCTCATTTTTAAAATGATATTACAAAATCACACATTACAACTCTTGTAAAGAAAGGAGTGTTGGGTATGGCACTAATCAACATCCGGTGCAGAGGCTCCAGATCTGAAGGTCTGGACAGTGTAGAGTGCCCCTTCATTGCCATTCTAGCATTGATATCTAACATTGATAATTATGTTTATTTATAATAATCATGATCATAGTCTCATGTATTTCTATTCAGTAGAAATCATTTTCAAACAGATCTATATGACCTATAGATGCTCACCGAACAGGTACTCTCACATCGGATCAAGGTGGAATTGGGAGTAATGGCAATGAAGCGATACTCCACACACTTTAGAGCTCAACAATTGTAGCCTCACCATTGGATGCAGTTAATTTTAATACCGAAAAGGTGTCATGTGTATTGTATATAATTATTTAAAAAGTTAGAGAAAACTGAATGAACCAAATTCGGAATACAAAATATCGCGAAAAACAAAGACAAAATTCTATTGACCAAAAGAATTATTTTATTATGCGTATTTTAGAAAAGAATTTCCGCAGAGTGGGGTAGGGGGCAGTTTAATTTTATTTCTAATGAATCAATCGGTCAAAGAGAATAGCTGTCTTTATTGTTTAAGAAAGATATTCGACAGACCTAGAACAGAGTAGCAACAGATAGAGTTTAGTTTACACATAACATCCCTTACGGACTGTCGGGGTTGGGGGTTTAGAACACGCCGATTATATCTCCTGTATAAGACACCTCCCACAAAATGCTCCAGTTGGGGAGATCAGGGAGTACCCCTTCATTATCATTACTGTTAGGTTCACTCTAACCCGGAGTGATAGAACCTATTTGGGTCACATATATATGTTATAGATCTGTTTCAAATGATTCCTATTCGACATGACCATGTACAAAAAACTCTTAAAAATCAACTACAAACAATGCAAATAAGAACGAACAATGAACACGATTCCATAACCTCTATGCATAGAATAATCCTAGATGTGTTGAAATGCCACTCAAATCAATCAATCACAGAACACTGCCTTTTTGTAGAGGTGGCCTTACATAGGATACAGTCGGTGTATTCTAAGGACCACTGCATATTTTACGTGTAATGACAAAAAATAGTATTGGCAATGAAAGAGTATTTCATAATCTCCAGATCTCCAGAACTGCAGCCTCACCATCAGATGCAGGTCATCACCTTTTGCGGTAGTTCTTACTTCTCTTCAGCTACCGATAGGGCATAAAGGATTTTCTGGGCATTACCCTAAACTACATCTGTTGTTGCTCTGTCCCCGGTCTGTTGAATATCGTTAGGGATGTCAGCAGATTTAATAGATGATAAAATAGAAAGAGAAGGATTTCTCGATGGGGATTAAAGAGTTAGTTTTTTAATGTTCGTAATAAATAGATATCTTCTGTGTCTTTGGTGATTAGTGAAGTGAATTTCAAAATCCAAATGGTTAAGGATAAAACTTGTAATTACAAATGTTATTTCAGTCTCGATACTTTTTTACTATACTTCGTATTTGTATTTCTTAGATACAAACACACACACACACACACACACACACACACACACAACACAAACACGCGCGTGCGCACACGCACACGCATACACACACACACACACACACACACATATATATATATATATATCCCAGACAAGGCTGTTTGCATTTCACATAGCGCTAATACCCTTGGGAAAGGTATGAATCCATATATTCTCCCTCCAGCTATGGGAAATCGTAGGGCAGACTGGGCTCTTTAACCTTGGGTAGGTAACCAGTCTAACGAGGGAAAACTCTGAATTCAAAAATTCCTGAGATCAGTCGTTGAATGGGTTTGTGGCATTCGTGAACCAATTCTGTCCTATCGACTGTGCCAAAAAGTGCGAATGGTCCAACACAAGCCTTCACCACTATAAACTGTGTGGGTTGTTCATTGCATGAACCCTTATGCGTCGAAATCGACGAGAGAGTCCATAATATATAACATATATATGTATGTGTGTGTATGCGTGTGTGTGTGTGTTTATATATATATATATATATATATATATATATATATATATATATATATATATATATATATATATATATATATATATATATATATATATATGTGTGTGTGTGTGTGTGTGTGTGCATGTGCGTTTAAATCTTAGATAGATAGATAGATAGATAGATAAATAGATAGATAGGTAGGATTGTGTGATCTTTTCACTTTTCTGTGTCGTCAGATACGGAAGTTCGCAAAGAAAGAAAGTAAACGTTTAAAATATTCTCAGCTTCAACAATAACGTTGACAGCTGTAATCGCCTTGATGGTCGCAAACTTTATCAAATCAATAGAAAGAAAAGTGAATGCTTCTGTGTGTGTGTGTGTGTGCATTCACAACGGACAATATTGAGTTGCAGGCCGAGTGGACACTGGTTATCATGCAACAAGATACGTTCAATCTGATTGATACACTCTATTCATATCGATTTATTCTTTCGATTTCCTTCCTTTCAACAGATTTATAAATACAATAGAAGTTTCTTTTAATGCAAGGAAAATACATTTAATATATACAATCATGATCGCCTCATAACATTCCCAATATTCTGGATTAACCTTTCAGATGTTCTCTATTGAAATGAAACTATTGAAGAATATTTTTGACTATCCGAATAAAATATTTACCGAAGCACATAAGGATAATAATATGTAAAATAAAATATGTGTAAATTGTATCGTAGTCACTGATGACTACTATGTCGGCTAATCGTCGGAATCTGAGTGGTAGGAAAAAAAAAAAGACAACTCGCTGGTTTATTCTCTCCGTTGAGTTTCTGAGGAAGCAGAAATGGATAATGGACATAACGTGTGGAATAAGATTTTTCGTTTCGATTGAAACCGACTCCTATTGTTCTCCTTTCAAGCGATAGAATTGTCTCCTCTCACCCCAGCCACCAAAACAGAAAAATGGACATAATTACAAAATCCATCGTCTGTTTGCTATATCTGATATTTTGAAAGTAACTTATTACGATCCACAAAAAACCCACCCCTACTTCTGCTTTGAGTGGGTGATTAAAATGTTATCGCTTGAAATGACACCTTTGAGATTTAATCTTGTTCCCGTTCTAAATTTTTCTTCATTTCAATAATGACTTTAGCTTTGGAAAAAAAACCCAGAAATATGTAGTAACATTGATGATATCATAATTTTGGAAAAGAAAAGACCTGCAGTCAACAATATTCAAATTCTTTGTGTATTTTACTTAGATACTCTAAATCTCGCTCGCTCTCTCGACTGGGGTTGTGGAATACACATACTGTACATCTGCAGAATAGGAAGACTCCCCCAGTGGGGTCACTTCGGCCATTGATTGGCTAGATATGCGGTCGGAGAGGCTCCATCTGATCAATAAGCTAGTCATTTCAAGCTCTTGCGACGATATGATTGTCTCGACAGAGTTCTTCAAATTGTTTTTATGGCAAACAACAAACTCTTTTTATCATATAGGTATTAATGCCAAATCTTGTATATATATATATATATATATATATATATATATAACCGGTTGGCGCCTACACCAATGATCCGATGTTCGGACATACAACTCTATCGATTTGATGGCTATGCAACCCCCGTGAAGTTTCATCATGATCGGAACACTGGTGTAGGCGCTAACTGGTTATACAAAGATAGTAATTGCCATTCATGTAATAGATTATCTCGATTTCTAAATCAATATTTCTACTTTATCGACATTTTTGCATTACCTAAAACTACCTTTTATATCATATAAATTTCTATATTATCATAAGCCATGTTTTTACAGTATCTATAGTCCTAGATTATCTAAAATCGCAAAAGCAATGGTTTGTATCCATTTTGTGTGCCCCACGATTCTGGCCTCGTGCCAGACTAAACACAATTCAGTTAGTAACCACTATTGTTAAAATGTGTTATGGTTAGCTTTGGCATGTTTTCTGTCATGCGATTTTATTCGTCCTGTTGCTTCTGTGATAATGAAGCGAGCGAAATGCTTATTCTTTCTGTCTTTATAAATCCCTTTGCCTCAAGTTTTATACTGAAACAATTTCCCAGAATACCTCTGGAGATTCATTTGTATGGCCAGTATATGTTTCTATCTACAAGAAAAGTGTTTCTTGATAATTATATCAAGTTGACTGGCACGGATTTCCTTAACCGTGCTAATTGTATTATCCGAGATAAAAGTAGTTTTGTCATGTTTCCAGACTTCTTGTGAATAGACAGAGCTGTGAGGTCTGTAGAATATCCTACCAACATAGGCTAGTCAATTCTTGACTTCTGCTGACTTAGACACTGGATAGTTAATTACTGATCAAATCGAGTTTGGTACACCGTTATGCCGAATGGGGTATACTACAAAGATTGTGTTGCGTCAATCTTCCTGCCTTAAAATCAGCATTCTACCTCATCTTAGCCATCAATCTCAGGTATCTATTGGCAATTTAGCTTAATTGTTTGATTGAGTGGTTGACACCATGTCAACCCATCTTGGTTTATTTTATGACTCGAGGTTTTGTAATTATGTTCATGCGTACATTTTTGTGTAGTTGTTTCTTAGGAAGTTTATTTTGCACACAGTCGTATTGAATACAAATAACTTTTAAACAGATTTATTTGAACAATGGATGGTATCCTAACACGTACTACCACTTTTAGGCCAAAGTAGACTTCAGATGAATAGCAATGAAGTGGTAACCCATCTCCAGAACTGTAGCAGTTTAGTGTTATACCCAGAACACCCGTTTTAGAGAAGCCATGTGGCACCAAGTCCTTCCTGCTTTAGATGTCAGAATTTGTCATTCTGTCGTTTGTTCCAGCTTAACCTCAAATGTCAAATATCAATAGAGAATATGCAAATATTCGAATATCAAAGTAAGCCGTAATAATTGATACTAATTAAATTTAGCTTAGATCAGCATAAAGGTTGAATTATGAAGACAATACAAGTAGAAGGAATGCCCGGTGCTAAGTCAAAGTGGAAGACAGAAGCTTCCCGCTTTGAAAATCACCATTACAAATTTTGACTTTTGTTGAGGATAATTAGTGCAAAAATACGCAACTATTTCATAGTAGGCTACAACTAGCCTGGTATAAGGCTACAATAATATGAGTCGTATTTATTACGCTGGGAAAATTAGCAATTTTACTAAACATTACTTTGATTATATTTATTAAGTTTAACAAGTCTGGCAGAAGGTTATAATTATGAATCCCTCAATTAATGTTTTGTAACCATTCTATAAGCAATATCCCACAAGTGGAAATATGGATGCATTTGAAAGATAGACGAGAGGTTAGCGATCATCTTGATTAAAAGAGTCCTGAGTTTGTGAGTTTGATATTCGTATTTCTGGAGTGCAACAAAGCAGATTTGTGTTTAGGAATGTCAACATTTTAGAGATGACTTTTTAGATAGGAATGTTTTAAAACATAATTATGTAAATCAATACATTGTCCCTTAAAACATACAACTAAGAATGGGTTTGTTTTCTGTTTAAAATGAATTTGAACTTCATTAATACATTGGCTCTTTAAGCATTTGTATTGCAACTTATTACGAAACATTTACCTGTTTAAAATCATTGTGCACTTTATTCTATATTGGCTCTTAAAACATCGATATTGCAACTAAGCCTGAAGTGTTTACCTGTTTAAAATGAATGGGATTTTTGATTAATTCATTGGTTCTTAAAAATTGATATTACAATTAAGTATGAAATGTTTATCTATTTAAAATAAATGTGAATTTAATACATTTCCTCTTTAAAACATTGATAATGCAAAGATGTATAAAGTGTTTGTATGTTTAAAATGATTATGAAGATATATTTTGTTCCAGATATAATTAGAGAGGGTTGTCATGCGGTAGAACCAATGAACCAAAAATCAACATTTTCTTAGAAATATTCAAGACTTTTCAAATGAATTCTTCACATAACAGAAAAAAGTACAACTATTTTATTCAATATTTCGATGTTTATTCTCAGTTCGTTTCCACATAAAATTATAAAGAATAGATTTAAAATTCTCCATTCAAAGATAACGCAGATACCTTATCATAAGTCATACAACGCACTTTGTTCACAGTTGTTAGACGTAAACATAACTTTTTAAAAAAAGAATCTGTTGGTTTCTTTCTCTATTGCAGCATAAAGGTGAAATCCGTCAAATTTTAAGTAAAAGAACGTCGAAAAGATGTCTGTATGAGATAGGAAATTAAGAAGAGATTAGCAGAGAAGAAAAACAACTTTGAAATTGAACAGAACTACATTTTTGGTTGGTTGGTTGGTTGGTTGGACTTACAGCATACCAATATTTGTTTTCTTTAATACCGAAACTATTTTTAAGCATTTATATGGTTTTAAATATATGTTAACCAAACCAATCCGCCACAATGAGGCTACAAGTGGAGTACAACTAGTTGAAGTTTTCCTTCTCCTATACTGGTTGCTATACTAAGGTTAAAGAGCCCGGTATGTCATACTATTTACCCATAGTTGGACAGAGAATAGTTGAATCCATACCTTACCCTAGCACATTAGCACATTAGCACCATGTGAAATGCAAACAGCCTCTTTCAGGATTTCCATTTCTTCACGATGATAACCGCAACAGACAAGAACCTCCATGATTTCAAGCAACTATTCCTAAAAGCAGACACCATCAAATAAATGAAGATGAAAAAATAAGCACCTAAGAAGAAAAGGAAATTTAATACATGAAACCAAAATCTGGAAATAAAATCTAATCAAAGGAATACATAACTGGAGAATCTTCATTTTAATTCTGGATCATTCTCAAACTGGACAAGAGAGAAATGAAAAAATATGGTCAACAGAACAATGAAATTGATCCCTAAGCACAAAGCTTTACACCTGAGATTCGAGAATAGACTAAACATATAAAGTTTGCAGACTGTGTGTTTAAAAACCCTACTTTCGACATACAGTTTCTTTGCTTTAACGGCGTCCCATTGTAGTGTAATGATTAGCAAGCTAGTCTTGAATGTACATACTACTGAATATCGAGTTCGATATTCACTGGATGAGCCATGCTTGCGTCCTTGTTTACACTGTACCCGTGGCAAACGAGTTAGGAAAAGTGAGCATCCCATCGTTGTGTTAATGGTTAGCTTGCTAGTCTCACAGATCCATTACTAGTGAATACCGTGTTCGATCCTTGCTGGATGCTCTATAAATTTGACCTTGTATCAAATCCTCCCCGTTGAGAATCGCTTGGGTAAATACCTACTTTGTTTCTTTGTTTTCCGTGTATTGACTATTTGCTTTCTATTTCTTGTTCCGTTCTTTTATCTTTTTTTCGTTTAGTTCTTTTTTTGGGGGGGGGATATTTTTATTACATTTTTATCTCTAATTTTTCTTGCGTGTTGCTTTTTACATTCGTACTTAAGCCTTTGTAAATCTGTATACACTAATTTTTTATCATTATTAATGAAGAATCGTTTATTCTCGAGGCCATCGTTGAAATCGAAGACAATTTGAAACAATAAAAAAGAAGCCGAAACAAAACACAGGATATTTGACAAAGACAAATATCCAGGGAAAAATGTAAATTTACTTTTGTGTTTAGCAATGATTATTAAATACAATAGACCATGCACATTTTCCTTTAATCAATTTACCTTTTTCCCTTGAATATTTATCTTTGTCAAATATCATTGTGTTTTATTTCAGTTTGTTTTATATTACTTTATATTATCTTTGCTATTCGGTGGGGACATATCTATGTACTCATTTTAAAATCATAAAATTTGAAATAAAAAAATGAATTTTCTATTGTTTTAACTCATATATTAAACTGTCCTATGGACAAAGAAAATCAAAATTTAATAACTGCATTTCTGTGTATACAGAAATTTAATAACTGTTGATAATTTCTGTATGCACCAGCATTTTAGATTTTTTATAACAATTCTGGGTACGCAATATTTTCTGTAAATATCTATATTTTTTTAATCAATTATGCTAAGTGCATTTGAATTTCCTACTCGGGAAATAGTTTGATATTTTTAGATAGAAGCAAATTAATCTATAGCAAAATAGTTTTGTTAGTATTTACTTCACCCATTCACCACGGTAAGAATTTTACACAAGTTCGCAAATAAAGGGGCATCAAGTGAGAATCAAGTGAGAATTCTCATCAAAGTGGCAATTCAGTTGTAATGTATCTGAAAGACTAGCTTGCTAACCATTACAACATGATGGGACGCCCATCTATAGAAATACATGTACAATGTCAAAATATCTAATTTTCCCTTAGTGAGGATTTAGTATTATTAATTACTTGAAACTGTATAATTGTGTACAAACAAATGACTCTTATTCAATGGAAATATTTATTTGATTTTACATAAACATTTAATATTAGAAACACTTGGAACCATAAAACTATGTGCAAACTATTAATATTTGATATGAATACTTGATATCATATGACTGTGTACAAAAAAAGTATTATTACATAGGAATAGTTACTTGTTTAAATTATTAGTATTAAATAGGAATTCTTGATTCCATATAGCTGTGTGCAGATTAAAAACAAATAAAATATTTAATATTTAAAATAATAACGAACACGTTGAAGCAATTGAATTTTACAGTAAAGAATCTTTACGTTTTTTTCATTTCATTTTGAATAAAGAATAAAAGTGATTGGGGTTTAGAGATGGGAGTAGTTACCCTCGAGAAGAGATATTTTAAAAGTTATATTTTCATTTCAATTTTTAATTTAAATTTATAACGTGGTTTTAAAATTCTTTATTTTCAGGATGTGGATTTAAAAATATTTCTACAAAGTAGAAAAAATGTTTAAAAATAATTTGATTTAATGAATAACTTGTGAAAATGTAATTAAAATATGAGGCAATAATTATCTGATTTTAAGGTTTTTAGAAATGAAAGTATTTTTGTCGCAACATTTTTTCCAATTCTGCTTCATGAAACGCAGCCAGGACTTAGAAAGAGAAAGCATAACCAATAACCCTTGGTTGATTTGGGGATAAAATCATTTATAGACGAAGTCTTCAACTGCACATAACGTTTCTTTCAACAATTGTTTATTGTGTGTGTGTGTGTGTGTGTGTGTGTGTGTGTGTGTGTGTGTGTGTTTGAAAATTGCGTTCTATACACCATGAAATACTTTATTAACATTTGTATTCTAAAAAAATACAAGTTTAGATTAAGGTCAAAATAGTTTTGGTTTTTTAAAGAAATTTTCTTCAATCTCGTAGAATGAAGTTATGACTTTAAAAAAATCCATGGCTTTTTTTTATAGATTTAATTAGTATGAACAATTAGATGGATACATACAAATATCTAAAGAAAAACAATCTATGATTTTGATTTACATATAAATATTTATCAAAATGTCTATAATATGAGTGTCAATGTCTGCTTTCTTTAATAACGTTAATTACAATCGAAGATTAAATTTGTGCTGAAACCATTTTTGTATACCACATAATTTAATATCACTTTGATATAAGAATTGAGTTTGTACAATTCAGCACATACTCAATGAGATGTGAGAAGAGTGGAGAAATGACCAGGTAGTGTCAGCACTCAGAGAAAAAAATATATGTTGGGTGGCCGGACAATACCAAAGATACCCCAACACCACTCAGACCATATTGACCTTTCAAAGATTAGTTATCTGTGGAGGACTCTTTGGTACTGAAAGGAGAGAGAATATTAATTTCCTAACACCATAAGGAATGAAATCCTAAACAAGATCCACACATCACATTAAGGCATTGAAAAAAGTATCCTACCAGCCAAAATATGTGTTTACTGTCCAGGAATAAACGAGAACATCGAAAATATCCTCATGTCCAAAATATCAAATCGAACAAAAGAAGGAAACGAAATTATTTCCAGATCATGGAAAGTAATTGGCTCAGATTTTTTCCACGTAGCAGGGGAAACGTACCTGCTTGTGGCCGACTATCATTCCAAGTTTCCATTTATCAGAAAAATGTACAATGCATGCTCAAGTCAAAAGGTTACACGTGCATTATACACCATATTCCTGGAACATATGATATCGGAACGCATCCTAAGTTATAATGGCCCCCAATATGACAGCTATGCTTTTAAGCAATTCGCCAAAGGATTTGACCATATCACCTCCTTACCAAAATACGTTTAATCAAATGGATTTGTAGAAAGAACCATCCAAACAATAAAATAACGACAATACAAAAGCCTAAATACCGCAATACAGATGTAGACATAGCATTGTTATGTTTAAGAACAACACCAATAAACCACAACCTACCAAGTCCTCAATGAGATGAGTACAGGTATAGGTGGGCTTTTATTATCGTCCCCCATCTCCAGGGTATATGAAAAATCTCTTTCGAAAACACCTCTTCTTGGCGATAATTTTAATTGCTGGGTGTATTTGTGCAAACCACATCAAAGACAATCTAGCAATAAACGTCTCTAAAATTTTCTTCAAAGGTTTAGATGAGTTACCAAAACTGGGTCAAAATCCTATCATCTAAAAAAAAAATTCCAGTCAGTTGTTTTCCAGAAACAACTGACTCTTTTGTAAGTTTAATTGTGAGTTTGTTCAACTCAACGTTTACAGCGTTTCGTGATCATCTGGAGTGTTGTGAGGGTTCGAGAACACCAGAGGGCCATCCAAACTAACATTAAAAAGACCTTATGCCACATATTGCTTGCGTGGAGAAGCGACTAAATCCAAATTCTAGTCGGTTGGACATTTTCGCCCTCGAGTGTTTAAAAAGGTCATTAGAGCTTTCATGATACAAATTAAAATTGCAGTTATGTTTATTATAAAAAAATAATTCGGCGGTTTTATTTCAGCTGCAATATCGATAACGTTAAGTTCAACATGCAATTTTATAACAGAATAATTTTCCCTGGAAATAACCAGTTTTTGCCCTGAAAATGTACAACTCATTTGCCTCTAAGAAGTGGGACTACAGCCCATACATTCCCGCTTCGTACGCCTTTGATTATGTCCAATTCTGATTAAGAACTAAAGACATCTGGTCTTGTGCCAAAGTAAACATGGCTTAGTAAATGGGATTTTGGCAGGTAAATTATGACATGATAAGGAATATTGAAAGATAAATGAAATAAGCAGAATTTGAAGCAATATGGCAATAGGCGATATGCAGTAACATAATTATGAATATTCAATAAGTGCCATAAAGAAATGAATTAGTTTCAGATTGGCTTAAATCAATTTAGGATTCATTCATAAATAAGGAAAGTAATCATCCTTATGTAAATCATATGCAGTCATTTTAATATTCAAAGAACAATCTCTTTTGATTATTTCTTCAATTTGAATATCTAAGAATATTTTAGATAAGTATACCATCTTTTAAAATAGAATGTAATAGTTATTTAGTAGCACCTGTGGATATACCACAGTATGAACATTTAATTATTACATAGGTATCAACAAAATGAGCGCCGGTTTCCACTTTAAAAAGGATTTGAAGTTGATTAGATAAATCATTTAAGTCAATTTTTTGTTTAAGTCGAAAAGTTGTAAGACAATGAGCATCAGTAAAAAGAAAAAAAGAAAAATAATATTACTCGTGTAATAATTTTTTAATACTTTTTAAACATTAATTTAGTCCGAAAATTTACAAAAAAACAAGGTTATAAGTGAAGTAATCAAAACACATTAGTAAAAGTTTTTTTTTTTTAATCATGACAGTTTTTTCTTAGAAATCAATAGCAAAACATATTAAATAAACTATGTACAGAAAAATTGCAAACTCGTTGACATTTTATTTAAATGAAATCTCTTTTTTTAAATTCCAAGCAGAAAAACTAAAACGAATTGACCGGGAAACTGCGGTGGTTAATACTGCAGTTGCCCAGATTAATAAAGAAATAATCAGCAAAAAATCAGATTTTAAGAACATTTTCAGTGTTGATCTATTAATCAATGAATTCTTTTTTTTTTTTTTTAATTTTTGGGTCGTTTCAATCAAATTGTTTCAATGGAAATAAATCGAAATTTTAAAAACTAAATATTTCCGTTCGCTCCATCCATATGAGCAAAAATTTATGTACCTAATTAATAGGTAAATTTCATTTAAAATATAAATCGCATAATTTCAAGTTTTACATTTCATATTCTTAGATTCTAAAAACAAATATTATTTAATAACAAGGTTACTTTAATGTGGTTATGTAATAATTATTGGAGAAATCCCAATTTAAAAATTAGTCCCCCATAGTTTTAAACATCGATGTAAAATTTTCTTCACTGATAATCTAAAAGTGAATTATACTTCATAAACAATAGCGGAAAAAATCTCCCAATTTTCTTTTGTTTTTTCTTTACATTTAATTTTCTCCTTTTTGGTATTTTCTACCAAATCCTTTAAAAAAGTTTCTATTCACTCTATCGGTCTTTTGTCTTTTTATTTATAATGTAATTAGTTTCAATTATATATAACCCCACTGATATTTTGCGGCCTCAAATAGGGGGGGGGGGCTAAATGTCAAGTGACCTGATTTTGGCATTTTTTAATCAGGGGGTTGATTTGATTTTGTAAAATACCTCTATGACATCATCTTTGTTGATACCTAATTACAATGTTTACTTAAGAGCTATTGCGAAATAGATCAATATGTAAAAAGTGAAATAATCTTGATTTAACTCTCTTTCTCTTTCTTTCTTTCCTTCTTTTCCTATTTTCATTATGTTCAATTGAAACAGATTAGCGTTATCGCTTCGGCGTTATCACCCCCGACTCGATCTTTCCCTTACTTTCTTTCTATCTTTCTTTTTTATATTTTTCTGTTTAGCATGTCCCTTTTCTTCCCTTTCTTTTTTATGATAAAAACAGAATGGTCCATTATATCTGAGAGATGAAACTCATAAATAAGAGATCGGTGGATAAGCAACACCAGATAATAAGGATTTACATTTTTGCATTTCATATTGGACGATTTGGACGGTTTCATTCTTAACCAGAGGGTGTTGCAAGATGATAACGATTGTACTTTTAAGGAATAAGGGTAATATATAGATGTACTTCATTGCTTTATTAAAAGTCTCTTCTGTTTGGGATGTTAGAGAGAGAGAGAGAGAGAGAGAGAGAGAGAGAGAGAGAGAGAGAGAGAGAGAGAGAGAGAGAGAGAGAGAGAGAGAGAGTGTGTGTGTGTGTGTGTGTGTGTGAAGACCGGGAGGTTTAAAAAGGTCAACTCTTCTTTATTTCAAATCACCGGATGACCTTCGACCACACGAAAAGCCAAGGAAGAAGAAGCTGAGCACATATCGTTGCTTTATGTGTTCTCTAGACAAATCCACACAATACGATGTGGCCTTAGTCACATGACTCAACGACGTGTATTTTGTCACGAAATTCCGCGATGTGTCGTGACTTCCTTTAATCCCATCGCTATCGAATATGACAGACGTCTTCTTTGGTCACGCTAGCCGTGACCTTAGTTGTTAAGTCAAGTTTACAATCGGCTGTTCTAAGCATCATCAGAAAATAAGGAAATTACAAGAAAGTAAAAGAAATATAAAATAAAATAAGAACGATAAATAGGTACAAGTGTTTCTTCAATAAAAATTAATGGTTGTTGTTTACCTAGCATCCCACGGGTGTGACACAAGGTCTTTTTCATGAGGGATCACCCATGAACCGAAGCTCATTGGATGGTAGTTGCAGAAAATGCGATGATCCCATCAGCATTTCCCCTCAAGGGGGCGCCTCAAGCACTGGGCAATAAACCCAACCCTGCCCCTTTAAATTAAGAGTGCTTTGTTTTCTGGGGGGTTACCCCTGGGATCTACGCCGTTAATTACTGTACCGTTACAGGAGCCGAAACCATTGGACCCCCGGTCTGTGCCAGGTAAAAATCAACGGTTTTTCTTGGGTTATCTAAGTCGAAATCAATTGTTCCACAAATAAATGTTGACAAAATATTGTAACAGGTTGTCATGTCATGTGCCATCATCAGTAGAGCAGATAAATGCATACGACTAGAAATAGTGAAAGTCAAAAGTCGAAGAAATTTAATTATGCACTAACTTAAAAGAGTTCCAACTGTCTAATAAATATGGTGCAATATTCTTTGATATTTCCGCTCCAACAACTCAACAAGTGTTGGTATGCGTACTGGTGTGGGTACGCAATTCATTGACTGCCGGTGTATGGGGAGTTTCCAGTATTCAGTTATCATAATGTAAAAATGAATGTAAAATAAAAATGAAAATGCATAGAATTTGCTGTATTGCTTAATATCATTCTTTTCCCTCGCCGTGATACAACACAATATATATAAATACTAGGAACTTGATTGGAAATGAAATCGATGCCCAAACTCGCTTACAACTGATCCATTGCACATTGGAAAAATATCCTGCCGGTACGTCGCATCAGATAGATTGAGAATCCCTGCACCAAACCATTAATTTCTGAACCTTTATTTAAATCTATCTTTGCTATCTTATATTGAACTCTGGAACTGGATCTTCAATAAAGTATCAACTCATCAAGTCCAGGTAAATTTACCATAAAATGAACAGAACCAGAAGAGTTGTGTACAGAGTGCATAGCATACAAACAAAACTACTCAAGATTTTGAACTGTCTTCACCTTCCATCGTATCCAGACCGTATACTTTCATATTGTCTGACCGCTTCTTCGAGTCTGAAATAATACAGATTCATATTTAAGCCCCTACAGCTATCGCTTAACCTGCATTGATCTCTCAACGCATTAGATGGAAGTTCAAGCAGTAACTGAAATTACATCACGATCTGTGGCCGAGTCCATTTCTAAATACATGGGTCACCAGGTATGGAATTCTTCCGTATGTTGTCATTGACATAAGTAGCCAAATCGAAAGCGAATTGTTCTTCGAACTACCAAAAATTATTGATTTCTACAGATTATCCTCTTCAAAGTAATCGTTTCATTGAAAGATCTCATCGAATATTCAAGAAATCTATAATAGTACGTAAAGAATCATAACTGAATGAATTGTGAATTGTTCTCCTCGGAAGTATGCATAATAAATCAGATTTTCCTCTTTCAGTTCAGTTATTGGCTCTTCAATATTCCGAAACTGATGGTTGATTGAGCTGATATAGAGAGAGAGCAACCCCAGGTAGTCATATACACTTATACGTAAATGTCACAATTTGTTTTAATCAATTTCCCTAGAGGACATTCACAAAGCAGTATTAAACCCTTCATTTCAAATGCATTGATGTCCGGTGACAAGGCGTGGTTTACAGTTGGTCAGATTAGAAAACCTTTAGAAGCGCCATATATAGAAGGTTATATACCTTTCTGACACGGTTACCAAGGCATTTCTTGATCAAACTGAATAAAGTACATACACACACACATAAAATCCTATAATGTGACTTCTATATTATTAAGAAATAAACGTTTACTTCATATATGATGTGGTTGTTTTGCAAATTGGTTTTAATAAATCCGTGTTTGATAAATAATTTCTTGGTGTTATTGATATCTAATATCATTGTTTCATTCTCCAACATATTAAAATCAATTCTATGAATGATTTTATACAGAAAGCAATTAAAAGATAATTAAAATAAGTTCGTATTTAATTTCGTTAATCTTTCTAATTAGTACATTTCTTACATTAAAATTAAAATACTTACGGCCAGAGGGCGCATATTCTTGCTAATATAGATAAAGATAATCACGAGACGAAAAAGCTAGAAATTGACTTCTAATTACTCAATTCCTTCTCGAGAAGCTTTACTATTTGGGTGGAAATATATATATATATATATATATATATATATATATATATACACCCAAATAGTAAAGCTTCTCGAATATATATTCAAGAATATAGTAGAGGTTTTCCTGGAATTTAAAAAGTTAATAATAAATATATTATCTATATTTATGTATAAGTAAAGTAAGTAAAGTCGTCGGGGCGGCTAAAAGTCGGTATCAGCCAGTCAGATTGTTTTTGGCGTCTGAGGTGGAGCGCTATACCTACCATCAGATGTTTACTTTACCGTACAGATCCTGTGTTACTCATACACTGAGTTGGTGAAGGCCGGTATCGAACTAGGAACCTTCTGGTTTCTAGCCAAACGCTCTACCGACTGAGCTAATCCGGCCCTATGTATATATTGATAAAATTCCTTACCTATATGTTTGTTTTATTGTTATTTATTTCTAATATTATTATTGTTATTTCTTATTTGATTTATCTTTTATTTGCTTTTTATTATGTTTTATCCTTCATTAGTTGTTTTATTTTTTAGGTATGATTTTCATTCATTTTTATACACTTGTATTTTTATTTAGCTTTTCTTACGGAAAATGAGGGGTAATAGTTTTTAAACCCCTCTTGGTCAAGATGTGGATTGTATTGAACTTTGCTTTTTGCTGGTCTCCACTAATTTTCCTTTATAAAAGAATAGGGACTCTGTTGTTGTAAATAAAAATAAATCTATTTATTTATCTATCATTTTATATTTTATGCTAACCTCATTTTTCTTTCTTTCTCTGACGATAAAAAAAGTTTGAATAAATAGAAACTACTTCCATTTCCTGTGATATCTGATAATCCTTCTGATCTTAGACTGACAATATTGTGACTCGCCTTTGATGATTGGCCATGCAGTTAACTTCAAATAAAAAGATAAAAAAAAGTCCTTTGCAGTTAGTGTCTCCAACAGTCACCGACTGTAGATTAGATTAGTGAAAACTCTAAGGAATAGGCTGGACAATAGACAACACTCACCACTGACATACACACTTGCACACTTCCCTATATATTCACGGCACCATGACTATTTATATTTACGACCTACTACACATTCGATGGCTGAGAAGTTTGTAGAGACCATGTGCTTTGCCTTCCCTTAAAAATAGAGAGCGAGGATCGAACCAAGCAGAAGACTGATAGATAGGATGATACTAACCACAATCAGTCAAAGGAAAGTGATGTTCTTACATTCACCTCACAAAATAATATATTTTACTTTTCAATATCCATAATAAATGTTGAAATGAATTCGGGAATACTTTGCAAATATTTTTTTCACATGGGCGTGAAGCAGATATATTATAGACTTTTTCTCGACAGGATATTTAGTAATAACGCTATATATATATTTTTTGAGGATAATTGCTTAATTAAAGTCATACCTAATTTTGAAAATTAATTAGTTAATAATTAATGAATTTAGGCGGGCATATATGTTCAAATGTAAGGCTAAACGAATCGAGAAAATGTCAATCCTTGAATGTACATTTCTACCTATTAGATCTCATCAGTAAGGTTATAGACATGGGAGACTGCTCCGTGTGTGACTCGAAACCTCGACTGTCAAGCTAACAGGCGAATTTCAAAATTAAGTATGGCTTTAATTAAGCATATATCCTCCAAAAATTGTCGGCTTAAAGCCATATAAAAAAATAAACACATTTGTTTGTTTACTTAACTTTATATATATATATATATATATATATTATATATATATATATATATAGTCTGCACGAGTAGGATGTGATAAATGGTTAATATCTTAAGCGGAGTTTAAAAGATTTGAATTCAGAGTGTTTTCTTCACTTATATTTGTTTTCATGTCAATAATAAAGAACCCAGTGTGCACTACTATTTTACTTATACCTGGAAGGAGAATAGCTGAATGCTTACCTTTCCCAAGGGTATTAGCGCTATGTCAAATGCAAGCAGCCCCGTCCCAGATTTGAACTCGAGTCGCCATGTCCATTTTCTACCACGATAACCGTTGCACTTAATAAGAATATAATTTGTCTGTTCGATTTGACTGAAGTACGTTGGCCTAAAACATTTTAGTACAAATGTTGATTTATCCTTTTCCTAAACTGATTCCTCCACCAATAGAGACGTCATTCTACTCATGCATAGGACAGGAAAAAATTGATTCATACTTTTTCCAACCTTTTATTTAAGGATAGCAGAGCAAAGCGAACGCAGATAACATTGCTCGTAATTTAACTCTGCTTGTGAAGTCCGAAGATTGCAGAGGCGAGAAAGAGCTATAGGCATCATGTCTACGTTATCCTAACTTTATATATATATATATATATATATATATATATATATATATATATATATGTGTGTGTGTGTGTGTGTGTGTGTGTGTGTATTTGGGCAGCATTCTTTCATTTATACATATAGAATTAAACAAACGACACATCTCCTGTGTAACAATTTTATTTTTGATATTTTCGAGTTTTCTGGCCAACTTTTTAATATTTGGGTGGAATTCGTGGATTAGTCCACCAAAGTTCAGGTCCCGAGTAGTTTCGGCACTTCGAAGTGTCATCATCAGGGGTGACGTGTTTCAATTTAAAAAATCATATCTATGTGGAGGCTGGAAGGTAAATAATTGATGGGAAAGGTGTTATAGGCATTTTAAAATGTGTGTACTGCATTGGAAATTAATTTTGTTTAGGGATGGCTTGTAAACTCCAAATACTAGAAGCTCTATACATAAAACAATACTTTTGTTTAATTCTACATATATATATATATATATATATATATATATATATATATATATATATATATTGTTTGGGAATAAAAGGCCTTAAATACCATGGGTATCGTGGTTATGGACCATTTCCACTCGCAAGTATGCTCACGAGCTTCTTCAGAGTGGTCTGAAGAAGCTCGTGAGCATACTCGCGAGTGGAAATGGTCCATAACCAGGATACCCATGGTATTTAAGGCCTTTTATTCCCAAATAACTTTGCTCTGTTTACAATAATTAAACATTGAGCTCTCATACGGAACCTGAACTCTACAACAAACTACTGGTAGAGAATTAGGACCCACCTAGAATCACCTTGTACCAAGAAACTTGGTACCGTATATATATAATATAAGTGCTTAATTCGTACCTAATTTTGGGTATGGCTAAGTAGATCGGATGTGCAAATCATAAAATCTAAGCGGCCTGTCAGCTTGACGGTCCGGTTTCAAATCATCTTCGATCTATAGCTCTGCTGATGAGGCCTAATAGGCCGAATGTACATACAGAGATTGATTTTTCTCGATTTGTTTAGCCATACATTTAATAGGTATTCCCGCCTAATTCATTATTTGATTAATTTTCAAAATTAGGTACGACTCCAATTAAGCACTTATTCTCCAAAAAATCGTTCTAAACAAACTTGTTTACAATATATATATATATATATATATATATATATATATATATATATATATACCACCAATATTTAGCACTCTTTTTCAATAAATGTCAGCATCAAGTCGTACCGACATAACGAATCTCCATGACACTTCCTCGCACCTGTTACTATCAACCATTGCTCCAAGCATCGGCGCAGAGCTAATCGATGTAGGATTTTGCTGGCCGCCACAGAGTAAGCACCCATCGGAGAATGTCACTTATGAGTTCTCAATTAACATCCAACATGTCTTCCTCGTTTTATCTGAATGATTTGTTTGATAGGAGACAAGTGGCAGTACAACTGAAATTGCTTCCAGGATTTGTTCTAGACAGCACGCAGCATCCTTGTACAATTTCCATATATTTTGTTCTGACACCTTCGTTAAAGTCCAAGTGGGGCAGGCATAAAGTAGCACTGACACAATATATATATATATATATATATATATATATATGGGTAATTCCATGTCAAATCATCAAGGCCATGTCACCCACCCCCTTCAATTTTTCTGAAGTTTTGTACAGGTGTGGACTATGTTAAAGTTAGACAATCCCCAAAATTTGAGCTTCCAATTCCAAGAATTGGCAGAGCTATGCCGATTTTTATCTCTCCAAATTTGAGGGGGGGCACGAAAAATTGCGACATTTTGTAATCTATTTTTGTCTGTAAACTACCTACTCCTAAAATTTGGTTTATAAGAACATTTTTGCCCCAGGAATCCAAAAATGCTATCAAAAAAGTCAACATCAACCAATTTTAAGTTATTGATGATTTCTCATTTTTTCACAGCAAGATCAATATCCCGATGTGGCACTGAATCTATGAAAAACATATTTTCTATTATTATTTTACATATATTTAACATTATTTGTACCAAAAAGATAGTTCGGAGTTTGCTCAGAAGCGAAGCTAAAAAATTTGTTAAAATTTGTTAAAGTTTCTCACTTCAATTTTTCTGAAATTTTGTCCATGTGCGGATTATCGTAAAGTTAGACAATCCCAAAATTTGAGCTTCCAATTCCAAAATCGGCGGAATTATGTCGATTTTTAACTTTCCAAATTTGGTTGGTCGATCGCAAAAAATGGCGACTTTTTTGTAATCTATTTTTGTCTGTAAAATGAGTTCTAGAGCTTCGCTACACCTAAAAATTGGTATATAGAAGTATTTTTGCCCAATAAATCCAAAATTGCTACCAAAAAGTCTTAAATATAACCGGTTTTAAATTATTAATGATTTCCGTTTCACAAAATTTTAACTGATGTTGTGGCTTCGGTTCTGGGCAAACTCCAAACTATCTTTTTGGTAAAAATAATGTTCAATATATGTGAAATAATAATAGAAAATGTTTTTGTCATAGATGCAGTGCCACATCGGGATATTGACCTTACTGTGAAAATCATCAGAAATCATCAATAATTTAAAATTGGTTAACTTTAAGACTTTTTATAGCATTTTTGGATTTTTCAGGCAAAAATGCTTTTATAAACCAAGTTTTAGGTGTAGGGAATCACTAGAACACTTTTTACCGACAAAAATAAATTACGAAAAGTCGCCATTTTTCGTGAACCCAACCAAATTTTGAGAGACAAAAATCGACATTACTCCGCAATTTTTTGGAATTGGAAGCTCAAATTTTGGGGAATGTCTAACTTTAATACTGTCCACACCTGTATAAAATTTCAGAAAAATTGAATGGGTTGGGTGACAATTTTACTTTTTTCTGGATGATTTGACATGGAATTGCCCATATATATATATATGTATATATATATTTTCCATCGTTACGTATATATGTGTATATATATCTATATATACATACACACACACACATATATATACATACATGTGTGTGTATATATATATATATATATATATATATATAAAGTAAAGTCGTTGGGTGGCCTAAAGTCGGTATCAAGCAGACAGCGAGGGAGTCTATCCCCTTTTCAATAGCGCAAGACCAAGGAGATTGTTTAGGCGTCTGAGGTGGAGCGCCACACCTACCATCAGCTCCTCACTTTATCGCACAGATCCTTTTGCTACTCATACGCTGAGTTGGCGAGGACCAGTCTCGAACCAGGAACCTTGTAGTTTCTAGTCGAACGCTCTACCGACTGAGCTAAGCCGGCCCTTATAGTCATGCTGGACACTGTTGGAGAATTAAAGATAAACTTATAAGCGACATTTTCTGTAGTCACGTACAGGTAGACAGACTAATGTTGGCCGACCAGAAAGAAATTGATCAGCTATATACGGACTCTGGACACTGTGCTTAGGACACTGGACACTGTGCTTAGGACTGATAGGGGCAAGTGGAGAGAGAGAGAGAGAGAGAGAGAGAGAGAGAGAGAGAGAGAGAGAGAGAGAGAGAGAGAGAGAGAGAGATGGACATTGGAATCTATTATTATTATTATTATTTTTATTATTATTTCACTATTCGAGTTGTTCACACCTGCAGAAGCCGGTGGTTCACTGGAGGCTAAGTGACAGCAAGTCTCCTCAGGTCTCCAGAACTCTTCTGAGTGTTCCAGCCGATCTCAATAATGCTGTAGTCTGGATGGACTCGATTCTTCCTCCGATTTTCAATTCATCCAGACTCCTTTCCAACCCTTTGGGGATTATTATTATTATTATTATTATTATTATTATTATTATTATTATTATTATTATTATTAAACAAAAGTAGTTTGCACAATATGAAAACAATGGTTTGCAGACTATCGGAAATTAAAACAGGCGCTATAGGCAGAATACGACAATAATATTTACAATGATGAAAATAAAGCAAGAATTTAGAGCGATTATTTATGAACACGATGAAAGATTAAAATGAATATAATTGTCAGCTTCGTTTTAACACGGTTTTGTTTTTCATTCTTTCGCTTTGCTGCAACATGTTGATATGTTTACTGTCTGATTTCAGATTTTAACGTAATATTTAAAATGTACTTACTGCGAAGAGATTCAAATCGCATATATCATCAGTTCGCAAGTGGGATCTTTGCGAGAAGATAAAAATGTCAAACTTCCATCGTTACGTATCTGCCTCACTGGAGTTACACAGAAAATTGTTATCAGTTTTTTTTATCTTATTTTTATTTTTATTTTTATTATTATTAAAAATGAGACGTTTCACAGAGTAATCAATTTCTGATGAAATGATCGGCGAACAGCGAGCAGGTGCCGATGACTGAACAGGCCTGATTATTCAAAGTTAATCATGGTTTCTCGATAAGATGTAATATTCAACCTATTCTACAAGTGCAATGGATATTTGCCGTTGACGGGATTCTATATTGTTGATTAAGATCAAGCTTTATTGGTGACCTACGTGTGACACTCAACTGCATCCAATGGTGAGGTTACAGTTCTGAAGCTCTGGAGAATGTATAATTAAATCTTTGATTCCATTACTCCCAGGTCCACTCCCAGAGTCCTATTTTGAAAATTATTTGTTTTAGAAATACCTGATATCATATAAGTAGGTACAAATACAACTATTACTAATAGAATACTACTACTACTACTACTACTACTACTACTACTAATAATAATAATAATAATAATAATAATAATAATATTAATCCTAGAATCAAACATAAATATAGTCTCGCTCGGGGAAATACTCAAGAAAACTGGAAAACACTAGGCCATGATGATATACATGGATTCTGGTTTAAACCGATGGATTATCTCAACAGTTGATTAAATTCTTAGCAGAAGCAAACATACCCAAATAGATGATAAATAGAATAATTATCCTAATTCAGAAACACCGACAAAAGTAATCATCGCTAGCAATTATAGGACTACATATGATATGAAAAATCCTTAATTAAAGAAGAAATATATCAGCTGTTAAATTGGCGCAATTTCCGGAAGGGCAGAAAGGATGTCACAGGAGAAAAAAAAAAAGAAACAGATGACCTACTTTATAATAATCAGCAGATCTGTTAAAAGATTTTTTAAAATCGTACAATGGCAATACAGAAAGACCTATGGCAAGACTCTGCAAAGTTGGATGTAATAAATAAATGTAGCAACCAAGCAAATTGGGAATGAAGACTAGACACGGCCGGGTTGGAAAGGTGATCCACTGGGAATTCAAGAAGAAACTGAATTATTACCATATAACAAAATGGTATATGTACAAACCAGAATCCATTCTTAAGAATGAAGAGTGAAAAACTCGCAAGGGTTGAAATAATAATAATATAATAATAATAATAATAATAATAATAATAATAATAATAATAATTCAAGCGATGATGGTAACAACTCATTTGAGATAGTAAAGTTCTAATTTCAGAGCAAAACAAAAATGCATCTGAGAGACAACAAAGAAAAAAGTCGACTAGAAAAAACAACATAAAGGTAATCCCATAAAAAGAATGATACAAATGTTGTTTTCAATACAATCAGTCAAAAACTGGCAGATTAAGCGAGGATGATCTTAAAAATATTTTTTTTGTCTGATCTCGAGATAATAGAAATATTTGGGCAAGAAAATAGGGAAGAACCAACTAAATAAAATGGGAAACAAAACGCTAACAACCAAAACATCTTAAAACCTTGCATTACAACAATATTAACACAAGAATAAAGAGACGATATAAAGCTGATAAAAGAAACCATGACCAACAAGAAGGGTGCATTACCATTTATATAGACTGGAAGAAAAGAGTCATGATAGAAACTGAAAAGATAAATAAAATATTTTAAAATATTCTAACAGAGAACATCACTGAAATAAATAATCTAATTTATGCAGGAGTAAATTCAGTTTGTGATAAAATTGGTCTTCCCCCAAGAAACACAACAACAGAAACACAAAAGCTGGTTGGACGTTGTCTCAACGTCCAATCATAATTTGTTTTTCAAATAAAGAAACTACAAAAAGTGAAAACGTTAAAGAGAAACGATCTTCATATTTTTCTTTCTAACATCAATACTTGGTGTTTCTGTTTAAGGTATTATGTAACGGTGACTAGAGAATTGGCTAAAGTAATTGGGAGATATCCAACATTACATCAGCAAAAGAAAAGCTATCGAAGTTGTTTCCACGAGTATACACATTCTTTTCATAAATATATGACCATGTACAGATTAATATTAAAATATAACCTCTTAGTATGTAGTCTCATTAACAACTAAATAGAAGAGCGAAGTAGAAGAAGCATTACCAGTGTGGGATTGTCTTCCCTTGTTTGGCTGGAAGAGTTATCTTCCCTTATCTTTCTGGTTTTCCCCACTAGGCGCTCTGACAATTTAAGCAGGCAAGCACTAAGTTTGAATCCTCTTTCTTCTCCGGAACTTGACGAACACACATGGGTTAGATAGTTTGTCTACACCCTTCTTGTATGAGTGTTTTCACCCCCACACAGACAACGTATTAAGTGACTTTGACTTGTGGACTCTCCATTATTTTTATACTTCCATTTTGTATCTTGTCCCATATGTGTGTTACTCATATATCCTCCATGTTGCTTCTGATGTATCTTGTATGTATTTTCTCCATGTATTAAAGTCCATTGTTATATTTAACACCCTTGGTCGGAGTTGTCTGTTCAACTAATTATAATTAACATTATCACCTTTTTGAAACCAACACCAGCAGGGCAAATATAATTGGTAAATCGGCTTCAAATTTCCGTTGAGTCCCTTTCTGTCTATTCAGCCCTAGTACTCTCGGGAAAGGCATACATCCACATCTCGGTGCATTCTCTATAACAATTTAATTGTAGCAAGCAATAGAAAAAGCTGTTGCAACATCCATCAGCCTTGACAAATACCAGAAAATTCTCACTTTAAATAATGTCAATATTTATATGTGTGTAAGTATGTATATTTTTCTCGGTGTTTGTTTACACAAATGTTATTTTAAATAGAAACATAAAATGTTCTGGTATTATTGATGATAATTTAAAATGACACTTGAGAAAAGACAGATTTTTGTTTCTTTTTTCCAGTTTGAATTTAATGGTCTAATATTTTGTAGATTCATTTCAACAAAGAGAATTTGATTTGATTTTTCTTTTGTATTTTTTTTCTTTTAGTGGTTTATATAAATTTTATAGAGAATTTATTTTAAAAAGAATGAAAGAATGAAAGAATAAAAAAGAATGAAAGAATAAAGGACAGACAAAAGAATATTATGATTTTCTTTTTCGATTTACGGTTTGCAGACGGAACAATTTACACATAGCTGAATCCATTGGCAAATATTTATAATTCTGTGCATATTTCAACGATTTTCAAATTGTGTATCATGACACGTTCGTGTATCACCGATAAACTCTAATTGCCCATTATTCTTTATTACACAGTTTTCATCAAATCATTTATTCTTATAAGCATTTTTTATTTATTTGCATGTTAATAAAGTCACATGCAGCGTCAGTTTATTGTCATGAAAAAAATGGACTCGATTCAATCTCTGGATGAGGCTGTTTACGTTTCACTTTGCGTTAATTACCTTCTCCCCCTCTAAAGTCTGGGTAAAATAGTCGGATAAAATGGGCTTTCCAACCGTGGTGTTGGCAACCGGTCTAGGAGAAAAAGGATTGCAAATACCTTATCAGAAAAGTAACTCTCCTCGGTATAAATGTAGTAGTCTAATACACGTATAGATATTTACATATATATAAATATGCATGTGTATATTTAACTACATACATGTATGCATATATATATACGTGCATATATATATATATATATATGGGGGAGCTATTGTGTGTGTGTATGTGTGTAATGAAAAGTTGATTTTTTGCGTATCTTTTTCGTGCATAAAACATATTCCATCAGCTTTTTTGTAGATATTGCAAAACTGTATTGTACTTTAACGTGACACTGTCTGGCAACTCTCTTCCTCAAAACATCTGACCATCTCTATTCATTTGTTTTGATTCATTTTGTATTCAAATGTAATAAATTTATCATTTGATGAATACCCAGGTTTTTTTTCCTTTAATTAATTATGTTTTAATCGAACTCTATTTCTAAACACACGGGAGTGTCCAATAACGAGTCTCTTGGAGAATACCTTTGGATTTTTACTTTCTTCTTTGGTTGGACTCTTTTTTACCCTTCTGCTTTTAATCGGACTCTCCAGTTTTCCATGTTTTTTTTTTTCTGAAATTTTCAATGTTGCTGGATATTTTGTAAATTTTCAAATATTTGATAATCTAGATATGTGGGACAATGTCATAGGCCTTTTAGTCGATTCATGCCATTGGAATATTCTTGCGCCTATTTTTAATTTCCTTAAGAATGTGTTGATCTATATAAAGTAAATCCTGTGTTCCTCTTTTTCCTCTGCGGCATCCTTTCTGTTCTTCTGGGAAAAGTTTACGCCAATTAAGCGAAAAATATGTTTCTTGTTTTATTACCGCAGTCAATATTTTCCACATCATGGGTAGACAAGTTATTGGTCTATAACTGCTAGAGATGGCAGCTTTTTGTGGATCTATTTGAATTGCAGTAATTATTCCTTTGGTCATCCATTTGGGTACATTTGGTCCTTGTAGACATTTGCACAATTGTTGGGCCATTCTCTCGTGGCTGGAAGTGAATTTTTCGATTATTATTATTATTATTATTATTATTATTATTATTATTATTATTATTATTATTGTTGTTGTTGTTGTTGTTGTTCACTCCTTCTGAGTTTTTCATATCAGCGTTAGCTGATGGCCTTTCACTGGAATCTGAGTGACAACAAGTCTCCTCAGTTCTCCAGGACTATTCTGGGTATTCTGGCAGATTGCAGCAATGCAGTATTCTGGATGATCTCCATTCTCCCTCTGATTCCTAGATTTTCCGAACTTTTTTCCAATCTTTTTGGGACCGTTCCAAGTGCACCAACTACAATTGGTATCACTTTGACTTTCATATTCCATAACTTTTTCAGTTCTCTGGCAAGGTCCAGATATTTGTTCATTTTTTCATTTTCCTTCAGCTCCACCCTGTGATCTGCTGGAACTGCAAAATCCACCAGTTGACAAGTTCTTTCTTTTTGTTAATCAACACTAGGTCTGGTTTTCTTGTCGGGATAAGGTGATACGTTTTTATCTCAAAGTCCCAGAGAATTTTATGTGTTTCGTTCTCAAGAACAGATTCTGGTTTATGCATATACCATTTTGTTGTATGGTCAAAATTAAATTTTTTGCATAATTCCCAGTGGATCACCTTTCCAACCCAGTCGGGCCTAGTTTTTTTTACTCCCGTTGTGCTAGTTTGCTACATTCGGATAGTACATGGTTTACAGTCTCATATCTTTCACCGCATATAGTCTACATTCACTATTTTGTTGGGTCTTAACAATTTTTGCTTCGATATGGTTTGTCCTTATGGCATTATTCTGTGAAGTAATTATTAGTGATTCAGTTTCTCTTTTGAGGTTTCCTCTTCTTAACCATGTCCAGATTTTTTCATGTGCAATCTCTCCGATTTGTCGTTTGAAGTGTCCATATAATTGTCTTTCTTCCCATTTTTGTTTTCTAGTCTTTGTTGTTTTTCTGTTTGTCCATATGTCACATCTACTTTTGTTGGCTACCATAAGTAATCTATCATTATTATTATTATTATTATTATTATTATTATTATTATTATTATTATTTACGCGAATTTATCTAAAAGACTAATTTAGGAATCAAATAAACCAACATGCTACAAAACAAACAACCAACCAACCAACTAACTTTTTTTGTTTTAAAGACCCACCGTCCATACTTTTTGAGTTATACAGATCGATATAAAAATCAATGTTGATTGTTTCTGACTTCATATCAAAACATTCCACAAAATTCTGATTGTATACAATAAGTACATAAAGGTCTAATTGAATCTGACAAAGCAGTCAGACAATCAGTCGCCTGATGATCACCGGAATGTTGAATTAATGTTGAAGTGATCCATTTAGTCGATATCTATTTCAGATTATAACAACATTGCCACTACTGCAATGTATATGAATACATCCAAGAAATTTCTATCACTTTGAATAAGGTGAACTTACTAAAACTCAAAGAGGATAAAACAATTGAAAAGAAGGAGAGAGTATGAATTGCACAATGATGTCAACAAAGAACATTGGAA
Organism: Doryteuthis pealeii; assembly: GCA_023376005.1. Classification (NCBI taxonomy): domain Eukaryota; kingdom Metazoa; phylum Mollusca; class Cephalopoda; order Myopsida; family Loliginidae; genus Doryteuthis; species Doryteuthis pealeii. The sequence continues at coordinate 824,089 of CM042143.1, read as the reverse complement.
ATATTCCTTTTACCAAGATTCGTACACTAATCCTATCAGAAGGAGTTAGAATACGTCAACTCTATCCCATGTAAAAAAGAAAGATGTACTGGTTCTGAATCTAGTGGTGAAGCTTCATTCCTAAAACTCTGTGATGGGCGAAGTACTTCATTGCTCCAAGGATCACCATAACTAGCTTGTGGTAGTACCATCTATGGGTCAAATGGATCTGTTTAAAAATAATTTGTATTGGATAGAATTACGTGCAGCCAAATTACAGTGTGCAAAGAAATGATTTTTTATTAAATAGAATTATTACTGTTTGATAGGAATACTTTGAAACCCTTTAACTGCATACGAATTAATTGCATTAAGATTATAATTATTTTATATATATAAGTATTATATAGTAAGATTCTAAATAGATAGGTAAGACATTAAACTGCATCTTATGGTGAGGTTTCAGTTCCAGAATTCTGGTAAGTGCGGTATATCCCTTCATTGCTAATACTCTCAGGTCCATCCTGACCAATAATGATAAAAACATCAGGGTCTCATCTACAGGTGAAATATATATGTTCAAAAATTATAAATATAGGATAGGAATACTTGAAATTATATAACTGTATGTAAAAAAGTTATTATCAATAAATTGAAATACTTACTTTAAAACATATACATTGCGTTTCAAATTATTTACAGTGACATTTTTCAATTTATCTAAAACCTACCGGTCGAAATTTAATAAAAATTTCCATAGTATATGAGAATATATATATATGCGTAGGTTGCATAAAATTATATTGTCCTGTGCAACAGGAAACAAACGATAGCCATTTGCAATGTCAATACGATATAGAAGTCTTTCAAACTATAAACAATTATAATTGCACAATTATGAGAAAGATATTATAACATCTAAACTTTCCAATAACAATTGGAATATATCACCAAAGTATGAAAATATTTGTTGCAGTTCTGAAGAAGGTACGTAAGAGAGCCAATTAAAATCACACGAGAGTTGTTTCCCGACATTTATTCAAGAATGAAGCATAAACCTGTAAATAACTCTGGTCTGATGATTGGAGCAATTGTTAGGAGCCTTAAAGACGCAACAGTGTATAGAAGTACTCACTATTGTCTTCTGAAAGATTGGGATATCAGTTAGACAAAAACTCAATTGACAAAAGCAGGCATGCAAATGCGTTTAAAATAAATGTAGATCCCTCGAAAGTTCTGTTCACAGATGAAACTCGTGCAACACTTGATAGCCCTGGTGATTTGAGCAAAGTTTGGGTTATAAATGGACGAGATCGTCATCAAAACTTGAGGCGCCAACAAAGAGTAGGAAGTATTATGATTTGGACTGGTATTATTGGACGTATCATGGTTGAACCGTGAACAGTGCCTGACCATCATATTTATGCAAGATAATGATCCTTCGCATTAAGCACTATGGAGTACGTGCAAAAATAGGCTTATGAAAAATGAACTGGGTGACTCATTCTCCAGACTTAAACCCAATTGAAAACATGGGGAACGTTTTGGCACAGCGCGTTTATGAGAATGGATACCAATTTAGAAGCAAGGATGACTTGTGGTAGGAAATAGTAAACGTATTACGTGAAATTATATCAGAGGATATTCAGAAATTGACATGTTCGAAGGACCTGTACCTTTTGCAAGACATTTTTTAAAAAGTCTCACATATCTCATATTAACAATCTCCACAATCATTTTTAACACTATTTACTTTCTTATTTCAATCTAATTTCATCTTAATTACTTTACGTATTCTTAGAAATCTGTAAAAAAAAGCAATTGAAGATTTATTCTATTTTTATAGGGTTTTATTACACCTCGCTAATAATGATAATTTGAGTAAATTAGGTCATCATCATCATCATGTCAAGCTGTTAGCACGGATATACATGACAATCTCTCTCCATCCGTCCCTATCGCTCATCATTCTCAGGAGGTCCTCTATGCAGCATCCTGTATCCGCACAGAGCTGATCGATGTACGTCTTTGTTAGTCGGCCCACACAGGCGTGCCCATGTGCTGGCTTCCACAGGAGGACGTCGCTTATGAATTCGTCCTTGCTTCTCCACAAGTCCCGTGTGTCTTGTCCGTCTTACTCGGATGGTTTGGGTGATATGTGGCAGGTGGCCATACAGCTGTTTTCTCATTGGGTATTGTTTCCACGTCTTAAATTAGGTGAATGACCATAATTTCTGTTCCCTTTTGTAGAGACTTACAATTTTTACTGAGTAGATGTACATATATGTTGTCATCCTTCTCCGATAATTTCGTTAAACGAATAGTTTTTGAATTGGGTGGAAAAGTTTCACTTTGTTAATAATTTGAAACGCAGTGTAAGTATTATTAGATCGGAATATTTAATACCATCTATCTGAAAAAAAAGGATTATTATTATTAAATAGGAATATTTACTTGAAACAATATATTTTTTTGAATTCCGACTTTAAATAATCCATATGTGTTGATATGCCGTTAAGAAAAAACAACAAAAATCAAACAAACATTTAAAAATTATAGTTTTTTAAAATGCATTTTCACGGACACAAATTCTCCACTTTGGACCAAAAACGGAACTGTCGATCCATACTATTACTTTTTATAGAATCTATGCGAGTATGAATGGAGTAACGGTTATTCTGAATGAGGCTGTTTGTATTTCACTTAACTCTAATATCCTATGAAAAGGTATGAATTCAACTATTCCCCTTCCAACTTTGGGTAAATAGAAGAATATGCTAGTAGGAATAATAATGTCACTTGTTTTCATTTTGTGTTGATACATTTATTATGAGGCACACTTAGAGTAAAAGTTATCATCTTAAATCCTGGTCGAGGCTGTTTACCTTTCACTTTGCGCAAATAAGATATATATATATATATATATATATATATATATATATATATAGAGAGAGAGAGAGAGAGAGAGAGAGAGAGAAGAAACAAAGAAATAGAGAGAAAAAGTTTGAAATATATATACAATTCTTGGTTTATTCCCGCCCCCCTCGAATAGGCGGCTGTATCCCCTGCGCTAGAAAAGGTAACATATGCATGACACTAAACTTTGTCTGATGGAGAGTCTCCAGTTCTTGAGATCTGGGAACTGTGCAGTACTCCTTCATTGCCATTACTCTCGGGTCGACTCTAACTCGGGGTGGCAGTTCCTTTCAGGGTCCTATGTATAGGTCGAATAGAACTGTTTAAAAATTATTCATATTCGTCAAAAAATCTCATAAACTTCACAAAAATGTACATATGAAACGGATTACCTAAACTCCGGGCATAAAATGAACCTTGGACTGGTTAACATGCCGTTAAAATCAATCACTCGAACATCATTAGTTTATTTTAACACTTAATAGAGAAAGTTCTATTAAAAGAAAAAGATTAGAACTTCTCATTTCTCTACACTTTCTTAATTCTTATCGTAGTCGTACGTGTATTGGTTTGCCTCAGAACAACCTCAAATGAATGCTTAAATGTTTAATGTGGTAAGTATTGTTGCTTTGGGAGTTCACTGTTTTTTAGTATTTCAGAAAGAGAAATCAGGTTAAGAGTTGGAATTTTAACCAGAACTTAAGTGTGAAATTTCAAGGTAAATCACGTCCAATAAAAACGTTAACAAATCCAAGCAATTTTTGCCCAGACAGAAACAGCATTGTGTTTATAATTGAAGGATTTACACTTTCTTTGAATGTACTTTTGGCATTTCTTTCCTTCAAGATTTTCGAAAGCGTTCAGTACATAGATCGCGTGGGAATGTCATTGCAGTAATTCCCTTTGATTTTATTGCACGCTTTTGTCTAAGGGCTTTTTAAACGAGGGGAAATCCCCCGTATAATCTCCTGATTTTGGGTGTAATTCCCAAGCGACTGACACACTGAATTTGTTGTAAGCTCTCACAAATGCTTCAATTTTCTACCAATAATTGGCTATTGCTTTGGGGATATCACTGTTTTTCTAGTTCTTTGTTGGAACAATTAGTCCAATTCGACAAAGGAATGAGTCGCCATTTTGTATGTTATTGGTTCTGTTAATGAAGACATCGAAATAACATGGGACATAAAAACATAACTTTTACAATGGAGTAGCCGAAGTATGTAAGGGAAAAATAGACAATTACAAAAAAAAACTAAAATAATAGATAAAAAGAAAGAAAATATGATCATTTAATTAAGTAATGAATACTGTACAATATAGTTTACCTTTCATCTGCGTTTGTTAACTTATTTCTCACTTGGACGCCTTACGTTTGCTATGGGGACAAGGGTGTAAGAGGAAAATCAAATTCTTTATCGTATTTTTTAAAATTCGCTAAGAATTCTTAATTTGCACTTCACCGTTTCCCCATCCTGGTGTTCCTAAAAATTATTTTCGACCGGTCATGGACAGGTTTGGTTTGGTTTGTTTTTGTTTTACGGCATATCAACATCAGTGGGTTATTTAATGCCGATATTCAACTCGCTATTTAGTAGTAAATGGATCTATGAGACTTTCACACCACGATTGAACACCCTTTGCAGTTGGAATTTTATGGCTACCTAAAAACGTTGGCATTCCAAACAAAATTGGCTAAAAACGTGGCATTGAAATCAGTGAACGTTTGAGCTGCCGGAAAAGATGACCAAATTATTTCACGGCGGCTAGAATACTCTTTCATTTGCAAAAATGTCGCTTATTCAACATCCGTCCATCATTTGACCTAAAATTCCTTCAGTTTTCCTTAAGCATTATACTCACCCTCTGAGGCTTATAAGGTCAAAGGCCAAGTTTCTTCAAAGTTGTTATCTAATAAGTGGATCATGTTTTCCTCTGGTCAGTTTCATATGAAACGTTCAATTAAGGCGGAAAGTAAGAGATATTTCTCTACGTTTCTTTCAGAGAAACAATACGCTCAATATTTCTGCTACCTTGTCGACGAAGTCTATAAGAACATGGAGGCGTCCGTTTGTATAATGGTTTATCAGTCGTAGCAATGCATACGGACGAGCACGAATTCAAATCTTAGGTGAGGCTGTTTGCATTTCAGATAGCGCTAAATGCCCTTGGAAAAGGTATGATTCCAATTTTTCCCTACAAAACTTTGGCTAAATAATAGAGCTGACTGGGCTTTTTAACCTTGGTATAAAACTGGTCTAGGAAAAGGAAAACTGTGAATTCAAACCTATTAAACAATCGCTTAAGTTATTGACCTTGTGGTTTACACCCAGCTCGTGCCAGAGGGACTGGAAATACATATAATATACAAACAGCACCTCCGGAAAATGAGTAAGATTTCCTCATAAAAGGGATGTCTACAATATGATACTGAATACTTAAAATTAGATAAGACTCTATTCGCCTCTGAAGAAGGATGAGATCTCCGCGGTGGTAGTGGTTAAACGAGCTGGGCAGCAACATCGTAATAAGTGGGTTGAACTCCAGTTTCAGTATTACGTTTGGAAAATTAATCTTGAGAGTAAAATATAAACACCCTCATCCTTTCAGCTATGGACCCACCACGACTTTTTGTATAAGGATGGCTTTGGCATTTAATTAACCCCCAAGGTTGTATATGTCATTAAAAAAAAGAAACCAAAAGCAAAACCTGTACAGCACTATCAGTATTGGACATAGAATAACGCTGATTGCACCAAGTGTCTTGGAGAGTGGATACCTGGAGCATGGGCACTCTATTGATCACATTATAAAACCTTGTTAATTCCAGTGCCGAAACTCAGGCGCATATTCATGGGTTCGCACAGTAATTAGTAATAGTGTTAGGGAAGTTTTCTTACAATTAACAAATGGAGAGCACAAAGAATGTATATAAATGTAAGTACTAGCAAATGTACCCTGTCTATGACCGCCCTGTCGGCTGGGGTGTTAGAATGACCGACTGCACCTCTGCAGAGGGGTAGACTCCCCCAATGGGGACAACTGTTGGCCGTGGGTGGCGACCCGTTATGCTCAAGGACGGATCCTGGTAGGTAGAGCAGTCCATGACCTGCAACACTCCACTTTAGACCTTACTTACGCTAGACGGGCGGTCGGAGAGGCCCCTCCGATCAGTCGGCTGGTCACGTCAAGCCCTAGCACCTATATGATTTTCCCAACCCTATTGCCCTTATGGCAAGCCCCAACCCCTTTTTATCATATGGGTGCTAGAAGGCGGTGGCTGCGGGTCTACATGTCCTGGGAAATGACATAAACTCTATCTGATGGTGAGTTCCAGTTTTGGAGGTTTGAGGAATGTTGAGCACCCCTTCATCCCATTGCTCCCTGGTCCACTCTGACCGGAGTGCGTGTAGTACCTGTTAGGGTCCCATCTATGGTTAAATAGAAAAACATGAGTTGATAAAAAAATGTATTACCAATTAAGAATTGATTTAATTTTTCAAAACTTTNCATAGGATCAATGTTGCTTTTAAAAAAATTACATTTCATCCCAGAAATCATGTACAATCAAAAGAGATATTATTAGGTATTATTATTAAGTTCTACAGCATAAATAATGTATAACAATATCCATTCCGATTTTGTTAAGTCCTACTAGAAATAATATAATACTAACATCTTTTGTTTAGAAAAAAATGCCGTTAAAATATTGAGAATTCACTTATTCATGGGGTGTAATATATTGTAGTGTATTTATGGGGAGAATATTAGTTGGAACAAAAGTGCTTCTATGAGAAATAAATAAATTAGAAATAGCCTTAACCACTTGTCATGGAGATGTTTTTACTCTTTTTTGTCTTTGGCTGGGATTTTTATATATGGTAGGCTTAAATGATATTTAAGATGACATCCATTTATCACACACACACACACACACACACACACACACACACACACACACACAGGGACAGCAAATAAGAAAAGTGTTGTATAGAAAGAGCGCTTAATGCTATAATAGCAAAGCAGGTATAAAATATAAACCATCAAATTATCTACCGTTACTCAAGTTTTAGGTGTATAACAATAGTAAAAATTGGTTAAGTGTGTTCACATGAAAAGATCTATTTAATCGAAACATTTAGGTATTCTTGTATGTGACATTCAGATGTAAAAAAAAAAAAAATAATGATATTAAAATGAATATAGAAAATTATTTAAAAAAACAGAAATAAAAATTAATAATAGATTTTTCCTTATTTTCCATTTTCCCTTTTTCTCTCTCACGTAGTAAAAATAGAGGGGTGTAAAGTATGGGTTCATTTAGGTGAAGGTGATAGATGACACAAGAGAAATCTGTTGACATGTCTACATTTAGAAACTAATTCGCTTCTTTTTTTCAGTAAATTTTTATCAGAATTTTGTAGAATACATATTTTTCTTCTAGTCACAGCCTGCTGTTGTATTGACCTCCTTTATAATCCTAGGATTATTTTACGATATCCCTATTTATTAACGGGACTTTGCCTCTTACATCTTTTATATGACATGCAAGTTTTGATAGATTGGTACTGTCTTCTGTTATTGAGGCTGAGGTTGTGATTGTACCATCTGTTTTTCCAATTCAGTTAAGTGGCAGCCACGTGTATTTTTTCATTATTTGTGTTCTTCTTTTCCTTGATGGTGGCATTGTATATATTGTTAATTGAACAATTACCATTCAATTAACATTCAAGGGACAGTTGACTCTATCACTAAAGCTGCATTTTTTATTCTGCTTATTGTCCTTTTCATTTAATATTTTTTATTTGTTAATGATGTTTTTGATATTGTTCATACAATAATCACTAAATTTAGAAATTATTCTTATTGAAAAGTTTGTTCAGCGTAGATGATTTTTCCAAGTTCTTTTTTCTTTAATTAGACATATATTTACTCCACGTTTGTTTTGAAAGTGTTGTTGTAAGACTGGATGAACCATATGATATTTCTATTTCTCAATGCTGTTATTATTTTGTGTGTAATCAATTTATAGTATTATCCACTATTTTTAGGGAATTTTCATATACCGTTTAAGATTTGTTGAAAATATCAACATTGCTTGAATTTGTAGCAAGTATAGATTTGTAAATATGTTTAGTAATAATGGGAAGATAATCCGATTTTATATTAATATACATCGGGTGATTTTGGGGTTTTTCTTTTTGGGTTGCCAAGCATCGCTGTTTAAATCAAAAGCGGTGTCAAGAAAGTAAATTTTTTTTTTAATTAGACGCTAGATCTAATTTTAAGTTACGGATTTTAAAAGTTCTATTAATTTTTTCCTTGCACAATCCACCTAACGATCATCACTATTATTAAAACTAAAAAATAATCCCTCATTACGGTTAAGTCCAACATTTTCTTTATTTATTCCCTGGTCCAATTACCCAAAAAGGAATATTCCTACGATTTTGCATGTCTCATCACCGCAAAGACTTCCCATATTAATGTCAAATAAATTATTAGTATTTTCTTTTAGCCTAGATTGAGTTTTGGCAAAAAAGGATGGACTGTTGACAATGTTTAATCCTTTTTATTTCATCATCATCATCATCTATTTTTTTATCATATATATATATATATATATATATATATATATATGTGTGTGTGTGTGTGTGTGTGTGTGCTTTTGAGCTAAGTTTGAAGATTTGTTTAGTAGCTCTTCAGCAATTGAAGGATAAAAATACTTATACCAAACTATAATAATACACACTTACTTTTATTCTGTATTCCGTGGAATCAATTAATGCCATGTTTTGTATGTTTTCCGTTGATTTATATTCATTGCATTATTCAGTTTATCCGAAATGTTATTCAAGATCAATTTGCCGATTCTTCCTATTTGGTTTTTAGTTGAGTTAAGGAGTCAGGGTTCGTTTGCAAATTTTCCTTATGTTCTTTGATGGTAATGAAAGTTGTTATTTTTATTATTTTAAAGGTTGAAAAGTTCATAGGCTGGGCAAGATACTCTCATGGAATGTAACCAAATAAGATTTATTTTTCCTCTTGGATCCACACACATCGGCAATTAAAGATAATTAAATCAAAATATGGTTTTCATTCATCAAATGAATATGCCAATATATTTGCCTCGCTTTTATTGTATCAACAGATCTGGAAAAAAAATTAAAAATAATTCTTTTCTACAAAACCTTTGAAACTAAATGAAAACAAAAGAAATAAATAGCATAAGATAGATATCACTATTTGCCTTATCAATTTTGCTTATATATATATATATATATATATATATATATATATATAAAGATAAAAGGTGGCTTACCGGTGAATATGGGCACGATCGTTACGAAGGAGAGCAAATTTATTATAAAATGGATACAATAGAAACCTACTCGAGTTTCACCATAAGGATCTTCAGGGTTAAATCCACTGAATTACTCGAGGTACCAATTAATTGCAGTCGATCACACGTGTGTTCATTGTATAAGATATTACGTTACTTATTATATAACATTATAACGTAATATCTTATACAATGAACACACGTGTGATCGACTGCAGAAAATCGGTACCTCGATTAATTCAGTGGATTTAACCCTGAAGATCCTTATGGTTAAACTCGAGTAGGTTTCTATTGTATCCATTTTATAATATATATATATATATATATATATATATATATATATATATATATATATGAAAATATGTAGATTGAAATAGTAATGTAACTATTTCTCGACTTGTAGGAGTTAATAATTTTCTATTTCACGTAGACATCATCTCCTTTGTCTTCCCTATCGTGTTGTTAGCGTGAGAATAACAATGGTGACACTCTATGCGCCGCGTGATGTTCATTGCTGAAATTATAACAAATATTCTAATGAAATAATTATGTAAGTTGCTTATACTTACACGAACCAATAAATCTCAAACGACATTTTCTACTGTTTGAATAATTTTGACTTTTCCTGTTTGCATTATTCGCCGGTCAAATTTGTATATATATTATATAAATATATAATATATATATATATATATATATATATATATATATGTGTGTGTGGTGTGTGTGTGTGTGTGTGTGTGTGTTGTGTCATTGGAAAGACATATGAATAGTCTGCAAAAAAGGGATGCATGCAGATCGATCTGAAATGAAAGAGTAGAAGAAAAAAAGATGGTAGAAGATCCATATATGATGAGATTGGGATTTAATGGTAGATTAGATGTTTCCAATGGGTCTCATCTTACTACGTGGCTGGATCATGATATCTATCCCCTTGTTATTACTTCCTTTGGGTATACCTAAAGACCAATGTCGCAGAAAGATTCTATTTGCAATGAAATTGCAGCAATACCAGAGGTAATGATCAGGCGAGCGTTGCAGTATCTGACACAAGCACGAGCAGGATGTGGCGTAGGGTCGATTTTTAAAAGTTTAACAGATTTGAGTTCAGAGTTTTCTTTCACCTAGACCTTTTATCATATCAAAATAAAAGAGTCCAGTCAGTCATATTATTGCATCCAAAGCTGGAATTTGGATGCATGCCTTTCCCAGGGCAGGGCTAGGGTCTCAAACAAACTCGTCGAGTTTATAACCAACATTTCAGTATTTGAACTTTGGTTTATTTGTTTTATTGGCATATTCATCTTCTTTAATCTCATGTTCACAACATTCACAAAATGTATTAGTCCGAAATTGAACATAATAGCGCAACTGGAATCAGTACCCCACGGAACCCCCCTGCATTATTTAAGGATGTGGTTCAGTAGTGTATAGTTTGTAAAGGTAAGAACTTAGAAATAATTTTTTTAAAAACATGCTACTTCAAATAATTAATGATGCAATGAGTTTTAATGCTGTAGAGTTTGACATTGAATAATATCTAATAATATCCGTTTCGACTGTGAAATGTGTCATTAGAAACAATATAATCCTAATATCTTTCGTTTAAAAATCTTTTCATTTATTTTATTTTATATTTTATTTATAATCTTAATATTTTTTGTATTAATTGTGTATGAATAATTAGTGTTAAAAATAGTTACTCGAAGCTATATTTGTTTAAAGATGGTTATTATAGCCAGTAAAGTCCGCTCTGATAATATATTGCAACATTTTATATTTTCAACCATTTTTCAGCCAGCAGGAAGGAGGACAGGCGTTGAGGAACAATAATTAGACTAAACATAAATTTTAAAACTTAAGGTTATTCCTGATATCTTTATTGAAGGGATCCTCAAATTGTCAATCTTTTAAGAATACTGCCCGAGAAACTCGACATTTGAAATATTATTTATCACAAGTTTGAAGGCTAACACTTTCGAACTCTAACTGTATCCCCAGCAGAGGGGTCAGCCCCCCCCTCTCAATGAGTATTCTGGCTCTGAATCTACACTGCATCTGGTGGTAAAGTTCAATTATTGGAGTTATGCGGAGTTTTGAATACCCATTAATCGCCAATGTTATTTTAGAGGTCAAATAGATATGGTTAAAAATGATTAGTATTGCATAGCATGACGTGATACCAAATCATAATCTTCATCAAGGGGTATCGACAGCACGGATTCCCTTGAATCTATCGTTAATAGCTCTTAGTAAGTCCATTAGATGGCAGCCAGTGTCCGTACAGAGCTGATAAATGTAAGATTTTGCTTGTCAGACTATACTTGTGTGTCCATTAGAAAACTTCGCTTATGATTTCATCCGTGCTTCTTCTCTAGTGCTCAGCATGTCTTGTTCGTCTAATTTGATGTTTTGCTCTTTTCTAAAGTGCTGCTTGTATGATTTGTTAAAAACAGCACGCCACAATGTTTGTGTAATTCATGAGTAGATTTTTCTCAAGGATTTTCGTTAAAGTCAAATTAGTGCAACCATACTGTTGTATTGACACGGCTACAACTCGGAAGAATTCCTGTTTTATTTTATTAAGAGATTAGATTTCCATATGACCGAAAATCTGTTATTAGTTGTCAATGCCTTAACTATGTGTATGCTTACATCGCTTTCAGTAGATGAGATATTACTACCGTGCTATATTAACTGGACTACTAATTTCAGAGGTTTGCCATTTAATATTTTGACATAATATTGATAAGAATAACTGTGTGCAAATTACTCGTGTGAGATAGGAATACGTATTACCATATAATTGTGTGGAAAAAAACTCATATGAAACAACTGCACAAGAAATATGAATATAAACGTACAATATACGCGACTCTCTAGCCTATTGACATAAAATAACCCCAGACGGGTTGATATGCCGTTTATATCAAGCTATCAGTAAAACTGTTGGAGCTGCTAAGGAAATACTTAACACATTTAGAATTTAATTAGCTTACATAATAGAATATGTGTGTTGCAGGTGAATCACCTATAACACGAACATAGACTTACCCAAAGGGTATATCTAACAGAGCAAAGCTACTCAAGTGAGAAGTAGCAGATACATGTTCTTCGTGTACGCTGTAACAAACCCTTTCATTGTATGTTGATATATTGCTGAGTACATCTGTTCTCTACATTGTATCGCCGTGTTGAGTTATTATTTATTGACCCTTAAACAGGTCGTAACAATGTGGTAGTAGATTAAGGTCACAGGTAATATGTGACACAAGGTTGCAATTATGGAGCACTCATCGAGGATTCAACTCGCTATTTAGTAGTAATGGATCTATGAGACTAGTTACACCACGATTGAACACCCTTTGCAGTTGGAATTTTATGGCTACCTAAAAACGTTGGCATTCCAAAATTGGCTTAAAACGTGGATTGAAATCGTGAACGTTGGAGCTGCCGGAAAGTGACAAATTATTTCACGCGGCTAGAATACTTTCATTTCAAAAATGTCGCTTATCACATCCGTCCATTCATTTGACCTAAAATTCCTTCAGTTTTCTATTAGATTATACTCAACCCTCTGAGGTTAATAAGGTCAAAGGCCAATTTCTTCAAGTTGTTAATCTAATAAGTGGATCATGTTTTCCTCTGGTCAGTTTCATATGAAACGTTCAATAAGGCGAAGTAAGAGATATTTCTCTACGTTTCTTTCAGAGAAACAATACGCTCAATATTTCTGTACCTTGTCGACGAAGTCTATAAGACTGGAGGCGTCCGTTGTATAATGGTTATCGTCGTAGCAAATGCATACGACGACACGAGTTCAAATCTTAGGTGAGGCTGTTTGCATTTCAGATAGCGCTAATGCCCTTGGAAAAGGTATGATCCCAATTTTTCCCTACAACTTTGGCTAAATAATAGAGCTGACTGGGCTTTTTAACCTTGGTATAAAACTGGTCTAGGAAAAGGAAAACTGTGAATTCAAACCTATTAAACATCGCTTAAGTTATTGACCTGGTTACACCCAGCTCGTGCAGAGGGACTGGAAAATACATATAATATACAAACAGCACCTCCGGAAATGAGTAAGATTCCTCATAAAAGGGATGTCTACAATATGATACTGAATACTTAAAATTAGATAAGACTCTATTCGCTCTGGAAGAGGATGAGTCTCCGCGGTGTAGTGGTTAACGAGCTGGGCAGCAACATCGTAAAAGTGGGTTGAACTCCAGTTTCAGTATTACGTTTGGAAAATTAATCTTGAGAGAAATAAAACACCCTCATCCTTCAGCTATGGACCACCACGACTTTTTGTATAAGGATGGCTTTGGCATTTAATAACCCCCAAGGTTGATATGTCATTAAACAAAGAAACCAAAAGCAAAACCTGTACACCAGCACTATCAGTATTGGCATAGAATACGCTGATTGCACCAAGTGTCTTGGAGAGTGGATACCTGGAGCATGGGCATCTATTGATCACATATAAAACCTTGTTAATTCCAGTGCCGAAACTCAGGCGCATATTCATGGTTCGCACAGTAATTAGTAATTACGTGTTAGGGAAGTTTTCTTACAATTAACAATGGAGAGCACAAAGAATGTATATATAAATGTTAAGTACTAGCAAAAGTACCCTGTCTATGACCCGCCCTGTCGGCTGGGGTGTTAGAATGGACCGACTGCACCTCTGCAGAGGGGTAAGACTCCCCCAATGGGGCCAACTGTTGGCCGTGGGTGGCGACCCGTTATGCTCAAGGACGGATCCTGGTGGATGAGCAGTCCATGACCTGCAACACTCCACTTTAGACCCTTACTTACGCTAGACGGGCGGTCGGAGAGGCCCCCTCCGATCAGTCGGCTGGTCACGTCAAGCCCTAGCACCTATATGATTTTCCCAACCCTATTGCCCTTATGGCAAGCCCCAACCCCTTTTTATCATATGGGTGCTAGAAGGCGGTGGCTGCGGGTCTACATGTCCTGGGAATGACATTAAACTCTATCTGATGGTGAGTTTCCAGTTTTGGAGGTTTGAGGAATGTTGAGCACCCCTTCATCCCCATTGCTCCCTGGTCCACTCTGACCCGGAGTGGTAGTACCTGTTAGGGTCCCATCTATGGGTTAAATAGAAAAACATGAGTTGATAAACAAAATTGTATTATCCAATTAAGAATTGATTTATTTCAAAACTTTATCGGCATTAAATAACCCACTGATGTTGATATGCCGTAAAACAAAAACAAACCAAACCAAAACCTGTCCATGACCGTCGAAATAAATTTTTAGGAACACCAGGATGGGGAAACGGTGAAGTGCAAATTAAGAATTCTTAGCGAATTTTAAAAATACGATAAAGAATTTGATTTTCCTCTTACACCCTTGTCCCCATAGCAAACGTAAAGGCGTCCAAGTGAGAAATAAGTTAACAAAACGCAGATGAAAGGTAAACTATATTGTACAGTATTCATTACTTAATTAAATGATCATATTTTCTTTCTTTTTATCTATTATTTTAGTTTTTTTTTGTAATTGTCTATTTTTCCCTTACATACTTCGGCTACTCCATTGTAAAAGTTATGTTTTTATGTCCATGTTATTTCGATGTCTTCATTAACAGAACCAATAACATACAAAATGGCGACTCATTCCTTTGTCGAATTGGACTAATTGTTCCAACAAAGAACTAGAAAAACAGTGATATCCCCAAAGCAATAGCCAATTATTGGTAGAAAAATTGAAGGCATTTGTGAGAGCTTACAACAAATTCAGTGTGTCAGTCGCTTGGGAATTACACCCAAAATCAGGAGATTATACGGGGGATTTCCCCTCGTTTAAAAAGCCCTTAGACAAAAGCGTGCAATAAAATCAAAGGAATTACTGCAATGACATTCCCACGCGATCTATGTACTGAACGCTTTCGAAAATCTTGAAGGAAAGAAATGCCAAAAGTACATTCAAAGAAAGTGTAAATCCTTCAATTATAAACACAATGCTGTTTCTGTCTGGGCAAAAATTGCTTGGATTTGTTAACGTTTTTATTGGACGTGATTTACCTTGAAATTTCACACTTAAGTTCTGGTTAAAATTCCAACTCTTAACCTGATTTCTCTTTCTGAAATACTAAAAAACAGTGAACTCCCAAAGCAACAATACTTACCACATTAAACATTTAAGCATTCATTTGAGGTTGTTCTGAGGCAAACCAATACACGTACGACTACGATAAGAATTAAGAAAGTGTAGAGAAATGAGAAGTTCTAATCTTTTTCTTTTAATAGAACTTTCTCTATTAAGTGTTAAAATAAACTAATGAGTGATTGTTCGAGTGATTGATTTTAACGGCATGTTAACCAGTCCAAGGTCATTTTATGCCCGGAGTTTAGGTAATCCGTTTCATATGTACATTTTTGTGAAGTTAATGAGATTTTTTGACGAATATGAATAATTTTTAAACAGTTCTATTCGACCTATACATAGGAACCCTGAAAGGAACTGCCACCCCGAGTTAGAGTCGACCCGAGAGTAATGCAATGAAGGAGTACTGCACACAGTTCCCAGATCTCAAGAACTGGAGACTCTCCATCAGAACACGTTTAGTGTCATGCATATGTTACCTTTTCTAGCGCAGGGGATATACAGCCGCTATTCGAGGGGGCGGGAATAAACCAAGAATTGTATATATATTTCAAACTTTTTCTCTCTATTTCTTTGTTTCTCTCTCTCTCTCTCTTCTCTCTCTCTCTCTATATATATATATATATATATATATATATATATATATTATATATATATCTTTATTTGCGCAAAGTGAAAGGTAAACAGCCTCGACCAGGATTTAAGATGATAACTTTTTACTCTAAGTGTGCCTCATAATAAAATGTATCAACACAAAATGAAAACAAGTGACATATTATTCCTACTAGCATATTCTTCTATTTACCCAAAGTTGGAAGGGGAATAGTTGAAATTCATACCTTTCATAGGATATTAGAGTTAAGTGAAATACAAACAGCCTCATTCAGAATAACCGTTACTTTCATTCATACTCGCATAGATTCTATAAAAAGTAATAGTATGGATCGACAGTTCCGTTTTGGTCCAAAAGTGGAGAATTTGTGTCCGTGAAAATGCATTTTAAAAACTATAAATTTTTAAATGTTTGTTTGATTTGTTGTTGTTTTTTTTCTTAACGGCATATCAACACATATGGATTATTTAAAGTCGGAATTCAAAAAATAATATTTTCAAGTAAATATTCCTATTTAATAATAATAATCCTTTTTTTTCAGATAGATGGTATTAAATATTCCGATCTAATAATACTTACACTGCGTTTCAAATTATTAACAAAGTGAAACTTTTCCACCCCAATTCAAAAAACTAGTCGTTTAACGAAATTATCGAGAGGATGACAACATATATGTACAATCTACTCAGTAAAAATTGTAAGTCTCTACAAAAGGGAACAGAAATTATGGTCATTCACCTAATTTAAGACGTGGAAAACAAATACCCAATGAGAAAAAGCTGTATGGCCACCTGCCACATATCACCCAAACCATCCGAGTAAGACGGACAAGACACACGGGACTTGTGGAGAAGCAAGACGAATTCATAAGCGACGTCCTCCTGTGGAAGCCAGCACATGGGCAACGCCTGTGTGGGCCGACTAACAAAGACGTACATCGATCAGCTCTGTGCGGATACAGGATGCTGCATAGAGGACCTCCTGAGAATGATGAGCGATAGGGACGGATGGAGAGAGATTGTCAATGTATATCCGTGCTAACAGCTTGCATGATGATGATGATGACCTAATTTACTTCAATTATCATTATTAGCGAGGTGTAATAAACCCTATAAAAATAGAATAAATCTTCAATTGCTTTTTTTACAGATTTCTAAGAATACGTAAAGTAATTAAGATGAAATTAGATTGAAATAAGAAAGTAAATAGTGTTAAAAATGATTGTGGGATTGTTAATATGAGATATGTGAGACTTTTTAAAAAAAATGTCTTGCAAAAGGTACAGGTCCTTCCGAACATGTCAATTTCTGAATATCCTCTGATATATTTCACGTAATAACGTTTACTATTTCCTACCACAAGTCATCCTTGCTTCTAAATTGGTATCCATTCCTCATAAACGCGCTGTGCCAAAACGTTCCCCATGGTTTTCAATTGGGTTTAAGTCTGGAGAATGAGTCACCCAGTTCATTTTCATAAGCCTATTTTTGCACGTACTTCCATAGTGCTTAATGCGAAGGATCATTATCTTTGCATAAATATGATGGTCAGGCACTGTTCACGGTTCAACCATGATACGTCAATAATACCAGTCCAAATCATAATACTTCCTACTCTTTGTTTGGCGCCTCCAAGTTTTGATGACGATCTCGTCCATTTATAACCCAAACTTTGCTCAAATCACCAGGGCTATCAGTGTTGCACGAGTTTCATCTGTGAACAGAACTTTCGAGGGATCTACATTTATTTTAAACGCATTGCATGTCTGCTTTTGTCAATTGAGTTTTTGTTCTAACTGATATCTCTTTCAGAAAGACAATAGTGAGTACTTCTATAACACTGTTGCGTCTTTAAAGGCTCCTAACAATTGCTCCAATCATCAGAACCAGAGTTATTTACAGGTTTATGCTTCATTCTTGAATAAATGTCGGGAAACAACTCTCGTGTGATTTTAATTGGCTCTCTTACGTACCTTCTTCAGAATGCACAAATATTTTCATACTTTGGTGATATATTCAATTGGTTATTGAAAGTTTAAGATGTTATAATATCTTCTCATAATTGTGCTAATTATATATTGTTATAGTTCTGAAGAGGTAGTAAGAAGAGATTAAAATCACACGAGATTGTTTCCCACATTTATTCAAGAAATGAAGCATAAACGCGTAAATAACTCTGTCCTGATGATTGGAGCAATTGTTGGAGCCTTAAAGACGCAACAGTGTAATAAGAAGTACTCACTTTGGTCTTCTGAAAGATTGGGATATCAGTTAGCAAAAACTCAATTGACAAAAGCAGCATCGCAATGCGTTTAAAATAAAATGTAGATCCCTCGAAAGTTCTGTTCACCAGATGAACTCGTGCACACTTGATAGCCCTGGTGATTGAGCAAAGTTGGGTTATAAATGGACGAGAATCGTCTCATCAAAACTGAAGGCGCCAACAAAGAGGTAGGAAGTATTATGATTTGGACTGGTATTAATTGGACTATCATGGTTGAACCGGAACAGTGCCTGACCATCATTATTTATGCAAGATAATGATCCTTCGCATTAAGCACTATGGAGTACGTGCAAAATAGGTATGAAAATGAACTGGGTGACTCATTCTCCAGAACTTAAACCCAATTGAAAACATGGGAAACGTTTTGGCAGCAGCGCGTTTATGAGAATGGATACCAATTTAGAAGCAAGGATGACTTGTGGTAGGAAAATAGTAAACGTAATTACGTGAAATTATATCAGAGGATATTCAGAAATTGACATGTTCGAAGGACCTGTACCTTTGCAAGACATTTCGATTTTAAAAAAAGTCTCACATATTCATATTAGCTCTCCACAATCTTTTTAAACACTATTTACTTTCTTTTTCAAATCTAATTTCATCTTAATATTTACGTATTCTTAGAAATCTGTAAAAAAAGCAATTGAAGATTTATTCTATTTTTATAGGGGTTTTATTACACCTCGCTAATAATGATAATTTGAGTAAATTTAGGTCATCATCATCATCATGTCAAAGCTGTTAGCACGGATATACATGACAATCTCTCTCCATCCGTCCCTATCGCTCATCATTCTCAGATGGTTCTATGCAGCATCCTGTATCCGCAACAGGCTGATCGATGTACGTCTTTGTTAGTCGGCCCACAACAGGCGTGCCCATGTGCTGGCTTCCACCAGGAGGACGTCCGCTTATGAATTCGTCCTTGCTTCTCCACAAGTCCCGTGTGTCTTGTCCGTCTTAACTCGATGGTTTGGGTGATATGTGGCACGGTGGCCATACAGCTGTTTCTCATTGGGTATTGTTTCCACGTCTTTAAATTAGTGAATGACCATAATTTTGTTCCCTTTTGTAGAGACTTAAATTTTTACTGAGTAGATGTACATTAATGTTGTTCATCCTTCTCCGATAATTTCGTTAAACGACTAGTTTTTTGAATTGGGTGAAAAAGTTTCACTTTGTTAATAATTTGAAACGCAGTGTAAGTATTATTAGATCGGAATATTTAATACCATCTATCTGAAAAAAAGGATTATTATTATTAAAATAGGAATATTACTTGAAACAATATATTTTTTTGAATTCCGACTTTAAAAATCCATATGTGTTGATATGGCCGTTAAGAAAAAACAACAACAAATCAAACAAACATTTAAAAATTATAGTTTTTTAAAATGCATTTTCACGGACACAAATTCTCCACTTGCCAAAACGGAAGTGTCGATCCATACTATTACTTTTTATAGAATCTATGCGAGTATGAATGGAGTAACGGTTATTCTGTGAGGCTGTTTGTATTTCACTTAACTCTAATATCCTATGAAAAGGTATGAAATTCAACTATTCCCCTTCCAACTTTGGGTAAATAGAAGAATATGCTAGTAGGAATAATTCACTTGTTTTCATTTTGTGTTGATACATTATTATGAGGCACACTTAGAGTAAAAGTTGTCATCTTAAATCCTGGTCGAGGCTGTTTACCTTTCACTTGCGCAAATAAGATATAATATATATATATATATATATATATATATATAATATATTATAGAGAGAGAGAGAGAGAGAGAGAGAGAGAGAGAAACAAAGAAATAGAGAGAAAAAGTTTGAAATATATATACAATTCTTGGTTTATTCCCGCCCCCTCGAATAGGCGGCTGTATCCCCTGCGCCAGAAAAGGTAACATATGCATGACACTAAACTTGTCGATGGAGTCTCTCAGTCTTGAGAATCTGGGAAGTGTGCAGTACTCCTTCATTGCCATTACTCTCGGGTCGACTCTAATCGGGTGGCAGTTCCTTCAGGATCCTATGTATGGTCGAATAGAACTGTTTTAAAAATTATTCATATTCGTCAAAAAATCTCATAACTTCCACAAAAAGTACATATGAAACGGATTACCTAAACTCCGGGCATAAAATAACCTTGGACTGGTTAACATGCCGTTAAAATCAATCACTCATTAGTTTATTTTAACACTTAATAGAGAAATTCTATTAAAAGAAAAAGATTAGAACTTCTCATTTCTCTACACTTTCTTAATTCTTATCGTAGTCGTACGTGTATTGGTTTGCCTCAGAAAAACAACCTCAATGAATGCTTTAAATGTTTAATGTGGTAAGTATTGTTGCTTTGGAGTTCACTGTTTTTTAGTATTTCAGAAAGAGAAATCAGGTTAAGAGTTGGAATTTTAACCAGAACTTAAGTGTGAAATTTCAAGGTAAATCACGTCCAATAAAAACGTTAACAAATCCAAGCAATTTTTGCCCAGACAGAAACAGCATTGTGTTTATAATTGAAGGATTTACACTTTCTTTTGAATGTACTTTGGCATTTCTTTCCTTCAAGATTTTCGAAAGCGTTTCAGTACATAGATCGCGTGGAATGTCATTGCAGTAATTCCCTTTGATTTTATTGCACGCTTTTGTCTAAGGGCTTTTTAAACGAGGGGAAATCCCCCGTATAATCTCCTGATTTTGGGTGTAATTCCCAAGCGACTGACACACTGAATTTGTTGTAAGCTCTCACAAATGCTTCAATTTTCTACCAATAATTGGCTATTGCTTTGGGGATATCACTGTTTTTCTAGTTCTTTGTTGGAACAATTAGTCCAATTCGACAAAGGAATGAGTCGCCATTTTGTATGTTATTGGTTCTGTTAATGAAGACATCGAAATAACATGGGACATAAAAACATAACTTTTACAATGGAGTAGCCGAAGTATGTAAGGGAAAAATAGACAATTACAAAAAAAAAACTAAAATAATAGATAAAAAGAAAGAAAATATGATCATTTAATTAAGTAATGAATACTGTACAATATAGTTTACCTTTCATCTGCGTTTGTTAACTTATTTCTCACTTGGACGCCTTACGTTTGCTATGGGGACAAGGGTGTAAGAGGAAAATCAAATTCTTTATCGTATTTTTAAAAAATTCGCTAAGAATTCTAAATTTGCACTTCACCGTTTCCCCATCCTTGTGTTCCTAAAAAATTATTTTCGACCGGTCATGGACAGGTTTGGTTTGGTTTGTTTTTGTTTTACGGCATATCAACATCAGTGGTTATTTAATGCCGATAAAGTTTTGAAATAAATCAATTCTTAATTGGATAATACAATTTTGTTTATCAACTCATGTTTTTCTATTAACCCATAGATGGGACCCTAACAGGTACTACCACTCCGGGTCAGAGTGGACCAAGGAGCAATGGGGATGAAGGGGTGCTCAACATTCCTCAAACCTCCAAAACTGGAAACTCACCATCAGATAGAGTTTAATGTCATTCCAGACATGTAGACCCGCAGCCACCGCCTTCTAGCACCCATATGATAAAAAGGGGTTGGGGCTTGCCATAAGGGCAATAGGTTGGGAAAATCATATAGGTGCTAGGGTTGACGTGACCAGCCGACTGATCGGAGGGGCCTCTCCGACCGCCCGTCTAGCGTAAGTAAGGGTCTAAGTGGAGTGTTGCAGGTCATGGACTGCTCATACCACCAGGATCCGTCCTTGAGCATAACGGGTCGCCACCCACGGCCAACAGTTGGCCCATTGGGGAGTCTTACCCCTCTGCAGAGGTGCAGTCGGTCATTCTAACACCCCAGCCGACAGGGCGGTCATAGACAGGGTTACTTTGCTAGTACTTAACATTTTATATATACATTCTTTGTGCTCTCCCATTGTTAATTGTAAGAAAACTTCCCTAACACGTAATTACTAATTACTGTGCGAACCCATGAATATGCGCCTGAGTTTCGGCACTGGAATTAACAAGGTTTTTATATGTGATCAATAGATGCCCATGCTCCAGGTTCCACTCTCCAAGACACTTGGTGCAATCAGCGTATTCTATGCCAATACTGATAGTGCGTGTACAGGTTTTGCTTTTGTTTCTTTGTTTAATGACATATCAACCTTTGGGGTTATTAAATGCCAAAGCCATCCTTATACAAAAAGTCGTGGTGGTCCATAGCTGAAGGATGAGGGTGTTTATATTTCTCTCAAGATTAATTTCCAACGTAATACTGAAAACTGGAGTTCAACCCACTTAATTACGATGTTGCTGCCCAGCTCGTTAACCACTACACCGCGGAGACTCATCCTCTTCCAGAGCGAATAGAGTCTTATCTAATTTTAAGTATTCAGTATCATATTGTAGACATCCCTTTTATGAGGAATCTTACTCATTTTCCGGAGGTGCTGTTTGTATATTATATGTATTTTCCAGTCCCTCTGCACGAGCTGGGTGTAACACAAGGTCAATAACTTAAGCGATGTTTAATAGGTTTGAATTCACAGTTTTCCTTTTCCTAGACCAGTTTTATACCAAGGTTAAAAAGCCCAGTCAGCTCTATTATTTAGCCAAAGTTGTAGGGAAAAATTGGAATCATACCTTTTCCAAGGGCATTAGCGCTATCTGAAATGCAAACAGCCTCACCTAAGATTTGAACTCGTGTCGTCGTATGCATTTGCTACGACGATAACCATTATACAACGGACGCCTCCAGTCTTATAGACTTCGTCGACAAGGTACAGAAATATTGAGCGTATTGTTTCTCTGAAAGAAACGTAGAGAAATATCTCTTACTTCGCCTTATTGAACGTTTCATATGAAACTGACCAGAGGAAAACATGATCCACTTATTAGATTAACAACTTGAAGAAATTGGCCTTTGACCTTATTAACCTCAGAGGTTGAGTATAATCTAATAGAAAACTGAAGGAATTTAGGTCAAATGAATGGACGGATGTGATAAGCGACATTTTTGAAATGAAAGTATTCTAGCCGCGTGAAATAATTTGTCACTTTCCGGCAGCTCCAACGTTCACGATTTCAATCCACGTTTTAAGCCAATTTTGGAATGCCAACGTTTTTAGGTAGCCATAAAATTCCAACTGCAAAGGGTGTTCAATCGTGGTGTAACTAGTCTCATAGATCCATTACTACTAAATAGCGAGTTGAATCCTCGATGAGTGCTCCATAATTGCAACCTTGTGTCACATATTACCTGTGACCTTAATCTACTACCACATTGTTACGACCTGTTTAAGGGTCAATAAATAATAACTCAACACGGCGATACAATGTAGAGAACAGATGTACTCAGCAATATATCAACATACAATGAAAGGGTTTGTTACAGCGTACACGAAGAACATGTATCTGCTACTTCTCACTTGAGTAGCTTTGCTCTGTTAGATATACCCTTTGGGTAAGTCTATGTTCGTGTTATAGGTGATTCACCTGCAACACACATATTCTATTATGTAAGCTAATTAAATTCTAAATGTGTTAAGTATTTCCTTAGCAGCTCCAACAGTTTTACTGATAGCTTGATTATAACGGCATATCAACCCGTCTGGGGTTATTTTATGTCAATAGGCTAGAGAGTCGCGTATATTGTACGTTTATATTCATATTCTTGTGCAGTTGTTTCATATGAGTTTTTTTCCACACAATTATATGGTAATACGTATTCCTATCTCACACGAGTAATTTGCACACAGTTATTCTATCAATATTATGTCAAAATATTAAATGGCAAACCTCTGAAATTAGTAGTCCAGTTAATATAGCACGGTAGTAATATCTCATCTACTGAAAGCGATGTAAGCATACACATAGTTAAGGCATTGACAACTAATAACAGATTTTCGGTCATATGGAAATCTAATCTCTTTAATAAAATAAAACAGGAATTCTTCCGAGTTGTAGCCGTGTCAATACAACAGTATGGTTGCACTAATTTGACTTTAACGAAAATCCTTGAGAAAAATCTACTCATGAATTACACAAACATTGTGCGTGCTGTTTTTAACAAATCATACAAGCAGCACTTTAGAAAAGAGCAAAACATCAAATTAGACGAACAAGACATGCTGAGCACTAGAGAAGAAGCACGGATGAAATCATAAGCGAAGTTTTCTAATGGACACACAAGTATAGTCTGACAAGCAAAATCTTACATTTATCAGCTCTGTACGGACACTGGCTGCCATCTAATGGACTTACTAAGAGCTATTAACGATAGATTCAAGGGAATCCGTGCTGTCGATACCCCTTGATGAAGATTATGATTTGGTATCACGTCATGCTATGCAATACTAATCATTTTTAACCATATCTATTTGACCTCTAAAATAACATTGGCGATTAATGGGTATTCAAAAACTCCGCATAACTCCAATAATTGAACTTTACCACCAGATGCAGTGTAGATTCAGAGCCAGAATACTCATTGAGAGGGGGGGGCTGACCCCTCTGCTGGGGATACAGTTAGAGTTCGAAAGTGTTAGCCTTCAAACTTGTGATAAATAATATTTCAAATGTCGAGTTTCTCGGGCAGTATTCTTAAAAGATTGACAATTTGAGGATCCCTTCAATAAAGATATCAGGAATAACCTTAAGTTTAAAATTTATGTTTAGTCTAATTATTGTTCCTCAACGCCTGTCCTCCTTCCTGCTGGCTGAAAAATGGTTGAAAATATAAAATGTTGCAATATATTATCAGAGCGGACTTTACTGGCTATAATAACCATCTTTAAACAAATATAGCTTCGAGTAACTATTTTTAACACTAATTATTCATACACAATTAATACAAAAAATATTAAGATTATAAATAAAATATAAAATAAAATAAATGAAAAGATTTTAAACGAAAGATATTAGGATTATATTGTTTCTAATGACACATTTCACAGTCGAAACGGATATTATTAGATATTATTCAATGTCAAACTCTACAGCATTAAAACTCATTGCATCATTAATTATTTGAAGTAGCATGTTTTTATTAAAATTATTTCTAAGTTCTTACCTTTACAAACTATACACTACTGAACCACATCCTTAAATAATGCAGGGGGGGGTTCCGTGGGTACTGATTCCAGTTGCGCTATTATGTTCAATTTCGGACTAATACATTTTGTGAATGTTGTGAACATGAGATTAAAGAAGATGAATATGCCAATAAAACAAATAAACCAAAGTTCAAATACTGAAATGTTGGTTATAAACTCGACGAGTTTGTTTGAGACCCTAGCCCTGCCCTGGGAAAGGCATGCATCCAAATTCCAGCTTTGGATGCAATAATATGACTGACTGGACTCTTTTATTTTGATATGATAAAAGGTCTAGGTGAAAGAAAACTCTGAACTCAAATCTGTTAAACTTTTAAAAATCGACCCTACGCCACATCCTGCTCGTGCTTGTGTCAGATACTGCAACGCTCGCCTGATCATTACCTCTGGTATTGCTGCAATTTCATTGCAAATAGAATCTTTCTGCGACATTGGGTCTTTAGGTATACCCAAAGGAAGTAATAACAAGGGGATAGATATCATGATCCAGCCACGTAGTAAGATGAGACCCATTGGAAACATCTAATCTACCATTAAATCCCAATCTCATCATATATGGATCTTCTACCATCTTTTTTCTTCTACTCTTTCATTTCAGATCGATCTGCATGCATCCCTTTTTTGCAGACTATTCATATGTCTTTCCAATGACACACACACACACACACACACACACACACACACACACATATATATATATATATATATATATATATATATATATTATATTTATATATATATATACAAATTTGACCGGCGAATAATGCAAACAGGAAAAGTCAAAATTATTCAAACAGTAGAAAATGTCGTTTGAGATTTATTGGTTCGTGTAAGTATAAGCAACTTACATAATTATTTCATTAGAATATTTGTTATAATTTCAGCAATGAACATCACGCGGCGCATAGAGTGTCACCATTGTTATTCTCACGCTAACAACACGATAGGGAAGACAAAGGAGATGATGTCTACGTGAAATAGAAAATTATTAACTCCTACAAGTCGAGAAATAGTTACATTACTATTTCAATCTACATATTTCATATATATATATATATATATATATATATATATATATATATATATATATTATAAAATGGATACAATAGAAACCTACTCGAGTTTAACCATAAGGATCTTCAGGGTTAAATCCACTGAATTAATCGAGGTACCGATTTCTTGCAGTCGATCACACGTGTGTTCATTGTATAAGATATTACGTTATAATGTTATATAATAAGTAACGTAATATCTTATACAATGAACACACGTGTGATCGACTGCAAATTAATTGGTACCTCGAGTAATTCAGTGGATTTAACCCTGAAGATCCTTATGGTGAAACTCGAGTAGGTTTCTATTGTATCCATTTTATAATAAATTTGCTCTCCTTCGTAACGATCGTGCCCATATTCACCGGTAAGCCACCTTTTATCTTTATATATATATATATATATATATATATATATATATATATAAGCAAAATTGATAAGGCAAATAGTGATATCTATCTTATGCTATTTATTTCTTTTGTTTTCATTTAGTTTCAAAGGTTTTGTAGAAAAGAATTATTTTAATTTTTTTTCCAGATCTGTTGATACAATAAAAGCGAGGCAAATATATTGGCATATTCATTTGATGAATGAAAACCATATTTTGATTTAATTATCTTTAATTGCCGATGTGTGTGGATCCCAAGAGGAAAAATAAATCTTATTTGGTTACATTCCATGAGAGTATCTTGCCCAGCCTATGAACTTTTCAACCTTTAAAATAATAAAAATAACAACTTTCATTACCATCAAAGAACATAAGGAAAATTTGCAAACGAACCCTGACTCCTTAACTCAACTAAAAACCAAATAGGAAGAATCGGCAAATTGATCTTGAATAACATTTCGGATAAACTGAATAATGCAATGAATATAAATCAACGGAAAACATACAAAACATGCATTAATTGATTCCACGGAATACAGAATAAAAGTAAGTGTGTATTATTATAGTTTGGTATAAGTATTTTTATCCTTCAATTGCTGAAGAGCTACTAAACAAATCTTCAAACTTAGCTCAAAAGCACACACACACACACACACACACACATAATATATATATATATATATATATATATATATGATAAAAAATAGATGATGATGATGATGAAATAAAAAGGATTAAACATTGTCAACAGTCCATCCTTTTTTGCCAAAACTCAATCTAGGCTAAAAGAAAATACTAATAATTTATTTGACATTAATATGGGAAGTCTTTGCGGTGATGAGACATGCAAAATCGTAGGAATATTCCTTTTTGGGTAATTGGACCAGGGAATAAATAAAGAAAATGTTGGACTTAACCGTAATGAGGGATTATTTTTTAGTTTTAATAATAGTGATGATCGTTAGGTGGATTGTGCAAGGAAAAAAATAGAACTTTTAAAATCCGTAACTTAAAATTAGATCTAGCGTCTAATTAAAAAAAAATTTACTTTCTTGACACCGCTTTTGATTTAAACAGCGATGCTTGGCAACCCAAAAAGAAAAACCCCAAAATCACCCGATGTATATTAATATAAAATCGGATTATCTTCCCATTATTACTAAACATATTTACAAATCTATACTTGCTACAAATTCAAGCAATGTTGATATTTTCAACAAATCTTAAACGGTATATGAAAATTCCCTAAAAATAGTGGATAATACTATAAATTGATTACACACAAAATAATAACAGCATTGAGAAATAGAAATATCATATGGTTCATCCAGTCTTACAACAACACTTTCAAAACAAACGTGGAGTAAATATATGTCTAATTAAAGAAAAAAAACTTGGAAAAATCATCTACGCTGAACAAACTTTTCAATAAGAATAATTTCTAAATTTAGTGATTATTGTATGAACAATATCAAAAACATCATTAACAAATAAAAATATTAAATGAAAAGGACAATAAGCAGAATAAAAAATGCAGCTTTAGTGATAGAGTCAACTGTCCCTTGAATGTTAATTGAATGGTAATTGTTCAATTAACAATATATACAATGCCACCATCAAGGAAAAGAAGAACACAAATAATGAAAAAATACACGTGGCTGCCACTTAACTGAATTGGAAAAACAGATGGTACAATCACAACCTCAGCCTCAATAACAGAAGACAGTACCAATCTATCAAAACTTGCATGTCATATAAAATGTAAGAGGCAAAGTCCCGTTAATAAATAGGGATATCGTAAAATAATCCTAGGATTATAAAGGAGGTCAATACAACAGCAGGCTGTGACTAGAAGAAAAATATGTATTCTACAAAATTCTGATAAAAATTTACTGAAAAAAAGAAGCGAATTAGTTTCTAAATGTAGACATGTCAACAGATTTCTCTTGTGTCATCTATCACCTTCACCTAAATGAACCCATACTTTACACCCCTCTATTTTTACTACGTGAGAGAGAAAAAGGGAAAATGGAAAATAAGGAAAAATCTATTATTAATTTTTATTTCTGTTTTTTTAATAATTTTCTATATATTCATTTTAATATCATTATTTTTTTTTTTTTTACATCTGAATGTCACATACAAGAATGTTTCGATTAAATAGATCTAATCATGTGAACACACTTGATTAACCAATTTTTACTATTGTTATACACCTAAAACTTGAGTAACGGTAGATAATTTGATGGTTTATATTTTATACCTGCTTTGCTATTATAGCATTAAAGCGCTCTTTCTATACAACACTTTTCTTATTTGCTGTCCCTGTGTGTGTGTGTGTGTGTGTGATAAATGGATGTCATCTTAAATATCATTTAAGCCTATCATATATAAAAATCCCAGCCAAAGACAAAAAAGAGTAAAAACATCTCCATGACAAGTGGTTAAGGCTATTTCTAATTTATTTATTTCTCATAGAAGCACTTTTGTTCCAACTAATATTCTCCCCATAAATACACTACAATATATTACACCCCATGAATAAGTGAATTCTCAATATTTTAATGGCATTTTTTCTAAACAAAAGATGTTAGTATTATATTATTTCTAGTAGGACTTAACAAAATCGGAACGGATATTGTTATACATTATTTATGCTGTAGAACTTAGTAATAATACCTAATAATATCTCTTTTGATTGTACATGATTTCTGGGATGAAATGTAATTTTTTTAAAAGCAACATTGATCCTATGAAAAATCTAATTTTACTATTAACATTTTTGGGTTTTGTGATTGTCATCATTTTGTTTTAAAGATTATATCAATTAAATACTTGCTCCTGGGAGCTATACATTCATAAAGCCACACCCGAAATTTTGCAAAGCTCACCTATTAACTGCCTCTGGTATTTCGACAATTTCTTGACGAATAAAATCTTTCGGGTCGTCAGTTGTCTGCAGTTTACGTTTCAAAACTTGAGCATTCAAGTGTTTCCATAGAAAATAATCGCAATAGGATGGATATGGCGAGCGAGCTGGATACAGAATGTCACCACTTAGTGAGATGAGGTGCCCGGAAAACGTATCTATCAACCACTTCATCCCTCATCTTCTAGGTTTTTATTTCTTTTACTCAGTTTTTGCATATATATATATATATATATATATATATATATATATATATATATATATATATATCCCTCTGTGTATTTCCCAGACCCTTTACACCTCTTTCTATTCATATCAACCAATCAATCAACACACATATACACACACGTATATGTATATATATATATATATATATGTGTGTGTGTGTGTGTGTGTGTGTGTGTTTGTGGTGTGTGTGTGTGTGTGTTGTGTGTGTGTGCATGTCCATGTGTGCACGCGTGTGTGAGTGTAACCTAAAAAAGACAATTACTCAGGTCGTTGTCACTGTCACTATATTTCATGTCCGAAAATCCGAGCACTCTAATTTTATTGCCACCATTTGCTTTTCACTTTGCTTCTTTATTATTGTTAGTATATATATATATATATATAATATATATATATATATATATATATATATATATATATATATATGGATGCGTGCGTGCGTGCGTGCGTAATTGTAACCCTGCTTCATATCAAAAGATATTGCACACACTGATTATTCCTATCAGCAGGGCTTAGAATACGCCTAACAAACCCCTACAGAAAGTTAGGATCCCCTCTATCTATCGGTAGTCCTTTGTAGCTGCATCTGATAGGAAAGCTCCATTTCTGGAGATCTGGTGAGTCTGGAATACCCCTTCATTGCCATCACTCCCAGTTTCGTTCTCAGTGGTCGTACTAGTTAGGGACACATTATTCGGGTCTCATCTATGGGTCAAATAGATCTGTTTAAAATTATTCGTGTTCGATACAACCGTTTGCATAAAAACTTTCTTAAGAAATAACTACAAAGAATGTAAATATAAACGTTCAGTGAACACAATTTCCTTTTTATTATTCCTAGATATGGCGTTAAATTCAACCAATTAATCAATCAATCAATCAATAAAAAATCTACATCATGATATTTAATGCTGCTGCCCAGTGACATACGTCTCATTCAGCAGTTTTTATGCCATCGTGATATATGAAAGAAACAACATAGAAGCATATTGATTGTTTATTTGATTTGAATAAATATATGCTTCAAAAAATTTGATATTTTGTAATCTAATAACTTGACCAACTCTAGTTCAAACGATCTCAAATTTAAACCTGTATAGAATCAAATCAAAATTGTATGTTTTTTGTCCTTTTCTGGTATCGAAATGCCATTTACTTGAAAAGAAAAGACATTTAAACATTGAATATAAAATTGTGAGTTGTTTCCATACATACTATACACACTGTTAAATTCCAAGTCACATTGAAATCAAAGAGGTTGAAAGAGCAAATTCAGCTGCAAAAGGATCCATGAGATAAAAAAATATCAAACAGATATGAAATAACAAATAATCTTGTACATAAAAAACAAACGACAACGACAATGAAACAATAATACTCATAACAAGCTAAAATAAAAGACATAAAACTAATATTAGTAACACGGAAAATTGACCCTCATGGAAGCCGAAAAGATGAGGTCATTCTGACTAGACCATACACATACTTTCTTACTTAAAAGTGATCATCACAAATGTATATGTGGAGAACTACTCACAATCAAATATCTTTAAACAATACAAATAAAATAATCTTCTAAATATGTAATTGGTATTATTGTATTGAATTATTTTTTACATCGAGTTAAAATAGTATTTTGTCTTCGAACGCGTGAAATATACACATTCTTTTTTCCATGACTGAATTTGTGTTACATCATTTCTAAAATCAAAGTGGCAACTCTTTATCTTCTTGAAATTTTACACTTAATTAGGAAACACTTAACTACAAGCAGAAACGTGTATTTTTCTTTTTCGACCTTTCGAAGTGAAACCACAACAGACCAAAGTTGAAGGAGATCTCTTCAAAAATTATAAGAGAAGCGCAAAAAAAGCACGGAAACTGCAGAGAAACCCAACAATCAATCAAACAAACAAACAAATATATGTTGTTAGAATTTGAAATCATTTGTACGAGAATTGATCAATTTATTAAATTATGAATTTTTTTATACACCCTGAGCATCATAAATGATATCAGATCTTTTGAAATACTCAGTTTTATTCGAAAAGAAATTTGCAAAATATTAGGATCCCATGAATCATGACGAGTACAGTTGCCTCCAATTAAGCCATCCAATTTATGTCTTGAAGGAAAATAACTTGGTGCCGTCATTACGTTCGTCTGTTGTTGTTTTTTACCCCGAGAAAAGTGGACGTTTCTGTCGAAAATCAAGTCATTAATAAAGTAACATCAGCCACAAGACTTTTTTTTTCAATGTTCAATTGCAGTAAATTTCTGTCTAGCGTCTCATATGCCACATTATTTATAATCTGATCGTTTTTATGTCAAATGATAACTCTTTGATGTTCTTGAGATAACACTTCCCTGCAATGGAGTTCGAGATTGATTTCGGTCAAGTGCTAGTATGACTATAGAAAATTCAGTTCAATTAGACTTACTGCAGTTGCTAAAAATACTTAGTCAAGAACATTCACTCTTATTGATTATATATACGAAAATCCGGGTGTAAGAGTTAGGAAGCAAGTCTTGCAAGATCCATTACTACTGCATTGCGAGTTCAATCCTCGGTCGCTCTCCCATACTTTTAAAGTAAAGGATTTCTAGTTTTTGTTCCCAACATTCGACTTTAAAGAAAGAATAGATGCACCATAGTTAAATATTAAAAATAAGAAAAAGAAAAATAATTATTTAATATGATTTATTCGAAGATAAGATGCTGTTCTTAAAAAGCAGATCCCTAATAAACAGCAGGAACATATAATCTAAAGTGAAATATGGACGTCCATAGTTTTAAATCCCAAGGTATTCATTTACATAAAAAGAGTTCATGTATCTATCTAATGTAATAAAATTCTAAACTACAGATTTACGATAAACTATGATTATCGTAATTCCTTCAAAATTGTTTTGATTATGTGTCACATTCTAACCGTGATGAACGAGTTGGGTAATAAAGAGGCACCCCTGGTGTAATGGTTATCTGCGTAGGAAAGGGACACAGCAAAACGAGTTGCGTACAAATCTTGTACGGGGCTGTTTCACATAGCACTAATATCACTGGGAAAGGTATGAATTCAAACTATTCTCCCTCTAGCTAGGGGTAAATGGACTCTTTAACCTTGGTATGGGAACCGGTCTAATAGAATGAAAACTCTGAATTCAAACCTGTTAAACTCCGCTTAAAAATTGACCTTGTTTCGCATCCTGCTCCTGTGGAGGGGTTGGTAAATTCAAATAATCACCCACAAAAAGGAAAGATCGATGGTTTTTCTTTTGGGTCAAACACTTCTTTATATACAAAAAGTGATTCATTATCGTCAACGATGCACTTGAATCTATAATTGCTTGACATACTTGAAACCATATAACTGTGTCGAAATCTTCTGTATTAGATAGAAATACTTAAAACCATATAATTGTGTGCCAACTAATTATTAGTATCATTCAATAAGATTAGTTGCATGAAACCATATAACTGTGGAGGAATTATTTCTAAATGAATAGTTACTGGAAGCTCGGATTGTTTACAAAGTGTTGTTATTTTTAGTTAGATGAAAACATATCCGAGTATCATTCAATAAATAACGGGAATCTTTTGGGAAAAAAAAATCATTTATCAGAATTTTTTCCATAAATATGAACTCTGCATTCTTAGGAATTTGTTTATAGCAATAATTATTTATTTTCACAAAATTATTTGTTTTGGAATTATTCAAAATGGCTGTAAGTTAAGAAGAGTGATCTAGGCATGAATAGAGGTCTGTTATTAAATCTTTGGTGACAAAGAAATACTGACCATGTGAAATTTATTATAAAATATATGATGCATACAGAAAAGCATGTTTTCATCAAAAATGTTTATAAATGGGCTAAATATGGGTTTGCTTTAACGAATCAGAGTCAAAAAGACAGTGCATGTAGTGAGAATACACTGACTCTCTGGTAAAAAAAGTTCCAAGCGTATGGGTCAGTAAGGATTGTAATGTTCACAGTGTTCTGGGACATGAAAGGAACCATTATTATTGATTTCCTTGAAAAATGTATAACTGTAAACAGTCTTCTTATTTCCAACTCCTTGAGCAATATTAACATAATTTATTGAATGACCTTTGTATTCGCTTAAAATACTTGAAAGCATATAATTGTCTACAAATATTTTATTGGCATTACTCCCAGTTGCACTCAATCTGGAGTAGTAATACCTTTTATTGTCAAGTCTATGCGTTAATTGGATATGTTTTATATAACATTTGAAATGATTTAGAACTACATTCATTTATTAGCTCTTAAACTTTTGATATTGCAACTAAGTATGAAGTGTTCAGGTATTTGGAAAGCGCGGGAAGATAGATTTCTCTACTGTATATGATTGAATAGCATAATTGTTACCCTGACTTTGGCAAAAGTAATCCAGCAAGGGTTGACATGCCATTTAATCAACCATATATTTGTTTGCAACTTATTAGTATTTGATAGGAATACTTGAAAACATAAGCGTGCAAAACCTATTTGTATTTTTAGTTATTTAAAGCCATAATTGTTTGCAAAGATTATCAAATATAAAATTACATGAAATCATAGAAATATTTGAAAGAATTGCCGACTTCGGCATTAAATGACCCAAAAGAGTTAATATGCTGTAAAATTAATTAACCTAAGCAAACGAGAGAAAATCATTCTAGCTTTTTAAAAGGAGTCAAATGATGCGATGGTGGGAGCGTTGTCATCTGTTTGAGATAGTATTTTACGCAGATATCTATTAGGAAATATCAGGTTGGCACAAATGTAATATCCGATTTTAGAGTCTATATCATAAATGAAAAAAAATTATGCCTATAGCAATATCTAACCATAAACACAAAGTTCATTGCTTTCTATAACCCTATTCCATCTGTCAACAAGCTTAAACTACCCTGGCGGCTGGAACTAGCGAATACGCCAACCGCAACTCTTAAAAGGTGAAAGACCTCACCCTCTATTGACCATGGGTGGCGACCCGTAATGCCTGAGAAAGGTATCCTAGTTGCCAATGTGGTCACGTGGTATATAACGCTCATGATATTAAACTAAAAATAAACACTTTTTTTAGTGGTAAAATGAGGGCAGTTCTCCTTTGTAGTCTTTGGCTAAGCTGAGAAATTTGTATTTACCCAACCCCTCTAAGAGCAGAATGTAACATAAGGTCAATTTTTAAGTGGAATAAATCTGGTTTTAATTCAGTGTTTTCGTTTGCTTAGAATAGTTGCCTAACCAAGGCTAAAGAAGCCAGTCTGTCCCCATATTTTACCATAGCTGATAGGATAACACATTGATTTATACTTTTTCTATGGATGTTAGCACTAAATGAAACACAAACAGCTTCGTTCAGGATTTGAACTTCCATCGATGATAATCAAGGAGTTGGCATGTATGTAGTTAGCGATATACAACTTGGAAAAAAAATAAAAGTATGACAATTCAAAATAAGAAGAAAGAACACATTCGAAATATTACTTGTTCATTGTGCTGAAATGAAGAAGATTATAATAGTGTAAAAGTTTATAATTAAATAGATGTGCTCTGACTATAAAGTTGGCTTGTTTTGAAATAAATGTTTGCAGATGGCTTGTTAAAACTTTAATATTGGTTGGGTTGTTGGTTGGTTGGATTTTAACGCATTTCAGTCCCTAGGTTATTGCACGTTTTTGTTTTGTTCCTTCTTTAGGATTGGTTTATTTAATACTACTTATTTATTTGCACACAATTATAGGATTTCATGTATTCCTATCTAACATAACATAATTTGCAGGCAATTGTATGGGTTTAAGTAAATGATAATTAGCAAACAACTTCAGCTTCAAGTAACAATTATTAATACAAGTAATTTGCATACAGTTATATGGTACCAAATAGTTCTATCTAATACAAATAATTTGTACTGCCACTCTGAGTGAGAGAGGATCTCGGAGTAATTGCACTGAAGGGATTATCCCTCCGACACCGAGATGCAGAACTGTATCCTCATCACCAAATATTTAGTGTCAAAGATAAGTAAGTAAATAATTTTATAAATGATAGTTAAATGGAATTATACAGATAGACATAATTTGAATGGAAGTATATTCTTTATTCAACACTTGTTTTTTTTTTTTTAGAGTAAAGTGAATATTTTACAGTTCACAAAGGAAAGAATTTAGAAAGCCAGAATAATTTATAATAAAAATCTCGATAAATAGAATATTCAGAATTATAAGTTGCAATGTCACAATGATGTCTTGAAGAATGTTATTGCTTGGAACTGAGCAATTTCATTTGACAAGTAACATCATTTTGAGTGTATATTTACAATGAAGATGAAGTAATTAACTGATATAATTTTATCATAAAAGTCGCTTTCTAACGTAATTGGCGGATGAGTATCACTTAATTTAACTTTAAAGACGATTAAATAACACTAGACGTGACAAAAAACCCAAACACAGAAAAATACTTTATTAACAAGTAACTTTAAATTCCACTTTATCTAAGAATCGTTTAAAAGAAAGGAAAAGTAATAAACTACATGGGTCTGATATGTTTAAAGGAATTGTTATTTGGAGGTGTCCATACTGTAAAAAGGAAATGGATACGGCGAACCGAGTTCAAATCCTGAGCGATGGTATTTACCAAACGGTGGTTGTTCCCAGTCAAATCTATCTTTAAAAAACTGGGGCAAACATAAAAAATGGAGTAGTTAAAAAAGAAAACATTCTGGTAAAGCACAAAGCGCAAAAAATAGAAAATTTATTAAGCTTGAATGTTTTATTAAAGAAAAATGTTTTGCATCTTATCTGCTATTATGTTATTTACTGCTGAATGAAGTATCGAAATAAACATCCTCTAGGTGTGTTAATTCCATAATCCATGTTTAAAGAGAGAAAAAGAATAATGAATAGAGATTTTTTAAGTTAAACAAGGAATCCGTTTCATTTTATCACCCCAGAACTTAGAGTAACATGCAGGACCCGATTCTCTCTAATCCGATTGTGTTTAGCTGGTGCTATTTAAATATGTTTTTTATAATTAAAGTTACGAAATAATAAGAATACAGAAATAGTTTGACTTGATTAATGACTTTGACTTAATTTAACCACGTGTAAATCTAAATAAAACTAAAAAGGTTCTGGAAGCAATCATTACTATTCAATAAATCATATAAGTAAATGTGGGAGTCTCGCCCTGATGAAATGTTAACAAACTAACAAGTCACAACTGTCGTTAGTTAAATTCCAAGTTAATGCATCCCAATTTGTGGTTCTGTATTTGTACGAAGATAAACTTATAATAGATATCAACTTTTATTTTTCTGACGCAAGTCAACTTGGGAAAATGATGCGTGAGTTCTCGCCATTATCTCGAATGAACGGGAATAGTTTGCATGAACCTTGTTTGTTGAAATGGGAATTTTATTAATAGGATTAATTTGCAGATTATCAGACCGATAACCATCGCGTTCATCGATAAGGATTAAGAAATATTGAGTTATCTTACGACCGTCAAGTTTCATAAATTCATTAAAGCGATTATCTCAAAGCTAGAGAACAATTTTACTCTACTGATGCCGCTTTTAAGACAATACAAGAAGAAGAAGAAGAAGAAGAAGAAGAAGAAGAAGAAGAAGAAGAAGAAGATCAACAACAACAACAACAACAACAACAACAATATCAATAATAATAATCATAATAATAATAATCCTTTCAAATGTTCACAAGAGAGTGCTTCATCCGCACTGATGATCAAACTATTAAACAAGTAAATATTCAAACGATTTAAAGGTTCTTCCGTTCTAAATGTTTGCCCTGTTTACGAGATTTAGAATACACTGTATCCACTGCATAGGGTGTTCTAGTTATGACACTAAACTGCGTCTGAGGCCGAGCGTCCAATTCTGATGCTCTGTGGAGAGTAGAATACACCTTCATTGTCCTTACTCCTAGGTACATTCTGTTTGGGTCGACAATAGATTTGTTGGAAAAGATTATAAGATAAAAAGGCTTGAAACCATAAAACTATGTGCAAACAAATCTTCATTAGATAAGAATACTTACTCTAATCCATTTTTATATAAATTATTTTAAAGTATTAGATTAGAAACCCTGTTGATGATGCTTAGAATACGTTGATTGCAACCTCTACAAAGGGGTGAGAATTTTCCCAAAAAAGGGAATGTTCTGTGTATTTTCCTCTGGATCTGATAGTGAGGCTGATAGTGAGTCCACTGACCCGGAGTGGAAGTACCTGTTATGGTTCAATTTATGGTTCAAATAGATCTATTGGGATATTATTAGAATGGAAAATAGACATAACTCGAATTTGATTAACGTAACTATTATTGTCATGGAATCGATTAAAATCCTGGATGAGTATTTGCGTTTCAATTTCACCCTAATGCTCTTGGATAATTCCTGAACCAATCTGTTCAAACCCCCACCCTACCCCACCAAGCTAGGGGTAAATAGTAGGGTAGACGAGCTTCATTAGTTCTAGTAAGGCAGCTAGTCCATGAGGAGAAACACTTGAAATTCAAACCAGCTTTACTCCGCTTAAAAATGACTTTGTGTCACATCCTGCCCGTAGTGTTTGGTACATATAAACCCATAACTCAACTCCCTGTAGCTGAACCAATTCTTTACTTTCATCGGTGGACAAATCTAAGGATACCTTATCATAGAAAAGTTTATACTATAATATTCTATTTTCACAATAATTCGGTAGCAAATTGAAGTAACAATTTAATATAATGATAGATGAAGAGCTTAATTTTCATACAGGGTTATTAAC
Organism: Doryteuthis pealeii; assembly: GCA_023376005.1. Lineage (NCBI taxonomy): Eukaryota > Metazoa > Mollusca > Cephalopoda > Myopsida > Loliginidae > Doryteuthis > Doryteuthis pealeii. The sequence continues at coordinate 785,339 of CM042143.1, read as the reverse complement.
GTTGGGTAATGTTATAAAGATCTAATTACAGTAGAACAGTCTGTACAGCTACAATTCTAATTCCTGTTCCACGACGAGGCGTTTTTATGGAGGGGGGGTCATTAAAATATCTAAACTGTTACATTTTTACGGCGGTCTATTTGGTGTTATAACCAGTGTTTATATATCCTATTTGTTTGATCATATCTCATGAGATTTACAGAAATTCAAAAAGTGTCATTAGATAAAAGAACCGTATAAAAAAAACTTTTGATATTTTACATAAAGTCATAAATCATAAATTTTACATAAAGTCCTGAATCAAGAATCAATTATCTCCGTTGAAACGTATGACGCGTCTTCATTTGCACGACATGATTAAATGTGACAAATGGCTTCAAGTAATTGCTATACAGACAGATGAATCATCAGACATTCTGTAATTGGGAAGAAATCTTGAAAAGAAAATCGCTTTCCTTTGAGAGCACACATACCTGGACTTTAATCCGACGCCACCTATCATTTATCAGAAGGTACTAATTTACAAAGCTTACAATTAGAAGACAACAAGGGGAATCGAACTCAGTTCAATAGTAATGATCTGCGACATGAACTCTACTGATAAATACAAAAATAAGCCTAGTCTGGTATAAGGTCACAAACATGCGGCAACAAATGAGAGTTAGCAATGGTCTGTAATTTTAATTCCATGGAAAAGGGTCTATGATATTTAATAGATTTACCTTAGTCTGACACAAGACCATAAATACAGAGTACCTAGGGTACCCTAGTTTTATTGTATGCAAAATTACCACAAAAATCAGATTCACGATCTTTTCTTTATTCGTACGAAGCGTAACGGTTATCGTCGCCAGAAATATAATCGGTGACCCTAGTTCAAATCTTGGACGAGGCTGTTTGCGTTTCTCTTTGCGCTAATGCCCTCGGAAATTGCATGAATCCCTCTCTTCTTTCCCCAGTTATAGATACAATAGTAGGACAGACTGGGTTATTTAGTCTTGATAAGGTAAACTATTCCATGAGAAGGAAAATTCTGAATTCAAACTAGCCTTACTCCGATTAAAATTGACCCTGTGTTCCATCCTACTCGTGTCAAGGGGCTGGGCAAATACATATTTTATTTTGACTCAAGATCATAATTAAGGCACCAGTGACATCGTAATCAAATAGACGTGCGAGTAGATAGGTTAATTTCTTTAAAAGCCATCTGCCGAAAGTGAAACAGGTTGCCAAAATTAAAGATATCATCCAGTAGACTAGGTGTAACAAGATATGCTTCATTTATCATCCCGCTCTGAAAACATCAATTAAGGAAAAGGTATCAAATTCACTAGATTTGATTGACCATCTAAGTGGTTGTGGAGAAGTCAAACGAAAATAAGTTGGGGTTTTTCGATTTGCTCTCATTGGTGTCTGGCGACACAAGAAGACAAACGATCGCGTGAACGGAGAGAGATTGAACCATTCAAAGATACAAGAAGTGCTGATTTCTACTCGACTGAAAAATCTCACCCACACAACGAATCTGTTTCCACATATTTCCACGGATTCAGAAACTGAACGGAAGGAATAAACCAACAGAAAGTTTTACACTTGAGGTATTTTGTATTTTCCCTCACCCATCAGACGATCTGGCCTCACTGACTAAGCACTCTTCTATGACTATACCACACAACCAATCAGGATTGAAATCAGAAGAGTCGTAATCAACATGACTAGCTCGCTCTGTTTTGTTTTTTTATAAGAAAAAAATAAATCGGCAAGAGTCGATCGAACAGTAATAGTCTGCGGGACTAGCTTGTTCCACTGTGTATGTTTATTAGTGAATACAAAGTATATCCTGTGTTGCCCAGTTCGAGGTAATAACATGGTATATAATGATATATTAAGAAATGTGGGAGGCGCTGGTTGTGTAATGGTTATTGAAGTAAAAATGGACAAGGCAAACCGAGTTAAAATCCTGGACGTTGTTACTTGCAATTTATGTAGCACTAATACACTTGGAAAGGTATGAATCTAAATATTCTTCTTCAAGCTATCAGTTAATTGTAGGGTAGATTGGTCTTTTTAATCTTGTTTTGCAAGTGATCTAGGAAAATGAAAACTCTGAATGTAAACCTGTCAAACCTTGTGTCATATTCTGCTCGTGCAGAGGAATTGGTAAATTCATGTTTCATGGCCAATTTCTTCTAAATTGATCATTTTTACATTAATCATTTATTTCATTTATTCATTTTTCTTTGAAGTGGGTCCTCGTACAATATTTATTGAAATAGTCTCGTTCCGTTAGAAATAATTATGTGATTATTACGAAAATAAAATACAAATAATCTTTATCTATTAACACTTTTCAACAAAAAATAACATAAATTTTAAAAGATTACCTTATTTTCGATCATTTCTTTTTACATAGAAGATAAAATATGAAAAACAGGAATATCAGTGACGATTTACAGTCATGTGGATTTTCGCAAATTAATATTTATTTATGAATAAAAAAAATAAGAGAACGTTATTTAATTGTTATCTTTCGCCTTTTGTGTCATTCTTTTCGCAATGCAACATCAATGTACTACTTACTTGTTTCGGTCTTGATTTGATTTCGAAAGTTGAAAGACAAGAGAGATAATTGTAGCGGTGTGTATAAGATATGAACAATTTTCAAGCTCGAATCCTCATAACTCGACTCCCGGTAACCGAATCGACTCCAAACTAATTTCACTTTCATTATCGGCAAAATATAAGAATATCTCATTTATGTTGAAATGTCCTATTTTCCCAATAATTCGCTTACATTCAAACAGATGCAGGGGTTTAATACTACGCTAGATAACCAGATTAATTCTGATGTTATTAATGTTCGGTAATGGAATAAAGATCGATCTACAGGAGGAACCGTCTCTATATCTACAATTCTAATTTCTGCTCCACAACAATGCGCTTTCTTTTTTGTTTGTTTGTTTTTGTTTTTTGTCTTTTTGTTTGTTTTTTTTGTTGTTTTTTTGCATTTCGTATGGATATATTTGATCCATCGACATTCGTGCAGTCAGCCAATAGTTGGCTAGTAATTAACGCTACTCTATTCCAGGGAAAAGGTCTATTTCAGTTTCCAGATGCAGCCATACGTTGCCGGTATCTTTGTTTGACAGGTGGTTGTTGCCTCGAGGGTTTCAACTTACTTTATTGCAGCCATATGCTTACTGTTATTTGACAGATGCTTGTATATTTACGAGCAAAAACCAAAAATATACCAAAAAGAAAAGCATTTTTCATCATATTTTGTGCAATTACTCTGGTTTTGTTTTTTTACTTATTTGTTATTTTTTTTTTGTTTTCTGAACAGATTTAAGATATGTGACAATAATATGCAACATGGTTTGTGTCACTGATCTTCTTTGAAAATAGTGAGGAAAATCTAAAGAATAAAGGCATATTCATTTACAGCATTTTCATGGTTCAAGAACTCTAGTTACAACTGGTATAACCGTCACCTTCATGTTTCACAGATTTTTCTGCTCTCGGAGAAGATACATGTATTTGTCTATTTTTCCCATTATTATTATTATTATTATTATTATTATTATTATTATTATTATTATTTCACACCTGCTGTAGCCGGTGGTTCACTGGAAGCTGAGTGACAACAAGTCTCCTCAGGTTTCCAGGACTCTTCTGAGTATTCTAGCCGATCTTAACAATGCTGTAGTTTGAATGGTCTCGATTCTTCCTTTGATTTCTAATTCACCCAAATCTTTTCCAGAGCTTGGGAACCATTCCAAGGGCCCTAATTACAATTGGTACGACGTTCATCTTCATGTTCCACAATTTCCTCAGGGTTTTTTTGTATTTAAGCACCTGTTTTGAACTCACTCTCTCTCTCTCTCTCCTCTCTCTCCCTCTCTCTCTCTCTCTCTTGCTTCTCGGGAATTAAGACACTTGTCTACACCCTCCCTGTGTGGGGGTTCTTCACCCCCAACACACTGCCACTAGTAAGTGACTTTAGTCTATGGACTCTCCATAACTAACCATAGCTTTTGTATCTCATCCCTTTTCTATGTACGTATATTATCCACTATGTATCTTGTTTCATGTATATGTATTTCACGTCTTAAATGTTTCTCCACGTGCTTATATTAAAGTCCAGTGTTACATTTCACACCCTTAGTCAGAGTTGTTTTGTTCAACTAATTATAACATTATTATAACCTTGAACCTTACAAGGGGAATCGAGTGAGGAAAAGGTCTCCCTGTGGTGTAGTGGTTTACCTGCTTAATTGCAATATTGTGGTAAGCGATGTCGAACTCCAGTTGCGCTATTAGGTTCACTTTTAAACTAATACCATTGGGAAAGGTATTCACCCCCACCCCATCACAGCTATAGGTTAAATAGTACCGCTAATCTTATTCTAAAAGGATGGTTCTGGCTTTACATAACCCAGGAAAGTTGATTTGCCAATATAAAAATAAAGCAAACCAATTCTACAGAGTGCACTGCGATAAAGTGGAAATACATAATTATTTCACTCATATGAAAGGCGACGGTTTGCCTATTTTTCGTTTAAACAAGATTTTGACATATATATAAACTTCCATCGGTGACTAATACTTATTCAATAAAATTACTTATGTGATACTTGAAACGGTAAATTCTTTTTTTATTTGTTTTTATTGTTATTTTTTATGTCTTTCTGATAAATATTCACACAAGAGAAAATTCATCTTGGTCAAAATTTCTTATATAAAATCTTCGGATGGAAAAATATTCCATCCAACTATTCCCCACGGGTTTTTTTCTGAAGATTTGAAATAGTTTATGATAAAACTGTTTCGATTAAAATAAAAATACTATAAAAGCAGAAAGGAAAAATCAAATGTTCTGTGAAAATAATTGTTTAAATTTGTGTTCCATTAAAAGAAAAGCTGTGAAAAATCTTGACCTTGAAAAATCCTGATTTAAATTCAGTTTATTTCAAGCGTTGAAATTAGATTGAAAAGAAAGAAAAGATATATAAGACCCCAAGAATGATAGGATACTTCCCACATTTGAAAGATTGTACACTGCATTAAACAACAATGCGGTAGACCTCATATCACATTATTTTAATGCAGTGTGCAATCTTTATTTCAAATGTAACAAGCATCTTATTATCTTTGGGGTCTTATGTGCATTTTTTCTTTTGACCGATAGAAACAATGTAGTAGATCAGATATTTCAATGGAAACAATGTAATAAACTTCCTACTACAATGGTAACAATCTAACACTCCTAATAATACAATAGAAACAATGTAATATAGCTAATACTACAATATGATAGACCTTATATTACAATAGAAACAATGTAGTCGGCCTAATACTTTTTCATATTGTTTTCATCATCATGAATTAGGTATTTATCTAATTAGATGTAATTCTATAAGAACAGTTTCGGTTTACTAGTATAAATCCATGTCTTATTAAAAATAAACTGAGCCCCAAAAACAAAGTAATCAAACTATTTATTTGCATTCATTTCAAAATAAAACAAATCTGTATCCGCAATAAAGAAGGTTATAAAGTTCACACAGTAACTTCCGTCGTGTTCAAAATATATGTCCATTGAAAGTTAAATAAAAAAACAAGTTCAATATTGTACCTCTTTCTTGTCTTTCGTCCTTTAAGACTATCGATTACTTTTTACCACTATGAGTTTCTTGAAAACTATACAGCTTTAAATGCAGTAAAGTAGATATTTAATAATCCTAACCTTTGCTATTATATATCATTTAAATCAAGTGTATACCTTGGTAATCTGGAAATTATCCTTAAAAAGCGCAAACAGCAAATAAGATACAAATTATATATGCGTTTCAAGTTACTCACGATTATATATATATATATATATATATATATATATATATATATATCCTTCACGCAAACCTTGTCTCATTAAAAATAATGAGAAATCCTGGTGTCAGGGCAACGCAAGACACTATTATCCGGTTGTATGCCATATTTTCTAAACAGATACATGCAAGTCTGAACCTTTTTCTAATGTATTAGTAATGGTGAGTAGGGATACATTTTGTTCGTATGTTTGTATATTGTATTATGATTTTGTATTTGTATATTTTCTATATTGTATTATTATGTGTAATGGTTATCGTCGTAGGACATTTGAACAGCGACACGACTTCAAATACTGGACGAGACTGTTTTTATTTCACATAGCACTACTAACATTAGTACATGTATACAGTTAACTATTCTCCTTTAGGCTAAGAGTAAATAGTAGGACAGACTGTGCTCTTTAACCTTGGTATAGCAACCAGTTCTAATCTATGCTATGTTTTAGCAATCCCATGTCAGGCGAATTTTCGGCCCAACTAAGATATTTCCAGAGTCATTTGTTGTCACATTTTGTGGGAAAATTAATTTTATTCGATTGAATTTGTACAAATTAAAATTGAATTTTTACAAAATTCAAACTCAAATTTCAAATCAATTTTCATACCGTACGCTTTGACTGTTTGATTTTCCAATGTCCTCACTCTATAGAATATAAATACAAATAAGAACTCAGACAATATAGATATTTTTTTTTTATTATTCAAAACAAATCTCAAATATTCTTAATAAAATGTAAACTTATTCGAGTTTCGAAAATAAAAAAATCAATACATTAAGCAGAAAACAAAATAGTCTTGTCCAGGATTTGAACTTGTGTCGGCGATTCCACTTATGCTAAATGAAAAGAGATATAAGTCGTCTTTTTATGCCTTTCTTTATGTACTCATGTTTTATTTTTTCATCTTTGTAAGCATGAGGTTTAAAAATGCTTTTATTTCCCTCTTTTGTGAATGAATACAACTATGGCAATATTGATTCGTTTTGGCATGTCTAGCACTTTATAAAGGAATAGGTGAAAAAAATATTGGATTTAGCTATTCAAAGATTAAAGTAAAAAAAAAAAAAAAGAAAGAAGAGAATGTTGGATGTAGAAAAGCCGAAACGGAATTTCTGTTGTATGAAATCGTGATCAAAACTGTAAGATGCTTATCTTTAATAAGAAGATGTTGCAAATATTTCTTCATTTTATTTTTGGTACTAACCAACCGACATTAAAATGTGTATGTTATAGCATGATTACATTCGTAGGATCTACAATAACTTTAAATACATATTCTGAATTAATCCAGACAAAAGAAATATCTGCAGCAATTGACTGCATTAAGATTTAGTTTGCCTCATATAAATGTCCTCGAGTAAAATGAATTTGATGACATGTTGGTTTTATCTAAAATTTAAAACAAAACCCAGAGGAAAAGAGGAAGAAAATCTATTGGTTTCTTTTATACCAAATTCAGTTTTAATGAATAAAATATGATTTTTCAAATCAGATTTGTCAAGAATGTCTGGAGATAGTATCTTTAATACATGAAATAATATATTGAAACATATATATATATATATATATATATATATATATATATATATATATATATAATTTAGACAACCTTAAATGCATACTAATATAACAAGGCTTCACAAACACACAAGCAAGAAAATTAGCCGAATCGAAATGGGTCATCAAACTTGGCACTCACCGGAACGGCCTAAATAAAGATACAGCAACTTTAAACCCGTACACATATTTCTACAAACCCACACACCTCTAACTCCACGACCCCCACCACACGACCACAAGATCACCACTACAATTCACGGACAAGTCGAAGGGACGTAGCAGTCCCGAAAATTTACCAGTCTAAATAAATGAAACTCAAAACAAACCACAGAGTCTTCAGATATTCCTCAACTAACATATTACGCTAACAATATTAGCATAAGTACGTTAATGCTTCACACCTAAGCCCAAACCTGGTATAAATATCTCCTACAACGGATACAAATACTAACATTCACCTAATATATATATATATATATATATTATATATATATATATATATATATATATATATATATAGAGAGAGAGAGAGAGAGAGAGAGAGAGAGAATAGAAAGAACCAGTAGGTTAGCATGAAACTTTTAAAGGATGAATCATCATAACGCCACATAGCATTTTTCTACTGGTCAAGAAGTGTCACGTAACAAAGTGAGAGATGGGAAGAGTGAGAGGTGAGAATGTTAGGGAGTCTGGGACAATGCACTGGTTGGGTGAGACGTGGTTCTCACCCAGGGCGGGCTTGACTTGGAGAAGAACAAAAATATCACAATGAAAAAGATGTCGCCTTGTGTTATTTCTAAAAACAATGAATGGCACAAAGCAAAATTTCCTCCAGGATCCAGTTTCCAGACTCCAAACATTAAGGAATTGTCAGCCAACTCAGTATCTTGGCAGATTCGAGCATCTCAAAGTAGTAACAGTCCATAGATAAATAGGATGATTTTCAATTGCTAACGTTCAAATCTCGGGTAATTTTTCATTTCCATGTGTCCAAAATTTACTTCAAAATTCTTTCGACCATAATTATTCTCAGAGGATTATATGTTGTAGTTGTGTTATTCAGTTGGAGGGGTATTGTTTTTTTTTTGTTTTTGTGGTTGGGGGTTTATTTTTCAAATCTAGAGAATTGGCTGAATAGAATGATTGATTGATTTTAATGACATGTCAAACCGTCTGTGGTTATTTCATGCCTGGAAGTTGTGGAATTGAATACATTATATATTGAATTTACATTTTTATGTAGTTTCTTAATGTTTTGTATCATATATTTCAATTTAATACAAATAATATATATATATATATATATATATATATATATATATATATATATATATATATATATATATATGAAGAAAAAGTGGAAGTGAATCCGACAGTATGTAATATTGTAAAAACTTGAAAAAGGATTAGGGGGATGTCGTTATTTCAATTGAATAGGGTATATATTTTTCTATTAATTATAATTTAATACATACACACTCATGCTTGCACACACACACACACACACATACACACATACACATACACATACTTTCTCACACACACACATACACATACTCTCTCACACACACACATACACATATATTTCACCTAGCGTAATCGAGTGAGTTACGGTATTTTTTGTTTGTTTTTTTTTAATCTAGGAACGTTGCGTCCGTCAACAATTTCAAATAGATTTTTTTCTCTCTCACATTTCAAGATCGACTATAAAAACAGAGGCTCGCAAACTTCTTAGCTTCAGTAATATTTTATTTTTCCTTAAACTAACGAAATCCATGATGAAGATCAATTGAAACAGATCGAAACACTGCAGTGTATGCGAAGTAAACATCATTCGATTATAAACTTGTGTTTTTTCAAATTTTTACAATATTACACACACACACGCACACACACGCACGCACACACTAATATATATAATATATATATATATATATATATATATATATATATATATATATATATGCAAAAAATCCTTTTTTCTGACTGGAACCGAATTGTTAAGATATTGCGACTTATTGTTTATTTTTCAAATCTTATTTTAACAAATCAACTGATTAGTTATATGTAATTTAGAGAAATCGTTTTATTGAAAACTGATTGTAACAACTGAAGTTAATGAAGATATTTATCAAAACAACAACAGGATGAAGATAACTAATCATACATTAATCAAACAGGATTTGCTGCTTTTGAAAATAACACACTGAATAATTCTGTCAACATAGACTTGTCGACAACTTGATACTGATGTGTGTGAAAAGAAAATAGTCGACATGTGCAGTATTCTATTGGTGATTGTCAAGCAACTAAAAAAAAAAAACATTTTGTGTGGGCGATGGAAGAAAACCAAATTCATGGAAGATTCTAGTAAGTGGAACAACACGTGCTTTTTACGTTTCAATGCAAATTCTGATGTTTTCTCATAAAGAAAAGAATTTTTTATTAAATTATTTTTGTATAGTTCTTTAAGAACCGTGTTCGACTTAGTACAGTGATACGATACCTAACGTTATTGTGTGAATTTTTCACTGGAGTCTGGGACACAGCAAGTCTCTTCACGTCTCCAGAACAATTCTGAGTATTATAACCGATCTTTGGGCTGGTTTGTAGAATTCACTTATTATGTGAGTAACCATTTCGTCTCTGTCTCTACATATTCTATAGTTGCTATTCTGTTGCGTCTTATCTATTCTCGCTTTGATATAATTGATCCTCATGGCATTATTTTGTGCTGCAATCATGAGAGATTCAGTTTCTCTCTTGGGATTCACTTTCTTAGCCATGTCCGGAATAAATTCTAAGTTATCAGAGTGCCCTGATCACGTGACTTTCTGAGCCAACGAGAGCCTCATTCCAGATGAATCTGGGATCAAAACCTGTCTATCAAATTCTCAGGGATTTCCACTTATTTACTGTTAATTTTCAAATTTGCACTACACTTGCATAAAAGAATGAAAGGAATAAGAGGAATCCTTCGAAGTTTTGAATTGGTTTATAACAAAAAATATTTTCATCTCACAGAAATATTTGTTTTTAGGCTATTTAAAATGGCAAAGTCAAACAGTGTTCCAGGCTTAAATAGAAATGTGACATCAAATGTTTGGTGGCTGAGAAGTGCAAGTGAAATTTACAGAAGAATGTGTGATGTGTATAAAGAAGCCGGTTTTAGTGAAAAAGTTTACGAATGGGTTAAACATGGGTTTGCCACTACGAGCTTCAGTGAGAAAACAGTCTATGAAGTGGAAAAGAACAACTGACAGTGTTCTGGGATATAAAAGGATCCATCACTGTTGATTTATTTGAAAAAACGTATGACTATAAGCAGTAATTATCATTATCATTATGAAAAGTTCACTTTATTTATTGAATAATTCTTGTATTTACTTATTTGAAGAAGGTTTCCTTTAAGAATATTTCATTTTCATTTATATTTTTATTTTCTATCATTTTTGAAGTCAGTTATCTGCAAAGTATCCCTTTCTGTTATTTTTTCTTCTTTTCCATATGAAATAATATCGTATAGAATTAATAGAATAATATAAAATTTATAAAGATAAAAATGAAATAACAATGAAACAGTCTATTATTATTACAATGCTGTCAGCCGCAGTTGTGATGAGAGACGTGAATATTAAAACAGACTTGACTGCCAACAACTCATATAATTGCTTTTCTTACATTTCTTTTCTGTGGAATAATTAAAAGAACATTATCTCTTTTGACTTTCATTCATGTTGTTTAATTCTTATTTACACCTTGCTGTAATTAATTTATTTATTGAGGCCTTTTTGTGAAATGGATAAAAAAAAATTGCAGTTTCTCTATTGTGCCGGGATATAATATGCAAATTTGTTCTCTACTCTCTGTGGAAGCTGATTACAAAGAAAATTATTCATATTTTACTGTGTTATTTTGTTTCCCTTGGAAGAACACATGGAAATAAATGACTTACTATTAAAAATATTGGAAGAGTTGCGTCTTTATTTTATTGTCTTTATTTTTTTCAATATTATTCCCTTTTGTTATATTAAACTTACAAAGTTATTGGTTGTATTATGTCTAATGACACACACACACATATACACGCGTACTTACATACATACATACATAATATATACAAATTCACACACATACACACACACACACACACACACACACAACACACACACATATATATATATATATATATATATATATAATATATATATATATATATATATATTGTTTGCAAGATTTATTTACTTTCATAATAGAAGTGGTAATAGTAAATGTATTGATTGTATTATGTCTAATGACATACACACTCATATACACGCGTACATACATACATACATACATACATACATACATACATAATATATATATATATATATATATATATATATATATATATCTTTTTGCAACATTTATTTACTTTCACAATAGAAGTGGTAATAGTAAGTGTAGGAAACTCTCTGCATTGCCTATGGGCCACTCATTATTATCGTCTACAGTTAATGCATATATATATATATATATATATATATATATATATATATATATATATGTATAATCTTTGATTATTCATGAAGTTTGTTCGTCTAATCAGCACTTATTAAACTTCTGTATTAAATGAAGCCATTAAATGACTCAATACAAAAGACATAGTAATGACTGTTTTGTATTTGATAATGTACCTATTAATCTGTTATGTTCGTCAAATAGGATCACTATATATGTGCATATGTGTGTGCGTGCGTCGTGTATGCGTGTGTGCGTGTGTGTGTGTGTGTGTGTGTGTGTATTCCAATTTAATATAATATTTTATCCAAATACATGAACATTTTGATAATGACACTAACATGAGGAGATAAGATAACCATTGTATTTGAGGTTAAATCCTCTTCTCCGCGTCAATATTTGACCCCTTTCCTCATTAAAAAATGTTCTTATAATGATCTTATAATTGACTCTCTCTCTCTCTCTCTCTCTCTCTCTCTCTCTCTCTCTCTCTCTCTCTCTCTCTCTATATATATATATATATATATATATATATATATATATATATATTAGAAGTAAACAAACAGACGATGTGTGTTGATATGGATTTTTTAGCCGACAATTTTTGAGAGAATATGTACTTAATTGAAGTCGTACCTAATTTTTGAAAATTAATCAATAAATAATTAATGCATTAGGCGGGAATAGCTATTTAAATGTAAGGCTAAACAGTCAGCTTGACAGTCAGGGTTCGAATCACACCCAAAGCGGTCTTCCTGTTTATAGCTCTGCTGATGAGGCCTAATAGGCTGAAATGTACATTGATTGATGTACATAGATTGATTTTTCTCGATTTGTTTAGCCTTACATTTGAATAGGTATTTCCGCCTAATTCATTAATTATTAATTAATTAATTTTCAAAAATTAGGTACGACTTCAATTAAGTACATATTCTCCCCCCCAAAAAAAAAAATATATATCCTTGATTGTATCGCCCCGCACCCATACACCCCCACCCAAACCGTTGACAGTATTCATTTTTACAGACCTCATGTCAACATCCGTCCGACAAAATACACACACCCACGCACACATATGTATGCGAATACAAACGCTAACACTTCAGTATTGTTGAGTCGTTGCACACTAGTAAAACAATGTGAATGTGTGTGGAACCCACCGATTTGTATACACATCCTTTGCACTTTCCATAAACACACATACGCTTCCCAAATACACTAAATACATACTCACATCACTTCATCCAATCCTAAACATCTTATGCCCGTAAAAACCTTTTGAATTTTTCGATTTTTCGATTTTCCTTGTATTCGAATCAATGAATGCATGCGATTTTGCATGTATGAAACCTAAGGTTGTGACTGTTCTATTGCCATCAAATAGATAGATATGTAATACCTTTATATATTTATTTTATTATATCACACACACACACACACACACACACATATATATATATATATATATATATACATATATATATATATATATATATATATATATATATATATATATATATATATATATATATAAGGGACCACAGAAGAGAAAGCCACAAGGAATGAGAGACAACAGCAACTCCAGGATGCATCAATGTTTGTTTGCAGTCACTGCACCAGAGATTTCCATTCAAAAATTGACCTGTTAAGCCACTCAAGCAGATGCAGTTTTAAAATATTGTGGACACTGCACCATCGTCTTTGGCAGATGGAAGGATGCCAACAATATAACTATGTACATATACAGCTGTTTATATTAAGGCAGAAAGACAGGGTTAAAATTAATCACAGGGCAAGCGAAAAGCCCGGATTTAAACCTTTTTTAAGATTTATGATGGAGATAAAAATGACGTATGAGAAGGTTCCATCCATTAAAGAAAATGTATTAACCACTATTTGATAAAGATCAAACGACTTTGATAAACAAAATTGCTTTAAATTTGTGAAAGATTCAAGACTGTCATAAAATCTCGAGGAGATGTAAATAATTATTATTTCTAATGATTTTGTCTATAAATTCTTTAATCTATTACTCAATATTCGATGATATTTTTCCGCTTAGGAACAATTGATAAAAATAATTTAGAGGATTAAATCCATGTGATTAATTATGAAGTCAGAATGTTCAGCAAAAAAAGACAAAAATATTTTGCATCTTATGTGGTGTTAATTAAAATTTTTCCAGTGTTGTAATATTTATTTGAACTTAATACTAATTTGACTAAAAATAAATAAATATATCATAGGTATATTGTTTGGTATTGTGAGATTGAAGCTGATTCTGGTAACCAGATGAGAGTCTTTAGTTCAACACCGATAATCTGGAACATCAGTTCACTGGGGACAAATTCTGATTCAACACAGAAAATCACTTTAAAACACACCATTTCTTTTATTCGTACACACTCGGCCAATTCACAGTGTGAAGTATGAAAAACACCGCCCCACCTCAACATTTCCTCCGCTCTTTATTCTGTGAAGCCACCACCGATTTGAAACTCAATGCACGGAACTTCCTTTAAAAATGCCGGATTATTTCAGCTTCATGAAAAAAATGCTCCTGCTGAATATCGTGCATTTTGAGGTTAGATATCTGTTAATTTTCTTTACATTTTACATTAGGCGGTGGCCATTGTAATTCATTAAAACCCGCTTGGCAATTCTTCACTAGGATTCTAAACATTTGCACTTAAATCTATTTTGTACTATTTTCATTGTCTAGATCAAAGTTAGGACACTTCTCGTTTCATTAATGTTATCATCGATCTCTAACGTTCTACCGTATTCATATATTCTTTTTAAAAGAGACTAGAAATAAAGAACCCCCACTGGACGATGTAAAAATTCATTTTTACACGCACTTTGGTAAAAAATGAGAACAGATCTTTGAAATCGTATATTTAAAAAAAAAAATGATAAACATAAAAAATAGTTCTGCTGTCAAAATACAAATAAATATGCTTTCTTTCTAATAAAACCAAGTTTCTAACAGTTAAATTCAAATGAATTCAAATATCTAAGGTTGGCGGGGGTGGGGGGTCGTCAAAGGAAAAAAATGTTTGTTTTGTTTTTCGACAGACGATAATAAAAGATAGAACGGTTTTCTTTCACCGTATAATAAGATATAAATTATTAATTAACAAGATTATATTATAAATACAAAATATTGAATTTAACTACAGGACACCTTTCTATTTTAAATCCCTGTGTCATTGAATCTGAAAAATGTTGTTTTTTTCCCATATAAGGAATTACGATGATGAAACATTTATATTGGGTACTGGAGGTGACCGTTGTGTAGTAATTATCGTCATAAGAAATGGAGACAGTAACACTAGTTCAAATCCTGGACGAGGCTGGTAGCATTTCACAGAGCGCTGACACCCTAAGAAAAGGTATGTATACAACTATTCTCCCTTCAGCTATAAACAAATACTAGCACGGACAAAGATCGTTAAACTTGGTATTGCAAACAGTTTAGGAGAATCAAAACTCTCAATACAAGCCTGTTCAAGTTCGCTTAAAATAGACCTTGTGTCTCATCATATTCGCGTGGGGGTTGATAAATACACCCCGAACTGGGTATCAAAGACGAAAACAAGAGAACAAAAAAAGATCATTTGTTGATTATTATTGAAGTCTACAAATATACCATGGATTTTATTCAACGAACTTTGATGTGCTAAACATTGCTCAAAATATCAATACCAGGGGTTCTAAATTGAAAATCTTTAAAAACATTTTGTAAAGCAAATGCAAGACAAAATTATTTTAGTAACAGAGTGGTGACTACATGGAATAAACTACCATCATCAATAGTGAATGCCCCATCTCTAAACTCCTTCAAAGCAATGTTAGATAATCTGTGGAAAGATTATAAATATTCTGTGGAATTAAGATGAACATTTATAAGGAACAGCTGACAGGTCTCAGACCTAATATACTAGCTGAAAAAAGATATTATTATTATTAAAATTCATGAGCTAGAAACACAGTCTTTACTACATCACTCATGGACTCAACAAAACTAAAGATTTCTAGTGAAATCTGAATGTGTGAACCTAACAAGCCGAATTGTATCAGGTACTTTCTGATCCACTCAGATATCCACCATGGTAATTTCTTCTTTATTAAATTCAGTGAAACCTTACCTCTTCCTCGTAACTTTACCATTGAAAACATCAAAAGGAAGTACTTTAGGCCGGTTTTATATAATTCTAGCTTATCTATATCTTTATGGGGAAGTTGCTGTTTCTATTGTTACATATTACTGATCGCAATAACCCGTGTATATTCAACAAGCGTGATTGAAAATGACAGACATGACTATTAATTAGAAATATAATCTTTCAAATTTCCTTACGTCCCTGGAGTTCGCTTGCCACCATTTTGTATGATACTGTTCGCTATATAACATCATGGTCTATGCATTGAATCTAATATTACTGATTATACATGAATTATTATATCACTATGCAGCAATCATGCTATCACTGGTTATGCATAATTATAAGATCACTGAATATGCAATAATATAACAATACCTATGCAATTCTTGTTGGGTGCGTGACTAAGCATTAATCATGAGGCTGAATGATTTGCTTAGGTCCTTGTTAATCACATCCCTAATCTTCATCTTTGTTGGCTGAATCAAAATTGTTCAGTTATTGCATCAGTAAGTATTGGCCGGTCAATGATTTTACGATCAACATTTGCGTCATTTTTTCATCCCTGTTGAGCCTTGTTGAAAATACTAAATAGCGAAATTTATATTTAACAATCATAAACTGGTTGATCTTGAAAATAGCTGAGCCAAGCAACAGAAAGTGTTGGAATTCATAACTGAATTGATTATTCACATCAAATGACAAATTCGAAAATCATCTTTTAAAAAATGTATAAAGATAAAAACGGTTATACATCGTCACCTGCTACTTTCACATTGCCGTGACTGAAAAATTAATGCTGAATCCCCCTCCATATATATATATATATATATATATATATATATATATATATATATATATATATATATATATATGTTGTTCTGGTTCCAACGGGAGAAAATGTAATATTTTATAAAAAAAGAAGAAGGTCCGCAAAATGTATCGTTCTCAGAAAAAAAGTTTTATTCTTTTTATTTCACATACGCAACATGTGTTTCAGATATTCTTCAGGCTTTGATCAATATATATATTGATATACATATATATATATATACACAGGTTGCGTGTTTCTGTAATGTTTCTGTTATTATATATATATATATATATATATATATATATATATATATGTGTGTGTGTGTGTGTGTGTGTGTGTGTGTGTGTTCCTACATATCTTTACTACATTCTGTCGGATTTACTCCATTCCCCCTTCCTCATATATAAAGAGAGAGAGAGAGAGAGAGAGAGAGAGAGAGAGAGAGAGAGAGAGAGAGAGAGAGAGAGAGAGATTATCAGAAGTAACCTCTCTATGACCAGAATAAAAGGATTTTAAGAACATTAGGAGTGAGAGAGAAAGGGAGAAGAGAGGGTGTAAGAGGAAAATAATTTATTAAATTAAAAATGTTCGCCAAGTATTATAATGTTCGTTTATTTTAGGACTTTTTTTTTGGGGGGGTACATTTGAAATATTATATTTTGTTAATATAACGCTAAACACGTTAGAGTTTTGAAACAATTTAATTTTTCTAAATGAAATTTTGTACATCAGGTCGCGCTAACAGCACGGATACCTATGACTTTTTCATGCCAACCGTCCATATCAGTCATCACTCTGACAGGTCTTCCACACGGCATACAGAATCTGCACAAAGTTGATTGATGTAGATTTTTCCTGTCAATGTATAAGAGTCCACAGTAAAACGTCACTTATGAGTTCGCCCTTGTTTCTTCAGAAGTGTAAACCTTGTCTGGTTCAAATAAACTTGGATGGTTTGTGTGATAGGAGGCAAGTAGCTGTACAGCTTCTTTTGTGGGGTGCTACATCCAATATATCTTCAAGACAACACGCAGCATCATTTTATAGTTCCCATTTGGATTTTTCTCTAAGCGTTTCGTAAGAGTCCAAGTGGTGCAGCCGTACAATAGCAATGACACGGCAAACAGCTTGGAAGAATTGTCGCTTTATCTTATCAGAGTGATCAGATTTTCATATGGTCGATAATCTGTCTATAGCAGTTTAATGGACTCATTTTTACAAAGAAAATTACAAGTAAAAGCGTGTCCTTATTTTTTGGTTGAGAACACAACATTATCTTATTCTATAATGAGTTTATTTATTTGTTTGAGATGGGGCTTGATAATTTGTATTATTTGAATTTTTCGGACTGTTGTCCTCATCTTTCTTGTTATATACACAACGTTTTGGCCAATGTTCCCTCCGGCCTTCTTCAGGTGTTTCTTGTTGAAATCGGGATCCTTCTTGTCGAACACTGGTGCTTTCTTGGAACTTCAAACCAAACCCTTTATTCAATTCACCAGGGTAGACTGTTCTCATTCCACTAATCATGACCGGATAAAAGTGTTAAGCAGGGTTATTAACGCCCGTGGTCAGAATTTAACCTGCAGCCCACAGATGATTGTCACTTAGAATTGTATTTAAGTCAACCACTATATGCGTTGTGCCGTGTGACCAGCTAGACAATTTAGAGTGAATTTTTGGAACTAAATTGTATTTTGAATCTCAACAAATACCTATTCACATTTTACCCATGGTAGTATGAAAGTGAAAAGATGATTGAACAATTTAGAGCCATATTTGTCAATAAAACTCATAACTTTTTATTTATAATTATAACTAAAAGATTAGAAATGTCTGAAATTTCATAATATAAATATTACTGTAATAAAAAAAATTTCAGGTTAAGGGTTAACAAAGGGTTTTATTAGCTGTAACATACATTATGTGGTGTGTGTAGTTCAAGATGATCCCTTTTTCGGGATCTCGCATTACCAAGATTTTCCTTAGTCTCGCTAGTTCGAGATCTCAGTATACTACCTCTTCCCCCAGTTATTTTTGTTTTCCCCTTTTAATTAGAAAGTTTCTTCAGATATGACAAAATCTTTCTATCTTGCTGGTGCTTGTCTAATTCTAGGGAATTTGTCCATGTTTGAATTTGGTGTAGTTGTGCTGTTTGGGATGTTGCAGGAGAATGATCGTGGGAGACTGGATCAAGAGTAAGATGATCAGTGTCAGGTGATATATGATCATTGCCTGGCAACACTGTGGTTGTCGGTACCATAAGGTGTATTACCATCGAACCCTTTTCACATTATCTGCATTTCTCATTTTGGGTTTACTCTGAGCTTGTTTACAGCATTATCTCGTTTTTCAATCGCTTTGTAAAGTTGCAACTCAAAAGTAGGTCCCATTTTGTTAGTTCTGTGCAGATTCCGGCAAAGCAGAATGTCTTCTTTTTCCATTATTTTATCTTTGGATCTTCTCATTTGATCGGCAATTATCTTGGGTTTCAATTTGCGAAGGGAATTTCTGTCATGTACGTCTTAATGCACATCGGATGCTTCTGCAACGGCTGATAATTTCCTCGGAGTTCGCGGTTCATTAATAGTTTGGCTGGAGACATCCCTGTTACCGTATGGAGGGGGGGTACAACGCTACTGAAATAAAAAAAAGTTACTTATTTCAGCCTCTTCTATTTCTTCTACTTTTGCAATTTTAATTGCTTTGAGGATTGTCCTGTTGAAACGTTCCACCTCTTCGTTGGACTGAGGCCAGTATGGTATGCCTTTCATTTTGATAATACCATTAAAGGTTAGTTATCCATGAAATTCGCTGGATGCAAAGAGTTGTCCATTGTCGCTTCTCGGATATTGTGGCTATCCATGTGTTTTGAATGCTAATGTAAGATTTCAGAGAGGGTTGTTATTGTGGCAAAAGTAAGCACAAACTATTTACCTTTTTATCAGATATTTTTAGAAATCTTCTGATCTGATATGTTTCATGTATTTTATTTTACACTTCTTCTCATTAACTCTCAACCTCCATTCAGCAAAGTACTGAATTACTTTGGTCAGCCTCATGTCATTCTCTTCTTCTTCTTCTGTGCTGCCAACTATTACAATGTCATCTGTCATATTGTAGGCACTAGGAAATTCCTTAATGATTTGACTCATAATTTGTTGGAACTTTTCTGATGTTTACTCCTAATAAGAGTCTTTTATACTCGAAGAATTCTCCTGATGCAGCAAATGCAGTAACTTCCCTCGAATCAGGGTGAAATTTTAATTCCCTCTTGGCATCTTTTTATATCCTTCATTTTCCATAAGGAATCCTAAATAAAAATATAAATAGAGCATAATTCAAGGATATATTCATAATTAATTTTTCAAATGATTAAGAAATAGAATAGATTAATTAAGGATAAACATAATAAAAAGCAAATAAAAAAACAATACAAACAAGAATAGTAATTATAGAAATAAACAAGTTAAAAACAAGAATATATAAAGAATAAAAAGATAATAAAACAAATATATATAAAAAGGATTTTTATTTATCTATAAATTAATATAAGTAAGAGTTTTCTTTTTAACTTTTTAAATCTCGAGAAACGCCGGGTAACTCTGCTATTATTATCATTATAACAAAAAATAATTTATATATTTTTCCATTCCAGCAGACCATAGAATGAAAAATAAAAAAATAAATAGATGGATCTTGTCAGAGTGCTGGGGATGTTATGAACCAGTCGTCAGGAACCTGGAAAAGAGAAGGAAATCTGAGGAAGAATTGAGACTATTCAGACCTTAACCCTGATAAAACTGGTGTACGGTTGAAAGTTATAATAAGTTGAACAACACAACTCCGACACGAGTATTAAATACACAAAAGGACTTTACTACAAGCACATGGAAATGATACATATAACAGAAATACAAAGAAGATATAAAAAGGACACATTCACGAATAGAGATACAATAAGGAGGTTTACAAGAGATACCTAAATGTACATATAGAAGTAATGGATAGTTATGGAGAGTCCATAGAGAAATATCACTTACTAGCAGAAGCCCCCACACGAGAAGGAGTAGACATAAAAATCTAACCCATGTGAGTGAGGTACTGCAGAAGAAGAAGAAGAGGCTGAGGGTTCCAAAATAGGCGCCCAAATACAAAAAATCACCCTGGTGGACAAAGACGGGAACCCAGAGGGAATATAACTCTTCCAGGCAAAGAGAAGACAACCCAACACTGGCTTAGAAGAATCCAAGATATCTGAAGAGACTTACTGCCATTTAGACTCCATTGAAACACAACCAGAGAGAGAAAGAGAGAGAGAGAGAGAGAGAGAGAGAGAGAGAGAGAGAGAGAGAGAGAGAGAGAGAGAGAGTCAGAAAATTTGTAAGAAGTATAATAATAATAATGTTGACTTTCAACTTTTGATTTTTACTTTCTTTTGTTTTCACAATTCAACTAATGACACAAAAAAAGAAAGAGAACAAAAAGGAAATGACAACGGACGAGTTTTCGCTTAATCATGAATTCCCCAGGCAAAAAAGACATGAGTTCTATTCTCGCCGAAGGCGTATCCTTTATTTTCGATCTGCGCTATTTCCTTGTTCTTCATCAGCGGTTCGGATGAATCGTAAAAACAGCTGGTGAATTTATAAATATTAAAATACGAGTCAACTTTGTTATTATGAGAGTTTTCATATCAGCGTTAGCTGATGGTATTTCACTTGAGTCTGAATGACAACAAGTCTCTTCAAGTCTCCAGGACTCTTCTGAGTATTCTAGCCGATTGCAGTAATGCAGTAGTCTGGATGGCCTCATTTTTTCTTCGGATTTCCAGATCTTCCAAGCTTTTTGGGGCTGTTTCAAGTGCACCAACTACGATTGGTATCACTTTGCTCCCTATCTTCCACAACTTTTTCAATTCTCTGGCAAGGTCCAGGTATTTGTCAATCTTTTCGCTTTCATTCATCTTCACATTGTGATCTGCTGGAACCGCAAAGTCAACCAGTTGACAAGTTCTTTTTTTTAATCAATACTAGGTCTGGTCTCCTTGTTGGGATAGGGTGATCTGCCTTTATTTCGAAGTCCCAGAGAATTTTATGCGTTTCATTCTCAAGAACAGATCTGGTTTATGCCATTTTGTAGTATGGTTAAACAAATTTTTTTTGCATAATTCCCGGTGGATCACCATCCCTACTCATTCGTGCCTAACTTTGTATTCCCGTTGTGCTAGTTTGCTACATTCGCTTAATACATGGTTTACAGTCTCGTTTCTGTCACCGCACAGTCTACATTTACTGTTTTGTCAATTTTTGCTTTGATATGATTTGTTCTTACGGCATTATTTTGTACAGCAATTATTAATGATTCAGCTTATTCCCACCAGCCTTAGCTGATGGTCATTCAATGAATCCAGGACTCTCCTGGGTATTCCAGCTGATTTCAACAATGCTCTTTTCTGAATGGTCTCAATTCTTCCGCTGATAGCCAGTTCTTCAAGTCTTTTTCTAAGCTTTTAGGGACCATTTCTGGTGCCCCAACTACAATCGGTATCACTTTCACCTAAATATTCCACAGTTTTTTTTTAATTCTCTAGCGGGGTTTAGTAGTAACACTCAGAAATGATATACTGTTTTTCCCAAGCGTAAATGTTGTTCACTTGCGAGAACAGCGACCATCTTTAAGGATGGCCAATGATTTCAAAACAACATCAATGATTGCTCATTTGTGATGGAGGTGCACTTATATTCCAACAATAAAACAAATTACTGCAGTTTATTATCGCATTTTTGTCATCAAAGAGGAATCTGAACATTTTATGATTACACGATGTTCGTCATGTAGTCAAAAGTCATTGTTGGAGTATTTTTTATATAAGGTGTGTTAAGGACCTCATCTTATATTTATAGACTGTTCCAAAACAGCGGTGACGGAATTGGCCAATCAAAACGCTCAAACGAATTTAATTTACTATTTAAAATTACTCACTGGAAGGACTGCTTAAAGGAATGATTGACAGGTTAAACTCTGATATAACTTCTACTTTGAGGACAGATCAACAGACAAGGATTAAAACTGATACTACGTCTTTTTACATTTTGAAAGGATCAAACTTTATGCTTCAAAGAGTCTCCACTGTAAATTTGCCTTCAACTACAACCTTAAAATGGCCATGGGAATCGTAACAGTAATTCAGCCAATTTTATTATTCAATTTATTGATAAAAACATATTTTAAATAAAATTTATTACAATGAATAAAACAAACACATATGTACAAAATAACCTTTTATTGAAAAGGCTGGTTTAGCTCAGTCAGTAGAGTATCTACCTAGGAATCACAAGGTTCTATGTTCAATACCAGTCATCGACAACTCAGCGCATGACAAGCACAGCTTGGGTAATCTGATCTGTGTTAAAGCAGCATCTAGGATCTGACAGTAGGTGTGGCGTTCTACTTTAGTCAAAGAATCTCCCTAGTCTAGCGCTAACGAGAAGGGAATAGACTCCCTTGCGGTTTGACTGATACTCACAAAGGCCACTCAGTAGACTAAAAGTATAAAATCTTACTCAGGTAACTCTACTTCGCCTTTACAATCAGTATCATCATCGCCATAGTTTCCAATTTTGATTTCGAAACAGTTGCTTCTGGCACACTTGCATAAATCTGCATATGGCACATTGTTTTGCAGACATGGACATATATTTACATCTTGACACTAAATCTTTTTACATTTGCTTGAACAGTTTGCCAATTGCATTAGACTCTCTAGGGTAGGAGGAAGATACATCCACTTAATTACTAACACCCCAACTGTTATTTTCCATTCATGACCATCAAGAGCTGGTATATCTGGATATGCTTGGAGGTTCCTTTTATAAATACATGCAAATATAAAAAAAGGAAAAAATAATCACCAACAGAAAAGGAACATTTTCTTTAACGCTTTCTGATTTTTTTTGTTTTGATTTTGAATACGATTTAACTCAGGTGAAACAACATCCTATTCATTCAATTGTCCTGATGAAGGGTTTAGGTAAAACAAAAAACGAAACATTTTAACGACCACGAACTTCATCAACTACAAAAGAATTCATCCTTGGATACTTTATTTTCCTTATTCACACACACACACACACACACACACACACACACACACACACACACACACACAGGGGCCGGGTTAGCTCAGTTGGTAGAATGTTCGCTAGAAACCCCAAGGTTCCTAGTTCGATACCGGTCCTCGCCAACTCAGGGATCTGTGCGGTAAAGTAAGGAGTTGATGGTAGGTGTGGCGCTCCACCTCAGACGCTAAATTATCTCCTTGGTCTAGCGCAAGTGAAAATGGGATAGACTCCCTCGCTGACTGGCTGATACCGACTTTAGGCCGCCCCGACGACTTTACTTACTTTATATATATATATATATATATATATATATATATATATATATATATAATGTTTGTTTTCGTTTTAAGAAAAGCAATGAGAGAATGAAGAATGTTGATTTAAAAAAATATTAAAGTACAAATGAAAAAACAAACCAGAACCTGTGTGTGTAGTGCAATGAAAATAGTTCATCTTATAAACTCAGACAATTCATATAGTTAATCTCAATAAATTTAATCTGAATTTTGAGTGCAACAGAAATGATAGAATTTAATATCTTTGTCTATTACCTTTAGCAGTTTTCAACTGAACATTTCAATTCATATCAAATATATACTCTATAAAAACAAAAACAAAACACTTCCTTTGAACAGCGAATTTTATAACATGTAATGCATTCTAATATATACATGCTAGTGAAATATTTCAAAACTAGAATCAGCGACCCAGCTTCGCCTGGTTAGAAGGGTAATCCTAGTGTATTGATTTGTTATGGGTTTTTATCGCTGCCTATTCCTGCGAATCAACGCGTGTTCATGCTTGTGCACGCCCAGTCGTTTTTTATGCTTTGTCTATATGTGAATGTAATTGTGAATACAATGATATACATATATAAACAGAGAGATTGAGAGAAAGAGTGAGGGGAAAACAATTGAAGAATTACGTAATTACCACAACCGGAACCGATAGAAGAAGAGAGAAAGAAGGGATGAAAAGAAAATGACGCACTACTTGCTCACTACAACAGGGACTAAAAGAGAAACTTCAGTGGGGACATACAAAGACAGTTCATACATATATAAATTAATTGATATTTACTGCAAATCCTTTCATAGGCACGGTGTCTTGATGATAACTGGCTAACACGGTGCTTTGAAACCAATGGTAACAATCGCACCATAAATTTATTGTACTCTATAATAAATACAGACAGCTCTTATACTCATAATTGAGCACTTTATTTTCAATTCTCCAATATTAAAAAAAGATATTATATATATATATATATATATATATATATATATATATATATATATATATATATAAACAAAAAGGTTTGAAAATCGGCCATTTTACGGTTATAGATTTATTTCTACCCACAGGTATCTGTGTATACCTATGAATTACATCAAGCCTAACTTTATTGAAAATGGTAAACAGAAAATTCATGGGGCTCCTGAAAAGGCTTCGGATTCAGTTCTTCTCATCGCCTTAGGGGGCGTTTATGACACGGGATTAATTAACCACCTGGTGATGATGGTGTCAATATACGATGGTGTCAATATATATATATATATATATATATATATATATATATAATTTTGTGTGTGCCTAATTATAAATTCTCGTTGCTACTCAATGGCTGGTGAATGAGTTGATGAGAATGATGGTGTAAAGCGATTTCAGAAGAAGATTGATTCAGTCTAAAGTTGGTGAAACAAACTTGACTTGAGTGATCAACTGGTTTAGACAGAAGTGACCTCTTCTCTACATAAAGTGTATAATCTCAATGGTGATGGTGTTATGCCAGGCCCATTGCGTGCTTGTCGGTGGCTTGCCAGTGACAGCTGGGTCGAGTGAATTTGGCCGGAATAAAGGGTTAGCCATTATTCAACTGCCACGTCCTCTTCTCCCTGAGGGCGTAGTTTCAGACAACCGATTTAACGTGAACTTCGGGTAGTCGAGGAATTGCGCTGGTGCCGTTTCCTCAGAAAAATAAACAGAAAAATAAATATGTGTAGAAATAAAGCAACGCCCCTTGGGTTTAACGATAGCCAAGTTTGTAGGGACTTTGGTTTTGGCTGGGATTAAACTATACAACAATATCAATCACTTGGATTTGGGGAAAGTTTCAACGCCTACTTTGAAAATGACTTTAAGGTAAGTATAATAGAGAGAAATGTTCACTGACCAGTTTAAAATAAAATCAAGATTGTTTTGTTTTGAGTTTTTTTAATATCAAACATGTTTAAGCATGTGTGTGTGTGTGTGTGTGTGTGTGTGTGTGTGTGTGTGTGTGTAACTCTCATCCTGAAGGATTGAAGATTGAATTGGATTCAAGAACTGGAATTTAGAACTTAATGATTTTACTTTTAAAGTCAAGACTTATTTTCTTCCAAGTTCATGCCCAGACTCAAAAATAGCAGCAAAATATTAGGGGAGGGGGGGAGTCTAGATTAAATTGGCAAAAGTATAGAATGCAAGGGCAGAATTAGTGTAAGATGATAAAGAAAGTATGGGCTAGTCAAATTCAATTAAATGTTTGAAAGAACTTGCCACTATCTTAAATATATATATATATATATATATATATATATATATATATATATATATAGTGTATCTAAAAAGTATTTGTATCAAAAATGAAAGGAGAGAGAGAGATTTACACACCTGGACAGACACCTACTCATATACGGATGTGGTTTCAGATGATACTCTGCATTCAGAATATATCATGAGTCTACTGAAAGATAAGTTTATTTACCCATACTGAACACGATAATATATCCTGGATGACCTAATTGACATGTAGATTGATGTGAAAGGCAAAAGATTAGAAAAGTATTTTTCTTCGCTCTGTCAGCGGGACTTAGAAAATGCCAGCAGCATTCTCTGAAGATCGGTAAAACACCTCCAGATAATCACCCTGGGGAGAATTTTTTTAAAAAACTGCATCTGATGGCGAATCTCTAATGCTGGAGATTTGACGAGTATGGAGTGCATTTTATTGTCATTATTCTACTCTGACCTGGAGTACTTGTTAGAGTTCCATCTATGGGTCAAATAGATCGGTTTGCAAAGTATTAGTATAGGATAGAAATTCTTGAAACCATATAACTGTAAGCAAATTATTTACTCCTTTTGAGTTTTCACATCAGCATTAGCTGATGATTTTTCACTGGAGTCTTAGTGACAGCAAGTCTCTCAGGTCTCCAGGACTCTTCTGAGTATTCTGGCAGATTGCAAATTATTATTATTATTATTATTATTATTATTATTATTATTATTATTATTATTATCATTATTTATTATTATTATTATTATTATTATATTATTATTATTATTTCACTCCAAGTTTTTTACAAGCTAACGTTTGTGGTCTTTCACTGGGGCTGAGTGACAGCAAGTCTCCACTGGTCTCCAGGACTTTTTTGAGTATTCAAGTCGATCTTAACAATACTGTAGTTTGGATAGTGTCTGATTTCCAATTCTCCCAGACTTTTTCCATGCACTTCGGGATCATTCCGAGGACACCAATTACAATTGGCACAACCTTCATTTTCATGTTCCACAGTTTTTTTTAGTTCTCTAGCAAAGTCGAGGTATTTGTTTATCTGTTCGCTTTCTTTTATTTTCACCCGGTGATTGGACTGGATGGCAAAATCCACGAGATGTCAAGTTATCTTTTTCTAGTTAATTAACACTAGGTCTAGTCTCCTGGCCGGGATTAAGTAATCCGTCTGTATTTCAAAGTCCCGGAGAATTTTATGCGTCTCATTCAGATTCAGATTTGTGCATATACCATTTAATTGAACGGTGAAAATTGAATTACTTGCACAATTCCCTGTGGGTTACCTTTCCCACCCAGTCGTGCCTAGTCTTGTACTCTCTTTGTGCAAATTTGCCTCATTCGCTTATTATATGATTGACCTTTTGTCTTTTTCTCCACATATCACTTACTACTCTGTTGAGTTATATACTTTTGCTTCTTTTTTTTCTTATCGCATTTTCTGGCTCTGTGATTATTAGACATTCAGTTTCTCTCTTGAGGTTCCCCTTCTTAGCCATCTCATTGTCTTCTCATGTGCGATCTCTTCAATTTGTCCCTTGAAGTGTTCGTATTGTTGTTTTTTTCCTACTTCTGATTTCTTCTTTTTGTTATATTTCTGTTGCAATTGTTTTTCCTGGCTGCTGCTATTGGTGTTTCCTTGTTCTTTTTAGTATATTCTTCGAGCGCTTGAATTGTCGTATCTACACTGTCTTCAATGCTCTTCCTCATACTTTTCTTGATACATATAATCTGTTTATGTCGTCTCTTGGTGTAATGTTTTGTGCATTTCCTTCTCTTTTGGTATATCTGTCGGAACTCCTCTCATGTCCATTATAAGAATGGTCCAGATTATGTTATTAAGGGCCAGTCCCAAATGTTTATTCCCTTGATGATATTTCTACAGCAGAGTGTAGTTTCTAGAAGTTTTATTGTCTTTCTGAGGTACTCATTTTTCACTTTTCCTTTCATCTTTCTTTGTCTGATGGTGTCCGCTTCCAGTAGTCCCAAGTATTTGTAGTTTTCCTTTTCTCCAAGTGTCTTTATTTCTTTTTGATTCGGTATTTCTATTCTTTCCGTTGTTTCTTTTTTCCTTTTTTATAACGATCATGGCACACTTGTCGATACCGAATTTCACTCCTGGGTGTATTATTATTATTATTATTATTATTATTATTATTATTATTATTATTATTATAGACTAGTGTGATAAAAAACGATTGGAAATGAACGTTGAAAATATAAATAATTGTCTACAATAAAACATTTCGAGATGAATCAAATTTCGGCTTTATATAACTCATAAGGTGTTGACATGCCATTAAACAAATAAACTTAAGATAAATAGTTATGATTGGAATCAAACATTTAGAAATCAATCAAATTTTGTCATTAAATAACCCATAAGGAGTTGATATTCCGTTAAATATATAAACCAGGAAATCAAATATAGTAATAATTTTAATCACATATTGAGGAATTAATCCAATTTCGACATTAAATAACTCATACAAAGTTGATATGCCGTTAAATAAATAAACCAAATATGAATAGTTATGATTAATTTAAATAAGTGAAATTTCAGCATTAAATAATCAATAATAAATATACAGTTAAACGAATAAAGCAGACCAATTCATATTTTTAATTATTTTGTGTGTGTGTGTGTGTGTGTGTGTGTGTGTGTGTGTGTGTGTGTGTGTCCAAACATTGAGCAACAGAGCTCTACCAACAGAACTCAACGTGTCCGCATGTGTCTATCTTTGGATTTATACGTGATAAAAATGGAAAATATGAAAATTAGTGTTGGTTGAATTTGTTTTGAAGATGTACTTCGATTCTCTTTTAGAATATTTTATTGAATGGTTCAATAACTTTAAACTGGTTTTCAGGATGTCACACTTTCTTCAACTGAAACATAAAAGACAATATGGTTCTATTTATGGTTTAAGTCACATTTCAAATTTAAACTCCATGTATTTATTAATTTCTCTATACATTAAACAGGAAAATATTTCGCCATATCAGCGAGAAGGGTGACATTTCTATTATCTACTCCTCTAATCAGTTTTCCCCGTTGAATACGCTGATCATATCCCCTGCAAAGCACTCGGATTCCCCACCAAAAGCAAAAACGATTGGTATCTCGGTATAACTCAAAACTGCATCTAATGGTGATGATGGGGGTCTTATCAATCTCAAAAGGATGCATTCAGTGCATTCCAGACCCCACAGAAAGGACGCGCCTATCCATGATTAGTTATATCTTCTCAATTATTAAATACTTCTTAATTGTAACCTTGAGTAATAACTAAACAAATCTTAAATTACCATTGCAAAGAAATTGTTTAGGAGACTTTACCGTTGATAAGTTGGTACCAAAGTGGACCTAGGAGTGCTCTACACCCTTGAGACACATGACCGACCAAATAAAATGTGTCAAAGTTTAAACAGTATTCGATATTCAGAGTTTTTCCTTCTCCAAGACTGGTTACTTAGCCAAGGTTAAGGACCACATTTTGTCCAGCTATTTACTCATAGATGGAGGGAAAATAGTTGGATAATTAACATTAGCGCTATGTGAAATGCAAATAGCCTCGTCCAGGATTTTAACTTTAATATACATATATATATATATATTATATATATATCAGCAGATAATACTGGCAAAACGGATATCCATGACCCCCCCTCTCTCTCTCTCTCTCTCTCTCTCTCTCTCTCTCTCTCTCTCTCTCTCTCTCTCTCTCTAAACGTCTCTATTGGTTATCGCACCGCGCAGCATCCACAACCGACATCACTTTCTGCAGATGAGATATTACTACCTAGGCATGTGAACTGGTCTACTAATTTTAGAGGCTTACTATC